>CM060900.1:198901478-199291478 GCA_030762935.1 Hymenopus coronatus | reverse complement strand
TAATTAATAATAATAGTATTAATTAATAATAATAATAATAATATTAATTAATAATAATAATAATATTAATTAATAATAATAATATTAATTAATAATAATAATAATATTAATTAATAATAATAATAATATTAATTAATAATAATAATAATAATAATAATACTAATAATAATAATAATTAATAATAATAATATTAATTAATAATAATAATATTAAATAATAATAATAATAATATTAATTAATAATAATAATATTAATAATATTAATTAATAATAATAATATTAATTAATAATAATATTAATTAATAATAATAATAATAATATTAATTAATAATAATAATAATATTAATTAATAATAATAATATCAATTAATAATAATAATAATAATTAATAATAATGATAATAATAATTAATAATGATAATAATAATTAATAATGATGATAATAATAATTATTAATGATGATAATAATAATTATTAATGATGATAATAATAATTATTAATGATAATAATAATAATTATTAATGATAATAATAATAATTATTAATGATAATAATAATAATAATAATTATTAATGATAATAATAATAATTATTAATGATAATAATATTAATTATTAATAATAATAATATTAATTACTAATAATAATAATTACTAATAATAATAATAATAATAATAATATAATTATTAATAACAATACAATTAATAATAATAACAATACAATTAATAATAATAATAATAATAATAATAATAATAATAACAACAACAACAGCAATAACAATAATAATAACAACAATAATAATAACAATAACAACAATAATAATAATAATATAACAACAATAACAATAATAACAATAATATTAACATTAATAATAATAATAATATAATTATTAATAACAATACAATTAATAATAACAATACAATTAATAATAACAATACAATTAATAATAACAATACAATTAATAATAATAATAACAGCAATAACAATAATAATAATAACAACAATAACAATAATAACAACAATAATAATAACAATAACAATAATAACAATAATAATATTAATAATATAACAATAACAACAATAATAATAACAATAATAACAATAACAACAATAATAATAACAATAATAACAATAATAATATTAACATTAATAATAACAATAATAACAATAACAACAACAATATTAACAACAATAATAACAACAACAATATCAAGAACAATAATATTAATAATATCAAGAACAATAATATTAATAATATCAAGAACAATAATGTTAATAATATCAAGAACAATAATGTTAATAATATCAAGAACAATAATGTTAATAATATCAAGAACAATGTTAATAATATCAACAATAATATTAATAATAACAACAATAATATTAATAATGACAACGATGATATTAATAATGACAACGATGATATTAATAATGACAACGATGATATTAATAATGACAACGATGATATTAATAATGACAACGATGATATTAATAATAACGATAATATTAATAATAACGATAATATTAATAACGATAATATTAATAATAACGATGATATTAATAATAACGATAATATTAATAATAACGATAATAATAGTAACAATAACGATAATAATAATAATAATTATAATAATAATAACGATAATAATAACGATAATAATAACAATAATAATAATAATAATAATAATAATAATAATAATAATAATAATAACAATAATAATGATAATAATAACGATAATAATGATAATAATAACGATAATAATAATAATAATAATAATAATAATAATAATAATAATAATAATAATAATAATAATAATAATATTAATAATAATATGAATAATAATATTAATAATAATTATATTAATAATAATTATATAAATAATAATACTAATAATACTATAAATAATAATAATAATGATAATAATTAAATAGTAATAATGGTGATAATAATTATATAATGATAATAATGCTAATCATTATATAATAATAATAATAATAATAATAATTATATAATACTTCACCATGCATACAAAAACAAATTACTAAATAGCAACCAATTTGGGTTCACTCTGCAAGTAGGAACAATGGAGGCAGTGATGGAGGTTAAAAATAGCATCCATCAGGGTCTAAATAAAAAACAAAGTGTCGTTCTAGTGAGTCTAGACGTAAAAGGTGCATTGGATGCAGCATGGTGGCCAAGCATATTATACAATCTAAAACAACTTAAATGCCCAAAGAACCTCTACAAGTTAACACACAATTAATTTAGCATCAGATCAGCTATGCTCTCAATGAACACGCTAATAATTAAAAAGGAGGTAACTAAAGGATGTCCACAGGGATCCTCTTGTGGGCCTGGGTTTTGGATCATCATGTATAAGTCATTACTGATTCTCAACTTCTCAGGACACTCGAGTCATTGCATTCGCTGATGATCTAATACTTCTTTCAACAGGAGACAGTGACACTGTGGCAGAAAATTACGCCAATACTGACATCAGGAAAATAGAAAAATGGGCAAAAAACAACAAAATCACATTCAACGAATCCAAATCTATGACTATGTGTATCTCAAGGAAACGGACGTCCACGAACAAAAAAATCAGTATATTTGTAAACTATGAACGAATCAAGCAAGTTCAAGAAATGAAGTACTTAAGAATATGCTTCAACTGCAAACTACGCTTCAATAAACAAATCGAGACTACAGCAAACAAGGCAATGAGCCTAATGAACATGTTAAGAGCAGCAAGAATGCACTGGGGTCTAGGACATGCAGCATTAAAGACTATATATAAGGGGGCAATATTACCTATGTTAACATACGGAGCGCCAATTTGGGGGAAGCACTAAGAAACCGGAAAAACTTAAATAAACTGAAGAGATTATAAATATCACGATAACGAAAGCCTATAAAACACTACCATACGAAGTCTCATGTATTTTAGCTGGAATTAAACCAATAGGGATCAGTATTACTGAAACAGCACAGATATACAAAGCAATACACATTGCAACTGATGACCCCACAGGCATTTATGCACCATTGAACAAGGAGGAGTGGCCACACCCGGCGGAAAGAATCAAGGTGAACGAAACTGCAGAAATAAATAGTTACAAAATAGAAATATTCACGGATGGTAGTAAACTCCAGGGAAAGGTAGGAGCTGCTGCATTCATCACAAAGAATGGACAGATTCTTCACACGTTGAAAGCTAAACTGTCCCAATACTGACCAAACAATCAGGTGGAGCAGATCGGAATTCTTAAAGCCCTACCATCCATCGACCAAATTGTCTCTGAAGGAAGAATTGTGGCAGTTTACACAGATAGTCAAATTACTCTCGATCTACTAAAAAACAACTTTAAACATGGATTCATTATATCGGAAATAAGAAAAGCATTAAGAAAACTCCGGGAACAAAACTGGACAGTACACTTTGGCTGGATAAAAGCCCATGTCGGAAATCACGGCAATGAAATGGCAGATAAATTGGCAAAGGAAGCTGCAATAGGAAGCACCGAAATCACTGAGTATACGAGAAAACCAAAATCAACAGTCATTACAGAGATAAAGGAAGAAGGAAACATCAAATTGCAGAATGAATGGAACAACACAGCTACAGGAGCAACATGCAAGAAGTACTTCCCATCAGTTAGAGATAGATTAAAACTCAAATGCCAGATAACATCAGAGATCTCCGAAATTGTAACAGGACACAGCAAAAATAAATCACATCTACATCGAATAGGGATCCTAAATGACTAATTGCCCATGTCGGAAAGCCACGCAGATCATAGACCATCTACTATATGATTGTGAAATGCAGCAACACGCCAGAAACAAGCTAAAAGAAGAAATCCGCAAAAGTGGAGGAACATGACCAGTGCCACAGAAAGAACTAATACACAAACATTTTAGACATTTTAACAAATATGTGAAAGCAATAGTGTATGATAGGGTCTGAAGGACAAGTGAAAAAGTGCAACTTGAGATAACAATACTGAAAAAAGTATTAAAATATACAAAACTATGTAAATAATGTATACACAATGTAAACAGTGAGAAATATGTAATGCACGTAATATTACTTTGGTAATGGGGCATGATGTTTTGAATAAATGAAAAAAACAACAAACAAAATAATTAAATAATATAATATTATAATAATAATAATAATATAATAATAATGATAATAATAATATAATAATAATGATAATAATAATATAATAATAATGATAATAATAATATAATAATAATGATAATAATAATATAATAATAATGATAATAATAATAATAATAATGATAATAATAATAATAATAATATAATAATGATAATAATAATAATATAATAATGATAATAATAATAATATAATAATAATAATAAAATAACAAAAAAATAACAAAATAATAAAATAACAACAAAATAATAAAATAACAACAAT
The DNA here is from genome assembly GCA_030762935.1 of Hymenopus coronatus. Classification (NCBI taxonomy): domain Eukaryota; kingdom Metazoa; phylum Arthropoda; class Insecta; order Mantodea; family Hymenopodidae; genus Hymenopus; species Hymenopus coronatus. The sequence goes on along the minus strand of CM060900.1, from coordinate 199,287,038 downwards.
AATAACAATAATAATAACAATAACAATAACAATAATAACAATAATAATAACAATAATAATAACAATAACAATAATAACAATAATAACAATAACAATAACAATAATAACAATAATAATAACAATAACAATAACAATAATAACAATAATAACAATAATAATAACAATAATAAAAATAATAACAATAATAACAATAATAACAATAATAACAATAATAACAATAATAACAATAATAATAAAATAATAACAATAATAATACAAACAATAACAATAATAAAAACAATAACAATAAAAATAAAAATAATAATAAAAATAAAAATAATAATAATAATAATAATAATAATAATAATAATAATAATAATAATAATAATAATAATGTAAATAAAAATAATAATAATAAAATGATAATAAAAATAATAATAAAAATAATAATAAAAATAATAATAAAATAATAATAAAAATAATAATAATAATAAAAATAATAATAATAAAACAATAACAATAATAAAAACAATAACAATAAAAATAATAATAATAGTAATAATAATAATAATAATAATAATAATAATAATAATAATAATAATAATAATAAAAATAATAATAAAAAATAATAATAATAATAATAAAAGTAATAATAATAAAAATAATAATATAATAATAAAAATAATAATAAAAAATAATAATAAAAAATAATATAATACTAATAATAATAACCTAAATAATAATATGATAATAATAATAATAACAAAACAATAATATAATAATAAAATAATAATATAATAATAATAAAATAATAATATAATAATAATAACAAAATAATATTATAATAATAATTATTATTATAATAATAATAATAATAATAATAAAATAATAATAATAATACTATAACAATAATAATAATAATAGTAATAATAATCATCATCATCGTCATAATAATCATAATAATAATCATACTAATAATAATCATAATAATTATAATAACAACAATAATAATAATCATCATCATCATAATAATAATCATAATAATCATAATAATAATCATAATAATCATAATAATAATCACAATAATATTAATAATAATAATAATAATAATAACAATAATAATAATAATAATAATCATAAAATAATAATCAAAATAATAATAATAATCATAAAATAATAATAATAATAATAATCATAAAATAATAATAATAATAATAATCATAAAATAATAATAATAATCATAAAATAATAATAATCATAAAATAATAATAATCATAAAATAATAATAATCATAAAATAATAATAATCATAAAATAATAATAATAATCATAAAATAATAATAATCATAAAATAATAATAATCATAAAATAATAATAATCATAAAATAATAATAATCATAAAATAATAATAATCATAAAATAGTAATAATCATAAAATAAAATAATAATCATAAAATAATAATCATAAACTAATAATCATAAAATAATAAAATAATTATAATTATAAAAATAATAAAATAATTATAATTATAAAAATAATAAAATAATTATAATTATAAAAATAATAAAATAATAATAATTATAAAATAATAAAATAATAATAATAAAATAATAATAAAAAAATAATAAAGAAAGATGATGATAATAAAAGAATGATAATAATAATAAAAGAACGATAATAATGATAAGAGAATGATAATAATAATAAAAGAATAATAATAATAATAATAATAATAATAATAATAATAATAATAATAATAAAAGAATAATAATAAAAGAATAATAATAATAAAAGAATAATAATAATAAAAGAATAATAATAATAATAATAATAAAAGAATAATAATAATAATAATAAAAGAATAATAATAATTATAATAGTAATAATAAGAATAACAATAATAGTAATAATAATAACAATAATAGTAATAATAATAATAATAACAATAATAGTAATAATAATAACAACAATAATAGTAATAATAATAACAACAATATTAATAACAATAATAATAAAAACAGTAACAATAATAACAGTAACAAAAATAATAACAACCATAACAATAATAAGTATATTTTTGGAAGGGTGATAAAATTGTTAAAATAGAAGAAACTGTATGTAAAGATACTGAGGAACAATAGAATTGTCAGCAGGATGGAAAATTTAGATCAGGGAGGTTATGGAGCCAAAAATAGGAAGCATAGAAACAGTAGAACAGGAAAATGTTGAGACTGAAGAACCTAATGCTAGTATAGGAAATTTGATGGCTAGAAATATGGACAGGATACTGAGGTGAGGGAAATTCAGGCACCTAGTGTGGAGAATACCATAGTACAAATACTACAAAACATGTTTAGACAATTGTCTGTGAGTATAGAGAGTAATTTGGGTAAACAGCTAGAATTGCAAAATAGTGATTTGAGTAAATAGCTATAACTACAAAATAATGAATATGGGAAAGGGTTTGAGAGGCATTCTGCCTCAATGAGCCAGAGGTTAGAACATCAGACACATACTATTAATGCACTGAGTAATAGGTTAGAATACAACAGGCAGATACAAAGAAATAAAAAAGGTGATAAAATTGGTAGAGGAAAGAGTGACCAGAATGTCACAGGAGATCACAGAATCACAGGAATCAATAAGAGGAGAAATAGTGGGAGTAAGATTTGATTTCGCATACACTACATCCTTTGTTGTGAGGCTAGAACAGAAATTGCAATTTGAGATTTCAAAAAAAGGAGAGTTGATGAAGGTCAGCTGTGATGCTATGGAGCAGAGGCACCATGACTTAGAATTAGAAATCAACAAATTAATGTATTGAAAGAAACGTTGAAAACAGCAGACCAATTTAATAGTGACAGGATGAACGAAGTGTGAAACCCAGTCTCACACATGGCCTCCACTCAACTCATAAATATGTGTGAGTTTGCAAATAGGCAACAAGAAAGAGATGAATTAAGGCAAACAATCGAAAGGCTACAGCTGACTCCATTAGCAGGGTCAAACACCTCATCAGCTGGAATATACAAAGGGAATGGGAAACAAGCTAAGGACACTCCAGTATGTTCTTGAGTATGGCCAGGAGAACAATGAAGTACATTCTGTAGTAACTGGTGTCATACACACAAATCTTCTTTTCCCTAGCATGCTAACTATGCCAGGATTTGATGCCCAATACGGTAACACAAAACAATTCATTTCAGATATTGAGGGATTTTTTTTTTTGTTAAAGAGTCCACTAAAAGAGTACAAAATGGTTTGATTTCCAGATCTCTTGTAAGTTGAGCCTTGAATATGTTTAGAATAGCTAACACTCATAGAACAAGCTACCAAGTATTCATAATTGCCTTCTTAGACGAATATTGGGGTGCCGGTGTGCAATATAGGACACAAAACCAGGTGAACAATGGCTGCTACCAGCCCAGATGTAGGGAAGGAATTTTAAATTATTTTGTGCTGCTGCACATTGTTAGCAAAATGCCCAGAATCTCCTCTCTCTGACCTGGAGTTAATAGCAATGATGGCAATAGCGGCATGCGTGCAGACATTGCAGGATGCAGTTATATTGCTGACAGACCTGCAGGCGACAAGTGCATCAAATCAGGGGTTCATCATTTCACAGGCAGGAGGACAACCAGGCAGAGACGTAAAGATTTTCAGGCAGAGAAAGGGCATGGCCACAAACAAATTACAATAATCAGTGGTCTCAAAACCCTCAAAACCAAGCACAAGAACACTACAGACAAGAAATTCCAAGCTGAGGAAACAATTCCTACAGACCGAGGGTCAGAAGTAAACAATCACAAGACTATCGCATCCAATTTCTGCAGACCGAACGGGGAAGACCAAGGTGGTAAAGAGACCAATGGCAAAAAGGCCAACGGTCAAGAAATAATATCTGTTTATGAGGTCAGGCAGACAACTGTCAAAGTAACAGCAGCCAGGAACCACGCCACGCCAAGTGGCAGAGACCACTATCTCCAGGGCAAACAGCAACATATCACAATGCAAACATGGGAGGAAACAAAGCTCAACAGCCTGCTCAGCTAATAGCTTATCAGAGGGGATGTTAACAAGTAATGGGAAATTTCAAATGCCCAGAAATAACCCAGCAATATTTGGAGGGAAACTATAGATCTCTCGAAGGCACAAATGTGGAAATGCGTAATAACAAAATTCAAGAAGTAAATATGTTAAATACCTAGTAAAATTTCAAAGCCTTGTGTGCAGAAGCTCCACGGATACGTGCATATGTATAAGGAGCATACAAAGGAGAAACAACAATGACGATTGATATGGGATTTTCTGTATTGGCCATCAGCTAAAATTTGTTCTATTCAATAATCACTAGAAATAAAAATATACAGACATTACCAATGGTATACACCTATTATACCCTAACAGTAAGAGGAATGAAACAGAAGATTAAAAAATAGATGTTTTTACAAGCAGTAATAAATGGAAAATTCATAGAATTTAAACGCTTCATAACACCTAAATTAGCAACCAATGTAGATAATAATTGGGAGCAACTTGATGCATGAGAAATCAGTGAAAACTGACTTCTGAGAAGAAACCCTATTGTTCTTTGAGGGACAAAGAAAATTAACCTCAAAATTTGCAGAGCTACAAGAAACTGCAAATGATGTTATGGAAGGGAAATGCCAATGGAGGATTTCTTTATAGAGGTAATTAATATAGGTAAAAAAAAAAAAAAAATGAATTAATGAAAATATTGACCGGAATTGAAGGTACTGAAGGGGAATGCAAGTGTGGCCTTGAAGAGGAGAAAATACAAAAGGGTGTATTTATGCAGTTACACAATCAGTGCTGAAGTAGAAACTTACCTGGGAATGGACGACTAAGATGGGACAATAGTAGCGAAGATCACAGAACTGCTAACTAATTGCAGCACTTAGAACCCAGAAGAAAAAAGATGCTATTTAATGTTTTGATAAGAAAGAGAGATATATTTTCAGACAGAATAGGGGAATGCAAAAGTGTTGTATATGAATATCATGTGGAGAACCCACAACCATTTAGATGGAAGTGTAGAATAATTCCATTAGAACTGCAGGAAGCCATAGACAAAACTGTTCGAGTAATAAAATTGTCTAATTCAGCATCACAAAAAACTGTAAAGGAAATCTTTTGAAGAATGTAAATTTACCTTCGACTATTGGCAAACAAGAAGCACAATAAGTGGGCAGAATATGTTCCATATATTCAGCGGGTCATAAGTAATGCAGTAAATACAAGCACAGGATATGCTCTGATAACACTGCAACAAAGCCAGATGGCAGGACCATTAATCAACAGTAACCCTCAGAAAATTTCAATAATTTTATAAAATGATTTGGAATACATATAAAATACATTCAAGAAACTAAAGACAAAAGCAGAAAAGCGAGTGAAGAGAAAGAAGTTGTATAAGAGGCAATGGAGCTCAACGGCAGGATATTTAGTGCTGGTACAAGACTTCAAACTATCAAACATGATCCAAGGGCACATTAAGAAGAGGAAACTATTATACAAAGGTCCTACGAGATAATTCAGGTGACGGGAGACAGAACATATGTATTAAAAAATCCAAGAACAGGAAAGACAGTAGGGAAATGTAATATTTATTTAATGTGTCCATATGTGACAAAACAAGAGAATGACAAAACACAAAAACAGAAATAATTAGGGGATAAGAAGCTTTGTTTACAATCCTATCAGATCTTCATTCGTAGAAGCTTCCTGTAACTAAAGTTGTTCGACTGTTCTATAAGGTTAAACAACTTATGCCATTGTGTGCAGTAGAATTGGAAAACTCAGATCAGGGTAAAGAAATATTTAACCTTCAGCATATACAACAGGCATTAGTCTCTGTTGAATATTGCCGCAGATCTTGGGACACACCTCAATGTACCAGGTGTTAATGGTATGGTCACACAAAGTACTTCTGTCGCCTTAATCCCCGATGTGTGAAGTGCCTAGAATCTCACCACTACAGTAATTGTTGTAAACCCAAACAGCAAGAACCTCAGTGCGTGAATTGCAACGGTACCCATGCTGCAAACTATAAGGGTTGCCCTTACTACTTAAATCTTCGCACTAAAGCTTCTAGTGAAAAATCTCAACTGCAGCCTAATTCTAAACGCTGCAATGTGTCTAATTCAACACCGCCATCGTTTGATGCAGAGCACTTTCCTAATTTACCAAACACAGCTGTTGCAAATACTCTGCCTGTGGCATGGCTATCTAACAAAACACCTCGGTCTGCTCACAGCAGTCAGATGCCTAAATAAAGTCCTACTCCTAATCCTTCACATTTGAAGGATACCTATGTTGATTAGGGCTTTTAAGCCATTCCTCTCTCATATCAAATCCTTTATAATTTCATTATTCCAAGAGCTTTTTCAAAATGAATAACTCAGTTCATCATTCGTTCTCTCAATTTGTTTTCCTAAATTGGAATGCCAACAGCTTAAAATCTAAGTGAACTACTTTTCTTTAATGTTTATCTCGACACAATGTTGATATTGCTTGTATCTCTGAAACCTGTTTTCTTCTTTACGAAAAATTCACTCTTCCTGGTTATCATGTTTATAGATATGACCACGACACCCAAATTGCTTCTGGAGGCGCAGCCATTATTGTGAAACGAAAACTGGCACATTATAGCATACTTTTGCCTCAATTAACAAGTCTAGAGCCTGCATAATCAAGCTTCATCAACTAAACTGCCTGGAGATGTTTTAATTGCATCTTATCAACCTCCCTCAACTCAGTTAGAGGAACAAGATCTACAGCTTCTCTTTTCTGTTCCATCTCCTGTGATCTTGTTTGGTGACTTAAATAGTAAGCACATGCAATGGGGCTGTCGTATAACCACTCCCGCCAGAAGGCGTCTTCACTCGGCAGCCGACCACAATGGTATACTCATTTTAGCTCCGACAGATCCTACCTACTACTCCTATAATCCTCCGGTCTTACCAGACATCTTAGATGTGGCACTTTTGAAGAACATTAGTTAACCCTTACACATGCGCTCTATTGCCGATATGGATTCTGATCACTGTCCAGTCATCTTTACGTTTCATTGTGAAGTGCCATGCTTCATTCCATTCTCGCCTAATCCAAGGAACAGTGAACTGGGAATGTTTTCAGAGACAGTTGTATCTTGAGCTACAGGCTGCATGTTGCCTACAGACCTGTTCTGATATTGATGCTGCTGTAAAGAATTTCACGAAATCTGTAATTAAGTCGGTGAAAACTGTTAGCAGTATGCCACATTTTCATGAGAATACTCCACACCACCAAGCGCTTCCCTCAACAATTGTAGCACTGTTAAAAGCTAAATATAAAATCCGCCGAGAATGGCAATCTCATAGACTGCCTTGGCAGCAACTACGATTGAAGCAATTAATTTGACAAACCCAGCGAGCTCTAGATGAATATCGTTATGCTACTTAACACTAGTTGTCTAACCTTTCGCCAGAAGATTGCTCTCTATGGAAGGAGACTGAACGGGTGCTTCAGGAACCTACTATTATACCACTCTTAAAATTCCAGGACCATGTTTTTGAACACAAAGATGCAAAATGTGAGATATTTGCAGATATATTTCAAACTACATTTACGCCCAATCCCAGTGTGAATGTTGTGTTCAGTCAAGATATTAAAATTGTGCTTGATAGCTATTCCTTGGTTCCAGAGCAACTCAATTGTACTTTGGCCAGAGAACTGTGGTGGATTCTTTATAACCTACCCACTAAAAAAGCACCCGGTCATGATGTTATCCCAAATATTTTTTTGAAACACCTTAACTCTAAGGTTTAGGCTTACTTTGCCCTTGCTTTTTGCCTTGGATATTTTCCACTATCATGGAAGCATGCCGGGGTTATCGTTCTCCCAAAACCTGGGTTATCACCTTCCTTACCTTCTAGTTATCGTCCTATAAGTCTTTTACCTACACTTTTTGAAAAGGTCATACACAAAAGATTAAATAAATTTCTAATGGACAATGCAGTGATACCACCACAGCAATTTGGTTTTTGCAGTCACCACACTACAACTCATCAGCTTCTGTGATTAACTGAGACGGTTGCTTGTGGTTTTGAGAATAAACAGAACACAGTCGCAGCACTTCTGGACTACAAACAAGCTTTTGATCGAGTGTGGCACACCGGTCTGCTCTATAAACTTCAAAGCATTGGGTTACAGGATTATCTTTACCATGTCATCAATAGCTTTCTGTCACATCATACTTTTCAAGCACGAGTTGGTCCTACTCTATCCTCTGTGCAGCCAGTCACGCCGGGAGTGCCTCAAGGTTCCATTTTAGCGCCTCTGTTGTTTAGGTCTTCACCTATGAAATACCAACCTTACCAAACCTTACCAGATGTCAACATCGCCATGTACACTTGACGATATAGCAATTTTTACAGCGCACTATGAACTTGATACTGCTGTTCACAAACTCCAGACATCTCTTAATATACTAGTGTCCTGGATTGACAACTGGAGGATTTCATTGAACCAAAAGAAATGTGAAGCCATGATTTTTACATTACATCACCCCTCTGTTCCCCCTCCTATGACTTTACAAAACATTCCCATACTTTGGAAACCTGCTGATGACACTGTGAAATATCTTGGCCTGAATTTTGATTGCCAACTGACCTGGAACTCTCACATTAATTCAAAATTAAATCTCGCCTACTCCAGATTACGCAAATTGTATCCCATTCTTAATCACAAGTCTTCTTTGTAAATTTCAAGTGGTTCTCTTTTATACAACTCTTTACTTCTTCCTTTACTCACCTATGCTTGTCAGATTTGGGGAGGCGCAGCTGCAAACAAAATTAATCGTCTGCAGGTATTTCAAAATAAAGTTTTAAGGCTCATAGTGAATGCACCTTGGTATATCAGAAACTCTCAGATACATCATGAACTTGGACCCAGTACCATCTCAGTACATATTCGATCTCAGGCTCGCACATTTTTTCAGCATCTTCACCCAGTACCTGGCGCAGTGCACTTCTCATTGGGCCAAAGATCTGATACAGCTGCTCAGATAAAGAGTCGTCTCCCACAGGAAGTGATTCCAAGAAAGAACAACTCTCACTGAATAAATGTGTGAAATCATCTCTGACTGTTTAGTGCCAGAGGGGCCTCATGTGGCTGACCTCACAAATTATAATGTTCTTTGTTACTTTTAGTTATAATTATTGTATTTCAATTCTGTACAGCATAATTAATGCTGAATGATTCTAAATAAATTAAAAAAAAAAAAAAGCTTTGTTTACATTTGTAATTATTAATGTATTATAGAAAATGGATATTTTATGAAATGGGAATAAGTAAGTAAAAATAAGTGATGTTTGTGTTACAAAAACAGACTCAAATTCTTTTATTTTTTTATTGGAATAAGTAGTTTGAAGTTTAAAATGTAAGTGTCAAATGATGTACAAGTGATTTCTTTTTGGGGATGGAAATTTTGGTACTGAAGGGTGTAATTGTCTAATGTAATTGGTATTGCAGGATTATGCTTTAACAGATAAATACCATTATAGCCACAACTAGTAAACAAAAAACATAAACATTAAGATTTAAATGACAGGTTGATGAGTCAGGCAAAACCAGTTATTGCCAGAGAGGAAAATTTCTGAAGAATGTTTTACATACACAACATTGCAATCTGTAGATCCTATTAAGAGGTTAGACTATGCCCAAATTCTAGTATGTATATCAAGTCAAGAATTACATTTATTCATACTTATTAACACACTTATTTACAAATAATGACTAACAATGAATTTTCAGAGATGTCAGTTTTGCATGTCTGTTTCCAAAAACCTACTCACATGCATGCATTCTTAGAACATTCATGTTCATCATATTTATAATGTTACATTATTTTTTGGTTGAATAAGATCCTCCTCTGATGGTGCGAGTAATAAAGTATATTTTTAATTCTGATCTACAGTTGTTTTTGTCCATTTGCAATTCTTTTATAGAAGAGGGAAGTGAATTAAGCAAAACTATTCCTTTGTAGTAGTAAAACCCCTTTTTGGAATTACCATGAGAGAATGAAAGGGACAGCCAGTAAGCCAGCAGCCATGAGTGTAGAAATATTTGCCAACATTGGGGAGATATTAAGTAGGAAGGGGTAAGAAAAACCGAGTGTATTAAACTTCACTGAAGATCCCTGAGTTAGCTGAGCTAAGGTAATATTAAATAAACACCTGTTATTGCATCTCAGACCGGCTAGTATACACACTAATACTTATTAAACTGTATAGTCAATTAGTCACTCATTTGTCATTTGTGGATCTGCAAACCTTCTAGTTATGTTGGGAAGTTACATATCGACAGTTTTGACTTCACAGCGGATTAAACATGCTCGGAGTGAAAAGGAGTGCAAGTTATCGTGTGCAACAATATGTTGTGGAATTTAAGGATATTTTCAGTTCTGATGGTAAAATCCTGTATTGTTAGCCATGCAGTAAAGCTATAATGGCAGACCAACTTTCGCAAGTGATACAACATTTAAGTGGTAACAAACATAAGGCAGCTATTTCATGCTTTACAAAAAAACAATCTTTTATTAATGATCCAGTGCCTAGTATTTCAGCAGGTCCTTCTAAATGTTCAATGTATTGCGAGGATTTGTGCAGAGCATTTCCTTCAGCGGACATACCCATCTTGAAAGTGAACTAACCTCAGTTTAGGACATTCCTGACAAAATATACAAATATTGACACACCAAATAAATCAACTTCGCATAAACATCCTTCCCAAGTGCTACAAAGAAACTGTGACGTATATACGGTATTTGTGCTAATGAAAAATATGGGTGAGCATAGGTGAAATGCAGAATCTACTGGCAGGGAAATTGGAATTGGACTGTTGCTGCACCATATATGAAAAATGCAGCAGCAGAACTTGCAGTTATTCTAAAGTGATACATGTTACAAAAGTTGTGCATGGATTGCACAGAATATATGAGGAAATTAGGGTCTGACACTGACAAACAGATTTCTAATGGGAAAAATATATTCATCAAGTCACCTTAACGGATTGAAATTTTTCAGAACAAAAATTTTAAAACTCCGCTGCTTCCTACACCTATGGTGACTCACTGGGGAACATGGTTCGCTGCAGTTCAATACTATGCAGAAATCTTGGATGGTTTACTGCTGTCTTAACTGAACTTAAAGGTGAAGATGCCAGTTCAATTAAAAATTCTTCAAGAACTTTTAAGTGACACTGCGGTAAGAAATGACATTTCTGCAAATCTGTGTTTCCTATGTGATTCCATAAAGAAACTTGAATCAGTAGGAATGCTTTTGAGAGAAGCAGTTCAAGAAGTTCAGGATGTGGAGAAAAAAACAATGTTCTTTCTGGTCCCGCAGCACAAAATTTAATAAGAAAACGCAAGGAAGTGTTCGAAAATAATAGTGGATTTAACACAATGTGTAAAATTTCAAATATGTTAGATGGGCAACAAGAAGTTATTGATGTGAGGAGGAGTGACATTCATGTTATAATTACACTAGGCTCACTTCTTGTGACGTGGAGCGATCATTTTTTAAATTTAAGGTACTTCTTCATGACAATCGTCTATCTTTCAGGATGCAAAATTTGAGGAAGCATGTGCTCATATAATCAATCTTTCGAGATGGAAATTTGAGGATGCATGTGGTCGTATACTGTAACTCAACATTATTTGGTGATCCCATCCAGGAATTATGTGTGGTGAGTACCACGTACATTTCTATTAGATCAGCTATTCAGACAAATCTTTAAAAAAATATTTTATTTGTTTTAGCACAAATTTTAAACAATTTTAGTGCATAAAAAATAAACATTTCCCAAGTTTTTAGCACCTAAAAATCCGAGCCCTAACCACCGCCGCCACCACCACCACCACCACAATTTTCGGTTTATATTTGAAAATTTGTCCAATCTGCTGATTTGATTTTCCATTTAGTCTTAGTCAATATGTTATCTGGAATATTGTTTGAAGAAAATGAGAATGTGATATGGATCGGAAAATGGTCACTGAAGGAGTCTTCCTCAATTGCCCGGGATATGATGTTACCATATACATTTGTAGAACAAAAAGCTAGATCAATGTTGCTTTTAGTTTCAGTTTTGGGATAGTGGTACGCAGGTATTTTTTTTCTCATTTATTACAATGATATCATTACTTAACCATTTGTAGATTATATTTCTATAATGGTTTCCAGGACCATTATTCCAAAGGGAATGAAATCGCCTAATAGGACAAAATTTTCGTCATTTGGAATTAAATCATCTACATCCTCGTTTTAATGGAAATATGTTGGATCCTGGAGGAATATATGTATTGACAATTAACAAAACAAAAGTATTATGAAATAGAATTTTAGTGCTAATGTATTCTCTATGTCCTTTGAATTTTGCTTTGACTGAAGTACGTGTAAGGAATTATGAATCATCATGAAAACACCTCCACCTCTTCTATCTTCACAAAAGAGATTATAGGTTTTAAAGTTAGGAAATCTATAAAGTTTTTGGATGTCATCTGTCAAGAAGGTTTCCTGTACAAATACTACAGTGGGATATTTCTCTAAGTATCTTGTTTCTAGAGATCAATTTTGTTATTTAGAGACCTTGCATTCCATTGCAAAATTTTTAACTTTTCTATATATTTTGTGTTTTGTTATTAACAATATTGTTATTGTTTAAGTGTACATTTTCTGTTCCTTTTATGTGTTACCTAAAGATACATGAAATTTATTCATTTTGGCTATTTCTCTAATGTTTTAAACAAATCTTGATTCCTCTTTGGATTGATACCAAATTTCAATGTGTTTTGAGATTACATTTTCCTCTTTGTCACATTATAATAGCTTTAGCTATACCGAGGCTAGCTCTGATTGCACAGTATCATATTTAGTATTCTAAATGATCAGTTTATTAAATTTCTAGATTCTCTCATTGTAGCCCCTACCCAGAGATCCGAACGGGATGCTATTTTATCATCGGAACACTTTACATTGAGATTGTCCATCCTAGTTAGTTGAGAAAATAGTGGGGCTGCATTATATGTTATTACAGCTTATGAAGGCATCTCTTAAAAATGAATGTGCTTAAATTGATGAGCTTAAGCCACCTCATCTTGTTTAGATGAGTATCTAAGGAATACTGGTTTATTTTAAACATTTAGAACTCCATTTTTTTCACTATTCTTCAAATATGTTTTCACTCCAATATTTTTATCCTCAAATGAAGTGTAATGATTAGGCTCAGTGGAAAATGGACAGTTCCTTTCTTAAAGCAATTCTGTCAAGGCACACAAATACCTCAGAGGAACTTCCAAGTATGAATAGTATGAATTAATGAATTTATTTCGGCTTCTGAACATCACATATTGTAAACAGACAAATTTACATTACCTTGCATGACACATTTTGAATCTCTGAGCCTAATAAAACTAGTTAAAACTTGAATTGCTTGTAGCTTAAAAATATCCAATACCATGGTTTTTAAAATACTGTATGCCAGGTTCATTTCAGCACAGTCATAATGCTACATGACATGGAACTATATGCACTGTTTAGACAGGTATCTTCCCATAAATGTATGGTAAATGAAAATGTGTAGAGCTAGCTAGTTATACAACAGAGTAGGTACCACAAGAACATGAGCTAAAACACTGAAAGCCCTTTGGAATCCATCAATGGGAATATTTTTCACAAAGTTCCATATATTCTAATTTTAAATTTATTTTAATGTACATCATAACAAATTTAAATTACTGTACCTAAAACTTAATTGCAACAAACAGTAGTATTTAATGAGTCAAGAAATGTAGGTTACAACCCTAATTATTTCTTCACATACTTCGTACTTCAATTTAATTAATTTGCTGTAGTTTTTTTTTACACAATTTTAGTTTTTCCAATATAAAATCTTACACCCACACATTCACAATATTCAGTTTACAAAATATGTAAAGATTGTGGTATTTGCAGATGACATAATATTGTTAATTGTAGGGAAAGTGCAATAGAAACAAAGAACTACTATGTGTGCAACTTTTCTTTGGTGTTTGGCTCCCTAATCTTCATTCAGTAGGTTTCATGCAATTTAAAAAGCAGAGCAGAGTATATACATTTAGACATGTACACTCTACACCTTGACATCTGGTGGCTTTAATGAAAAGGTTTCATTCTGGCTGTAGAAATTTTCTTTGGTTGAAAACATTGTAAAAAGATAGGTGAGCAAGCTAGCTCTTTTTTCCTCCAGCCCTCACTGCCCTGTAAAACTAGCACCCAAGAAAATGTGCACATATAGTAACACTTAGAATTAAAACAAAATTGAGATTGGGGCTACAAATAACAAAATGAAGAAAATCTAATGATGCTAATATCCAAAAAGGAGAAAGAAAATATATGCCAGCATTTATCTAAATAATAAAAAACTATAAAAATGCCATATCAAATATGACGACATTATCATTGACAAAACTTTAAATTTTATGAACACATTAATTACGTAGCAAAGAGATACACTAAAATTAACATATTATATCTCTAGGGTTGCCAAGATCAATTGGGGGTTTAAATATGAAATTTTGAGGACAACATACAAAGAAACATTACTGCCTCATGACATATGGAACACTAGTGTGGACAGAAGAATTTGAAAGACTAAGAAATCTAATAATATACCAAGAGCTACAGAAAACAATTTGTATCAAAATGGTGGATGCATTCCAAACTGTATCTTCTGAAGCACTGTGCATTTTAACAACACTAACACCAATTACATTGAAAATGCAATAAACTGCAGAGATATACAATGCAATAAGAGGGGAATACATTGACCAGGACATATAATATGATTGATGGTCACATCCAGCTGATATTGTACCAATTGAAAAAAATGAGCAAAAGTATATCATCAAAGCTTGAAGTATTCACCAATGGCAGTAAAAGCGAGAGAGGAGTAGGATCAGGAATAAAAATATTTTTAAATGGAACACCTACATACCAAATGAAATTCAGGCTACATGCATAATATTCTATAAATCAAGCTGGACAAATGGCAATACTGAAAGCTTAAGATGTGTCACATGAACTCAAATGATACAAATAACAAAGAAAAATCAATGGCAATTTGTACCAGTCAAAGAAACCTAAAGTCTCTAAAAACATAACCATAGGTCATTAATAGATTGCTGTAGGAAGTAATATAGATAACTAAAAGCAGACAACTGGACTACAGAATTTGGCTGGATCAAGGTGCATAGGAGAATAGGACAATTGCAGACCAATAGATTGTGGATATTATTTTATCTATATCCTATTAACTCTAGTCTATACAATATTATCACTCTAAAGTAATGTAATTAGATGAACTAGAATGTGTATTGTTATAATTAACAATTGTATAGTATTATGTTACTGTAATGGAGTATGTCACATGCATATGTGTGCTTGCATGCACAAAAAAGTAAAATTTATGTGGCACTATACACAACTTTTGAGCATCTGCAGTAGCTTTAATCAATACAAAGTAAAATGAAAACACACTATAAAATTCTACACTTCATTAAATAAAAAAAAAATTAAAAAAAAGTAAACAAAAAAAATAAAAAAAAAAAATTAATAAATAAATAAATAAATTTGATAACAGAATGTTTCACTTGGCATTTAAATGTGCCACATAATGATTTTAATATTGCTGGTGATCTATTATAAAGTTTAATTCCCATCACATTGATATCTTTATGTGATATTTTCCTAGCATGTATTGGTATATGGTAGTCTGCTTTACTTCTGGTATTATAGGAGTGAATTTCTATTTATCACTGGCAAACAGAAATACATACAAATCCTTACCTTTATAAAGATGTCTGTAAACATTCCATGCATTTGCAAATGTATCCCTACAACAAGGACATGGGTAATGCACACGAGATGTTGCATGATATATATTAT
Organism: Hymenopus coronatus; assembly: GCA_030762935.1. Taxonomy (NCBI): domain Eukaryota; kingdom Metazoa; phylum Arthropoda; class Insecta; order Mantodea; family Hymenopodidae; genus Hymenopus; species Hymenopus coronatus. The sequence continues at coordinate 199,271,073 of CM060900.1, read as the reverse complement.
TGTGATGCACAAATGTTTTTCTGGTTTCAAAATCCAAATGACCTGTAACACAAAGGAAGAAGTAGCATTCTAAATGAGAAATCACGGAATATCTGAACCACACTGGTGGTGGTGGGTGGGTGGTAGTGGTGCATGGGGGAGGTGGGGCAGGGTGGTGGGGCGTCGCAGTGCAGGGTGTGGTGGGGTGGGTCGGTGGTGGGGGTGATACAGCTTTAAGGTGCAAAAATCCAAATACATAAAAGCAATAGATACCTGCTTAAAACATAATAGAAACAAGGCTAAAATATGCAACGTTGCCAATAATGTTACACAAACACATTAGATTAAAAAATGGTTCTCTATTTTGCTTGCAAGCCTTCAGAAAGTTAAAAGCCTGTCATAATGTAATAATGCCATAGGCTGGAGGTCAAAAGCTTGGAAAATCGCAATGTATTAAAATTTGGCAACAATTGCTATAGGCGACACATAAGAGAAGCTTTCCATGTTGAGTGAGAAACAGTTGAAGGAAACAATTTCAGCACTAGAACTTGATGCAGTTGGTCTTGGTTGTCAAGATATTATTGAAGGCTGTGTTTGAAAAGAACATGCAGACAACTAATGTGAAAAGTGAAGTCGTTAACAAAATGGAATGATGGGTGGAAGATAGTTAATAGGATTGATGGCTATAGTCAAGATTATGGTGCTGAATACCAAACCCTGATGGACTACATCCTCCTGATGAGAACTGTGCATAAAAACAAACAACCCACCCCACAAACGTAATACTGGATCCTTAACAAATTCCCAAATGAAGACAATCAAATGACATGATACAATATTCAATGGATAGCAGATTTTCAGTACATGATATAAGTATTCTTCAAATCAAAGAAAACTACCACAGTGACACTTTCTTAGGAACCCTTCATTTATCCACAGAAAGGCCAACTGTTTGGGAGAGAGGGCTTTACCAGCAAAAGCCACATTGCATTATAATCATGCATGCAGTAACATGTTAGGATCACTCTGAAAGTTTTGAAAATGAAACCAATAAAATAATATAACTTTAGATGTGGTCATTGTAACTTCTCAAAGTATTCTCCTTTGCATTCTATACAAGGATGTTGGGACATCCCCCAATTAATTTATAAAAGCAATGTACGTAACACATTTTGTTTTCATTCATCCACATACATTCTAGAGAAAAAAACAAAAAAACAAAAAAAAAAAACAAAGCATGCACGCGCACACACACACCCACACAAAATTAGACCAGCAACCTTGGGAGTTGATAGATAACATTATTTTAAACACTTTATGTTGAGGAAAGTTTTTTTGCCATGGTGCTTCATTTAAATGCTAGATGAGTTAATGTCATTACTGTCTCCCAACCAGTTTTAAGTATTTATGGCAAAATCAACAATAGAAATTAGTATTGCATTTATCTTAGTAAGGCACATAATCTTAATCCAAGAAAATCACAGAAGACATAAACAAAACACAAACATCTCATTGTTTAATCACAGCTTCACTATTCAAAGCAAAAAATTGGAATTGCGATTTAACACAAAGGGTGCATTGTCGTGCCATATTCTGCTGTTCACTCGCAAAGACATCAGCCATTTGTCTGATTTTGCCAACTGCACAGGTTATTCATGCAACTAGGTCCTCTTCAGATTCAACAGGTGTTTCATACAGTACTGTCTTCATGTGCCCCGCCCCATAAAAGAAGTCAAGTGGATAAGGTCAGGGAAGCGTGAAGATGTTGTACTTAGCACCATAGTGATCTGGTGCTCCATCACGTTGAAACCCCATGTCCTGTTGATGTGAAGGGGAAATGTTTCCATTAGCTCAGGCAAAACTTGTTGCAGAAATAACAAGTTATTGTAAGCATTGAGTAGGGCCGGCCAACAGTATGGTCCTATTAAGAAGTTATCCACAATACCAGCCCACACATTAACGCCAAATCTCAGTTGATCTGACCTCTGAAATGTAGCATGCGGATTTTCAAAAGCCCAAACATGTGAATTCTGAAAGTGATATAACTGCTCACATATGAAAATTCCTTCATATGGGATGCAAACAGTACATTGTTTTCAATTTTGTCCAGATATCACTGATAAAATTACTGTTACAGACGATAGTCTTCAGGCCTCCTTGTGTGGATCTTTAGAAGCTGAAAAAGGGTGCAACTACATTTCCTGCAGAATTCTAACCACAGTGCTACAACTTAGTACCAACTGCAGAATTGTTCTCAATGCACCACAATACATCTTCCTTGTTCTCAGGAGCCAGGACAGAAGGTGGCTGACCTTCTGCTCATCTATCCAAGGAGTCTCTTTCACATACTCTACGTTCAATGATGACAAAGTTGTGTGATGAACTTTTTGGTTTTGGAACTGCACTTGGTAAAGCCATACAGCCGCACGACCCAAATCAGCTTTTCCATATGCCAACAGCATATCCGTCATCTCATTCCACGTGTAGCTTTCCATGTTGTAAAGAAACTAATATGCAGCATGCATTCCAGCAAACTAACACTCAATTTCAAGGAAATATATGCTAAACAAATTGAAACATCTTCCTTTTGTTTCTTTTATTTGTTTCCTTTGAAAGATACAGAGGAATTGAAGCATCTTTGTTTTGCTTCTTTTGTGTGTTTCCTTTAAAAGATACATACACAAAAGTAATTTACATATCCTAACCAACTGGGTGGGAAGCAGTAATGACATTAACTTGTCTAGCACTTAAACGAAGCACTGCAGTAAAAACCTATCCTTAACATAAAGTGCTTAAAATAATGTTATCATCAGCTCCCAAAGTTTGTTGGTCTAATTTTGGGACACCCTATATATAAAACCAAAAGCTAATAAAAATGTTCATTCATAACTTACATATGTTACAAGCAAACCCTGTTTTTGTCTTGGAGGGTGTACATTTTCTCTTTCCAGCTTTTTTAATGGCTCCTAGGGATGTATCCATAGGTAGTGTTTCACCTTCACCATTTATTACAGTTATCTCTCCAACTGGTCCCAAGGTAGCTTCATTAGCAGTGATCATCCCATGTAGTTCTGTTACCTGTGAATAAAACCACAAAAAATACTATTAATGTGCTAGATTTCTGCAACTATCATTTCATTAATTCCTCCTCTTTAGCAAAGATTTTAATTATATTGCAAAGAGCTGGATCAGCCCCTAATTATGGTGGTTCATTCAGCAGGCACTTAACCTTTACAGTGCTATGGATAACTTGATAGCAGAAAAACATTTCTGCAATGCTATGGCCAAGTTATCTTCAACCAGAACTTTTAACAGCTAAGAGTCTCACAATTGCTAATGTAAAAGCATTTGAACTGCATGGGCATGTTGATATATCTGTTGGAATTGTAATGCACTACTTCTAAATCACTTCCTTGTATGATATTGCCATCTGCTAGAAAATAAAGCAAGTTGGTGTACAAAACCATTTGTAGCGACTCCATGCTTATAATCCCATGATCGTGTGATGTACTCAGGATATTCCAGAAGCAGTTCAAGCAGTCTGCAGCGTTTCGTTAGCAAGTCTTCACCACAAGACTTTTTGGATTTATAGGCATTCGGGAACAGTGACAGTGATATCATGTTCCTGATAATAATGCACAATCTGATGGTGGTGAAATTGAGCAACAGGCAGAACCAATGCATCCATGTAAGCAAATATGCACATCTCCTTTGTTCCAGTGGAGTAGTGCAAATTTAACTTCATAATTTCAACAGGCACCAAACAGTATTTCTGTAGATCTCAGGGATGAATGCAGTGTACTTGATTTTTTCCAACTGTTTTTTCTTCCTCACTTAGTGCAGTATATCAGAAATGAAATAAATTTGTATTACACATTTCTAAGTGAGAAATTTCCAACTCCTAAATCCCGTGTACAAAAATGGAAAACTGTCACCCAGGAAGAGCTACACATATTTTTTGGAATAACATTGCTGATGGCCAGTGTAAACAAAATTGTCAATAGCAGAAAGCTGGTCCAAACATTCACTTCTTGAAACCCCACAATTCACTCCCTACATGTCTAGGGATAGGTACCTTCTTAGCTGGTGCATGTTGTATTTCAATGGCAATGAAACACAAGTGCAGAGGGAAAGGCTCTGCAAATTGAAGCCTAACTTGGAAATAAATTTATTGAAGTGTTCAGATCTTCTTGTGATATGTGCATCGCCGAGAGCCTAGTACTCTTCAAGAGACACTTCAATTTCTACAGTATATTCCATCCAAGCACCATACATTTGATTAAAGTTATTTGTGATACACAATTGTGAAACAGGATACATTGTTGACTTTACTGGCTGGAGTATAATTCGGGCTTGTGGGCCGTGGTCTACTGGGCTCCTCCTTCTTCTTCCCAGACATTTTGTCTGCGACTACGGCAGACATCTTTGGTGGCAGCGGCGAGGTTGAAGTGCTCTAGTGGACGTTTCAACTGCGTTTCACAGTCGCAGTTGAAACGTCCACTAGAGCACTTCGACCTCGCCGCTGCCACCAAAGATGTCTGCCGTAGTCGCAGACAAAATGTCTGGGAAGAAGGAGGAGCCCAGTAGACCACGCCCCACAAGCCCGGATTATACTCCAGCCAGTATTGACACCGGCTGTGAAAGCCTAAGAATTTCAATTGTTGACTTTTTTGTATACACAGCGGCAACTGCAGACATTCTTCCAGGATGAGATTTTGGGATTTCTGAAGCAGTGGTAGACATTCATGAAGAAATATCTGGGTAAAGAGCACTAGATTTAGCCAGATAACTGGTATTTTAGTCCTCTATTTGATTGGTTTCACCAAACTTACGACACAGTTGAAAAGAAAAATAGAAAGGAAATGCCCAAGCTAATATTAAAATTGAAAAAAGGAGAGCTGGGATCCAGTCACACTAACAACATGAATGCACCGAGATGGATGGATAGGCAAGAAGTGAATAGCTTGTCTACAATGCATACAACTGCCATAAAGAATTCAGAAAAAATAGAGCATTAAATACTCCTGTGAGGAACCAGAGTGTGTATTGGACTACAATAGCAACATGGGTGTAGTGGATACATCTGACATGATTCTAAGTTCTCTTCAATGCCTTTTGAAAGTCTCTAAACTGGTACCAAAAATTGTTCTTTCACTTTTGGACATTGTGATTTCAAAATTTGCAGACACTATACAACATAAAAACTGGAAAGAACATTTCATTGGCTCAACTCCAACTTTTGCTTATTACAGTAACTTTTAAAAAATATCACACTCTAAGAGCTACCACTACATCAAGACAGTCATCAGCTGGTGAACAACCACTCTGATTGACAGAAAGACAGTTTCTATTGCCAGCACCACCAACCCCAAAGAAAACACATCCCACCAGACATTGCCATGTCTACTCCAATGCTTTCTTAAGAGTCAAGAAATGTAGAGAAAGCAGGCACATGTATGCCAAATGTGGTGTGGGCCTAGTAGGAAATGAAATGGAGTTTTATTTATGGATGCTCTACTGTGGTTCTCAGAGTCCCATTCTACGTTGGGCGTTAAAGACCACTTAATTTGGCTCAGCGGCCTCTATCAGGCTTGAGGTTCTTTTATGTGCCGTAAATCTATGACACGGAACCTATGGCTTTACTTCGCTTCGAAAAGAAGCCATGCTAAGGATTTTTACGCCTGAAAAAATCCATCATCTTCCGCCAGGTTTGAACCGCGACCCTGGGTATAGGAGGCTAGCACGGTAACCAGTACACCACAAAACGGAGGGCAAAGTGCCAGTCTCCCCCCCCCCCCTCCACATGCATGCACACGCACACACCCTATATTTTTTTAAAATTTATGCAAGAACCCTATCAATTGCTCTAACTTAGTAATGAACTGATCATTGCATAATGGGACACAATATACAGAAGCCATGATCATTTTACTATTAGGTAGCTGCATAGCAGCAGCTTCAAAGAAATATTTTTCACAGAGATGAGTAATACCTATTACAATATATTCTAGGTTCAAGTTCTGTTTGATCATAATGGCAACTCCATCATGTGGTAGTATGTTGTTTTTGTTACTTCAACAGAAGGAACTAGTTATTACATTATCCTGTGGGTATACAAAGTATTAGTAATTACTATCTAGCCAGTGTTCATTTAAGCTGAGATTATAACAGTCCAATTGTTCAATAAATCATGTGTTCATTAATTTTATTTCTGAGGGATTGAATTATGAGGTGCAATTTCAGGTAATCTTTTTCAGAATGTGTCAGAAAGGTGTGTGTTGTCGGAATGAAAAGGGCTTCAAATTTATCAATAAAACTAATACAATCACTATTGAGCTTTTTGTTTCAGCATTACCAATCTTGGTCTGCTTAACATCATCTTAACTTTAACAAATGGTTTCGCAGAGGTTTCTTTTGCCATGTTGAAATGCATACCATGCCTGGTGTACAAATTCTAGATGCATTTGAAGCCTTGATTAACTTTACAACCCTTTGCAAAATTCAGTTAGACTTATATTGATTTTACTAACCTCTCTATGAACTGCAGAAGTTTTATGCACATCATATCTTGTGGGCAGGTTAACCATAATCACATTTCTATTTGATAATTCTGGCAGTAGTTTTTCAACACTATTATTAATATGTTCAGAATTACTGTTGCTCACATAATGTGAGCCACCAATTTTCACTACGCAGTCATTTTTGTGTTAAGTCTTGAGCACTAACTCTGGCTTTGTTTATCACTTCACTTAACTTTGCACCAGGTTTCATTAACGTTTTGGTTTCTGGACTATTCAAGTTTTCTTCTATTCTTGCAGCAATTTCTCTTCTGTGTCTATCACCAAAAATAAGCATTCTTTCCTTTTTAAATGTCCATCGAGATTTTGCTTCTTCATTGGATTGTACACTTTTCTCTTGTAGAATGCTGTTTGCATCATTTGTATTCTCACTCATATCTGCTAACGGCAAAACTCTGATTTGATTTTCATATGGATGATTGTAGTCTAGCACTTCCTTTTGCCATTTCCATTTTCTGTTGCTCGTGGCTGTTTTCCATTCACTATGGCTTGTCATTGCCTGATTATTTCCCATTCTTGCCTTGCATTTAATTTTTTCATCTCTCTCTGAAGCACCTTTATTAATTCCTTCAGCACTGCATTTTCTTCTGAAAGCTTTTTAATTTGTTTCTTAGATTCACTGTCCACTTCAAAATTTGTACTGACACTTGTAGCGCATGCATTGCATTCCCATATATCACATGGAATATTTTCTTTACTTCTGAACATTTTGAGAAATGATACTATTTACCATGTGAATCACATATAATTCCATTTCTCACAACTCTTACCACATTTACAGCAGTATGTCATTTAAAACCTTTAAGGAACAGCACACCATGGTATCCGTGACTACCTGCCCAAGTGCCATCTTGGAATCACCAGGGCGAACTCCTACTTTGTCTGCCTTGGCTGTTGCAGCCTCAGTTTAAGCTGACTGCACTAGGCTGCAGCCAGTTGATAGTTCCCCAAAGCAGTTCTTGTAGGTCTCCCAGATATCTCCAGATACGCGGATGTTGCAATCTCATTCAGTATTTCTGCTGCCTATCCCTGAAGACTTGCTATTAGTTGTGCAGCCTCCTGTTCTGCTGACCATCGATTGTGGGCGGCGGCAAACTGTTCTGTGGAAGATTTTGAAGGTGTATGTTCCATTGAACTTGGATGGCTTGACATGTGCAGATGCTTCGCATCCTGCCGTCTCAATGTTCAAGTCTTTCACAACCTGCAATCTAGCATGTTCTCCATCATCATGTTCAGTTCTTTGGAGCTTTCATTGAATTTTCCTCCAGGGCATTAAGTTGTGGTCTTTCATCATTTCACCAAGCTCTTCTACCTTTTCCTTCTACCTATTCCTGTATTTTTTCTACATCCTTTTCATGCCGGCCAGTTGTACATCAATTTTGTTCGATACCTCTGTCTTCAATTTCTCCATCGTCCAATTCACAGTCGCTCTCATTTCTCATCTTCTCCATTCCTGATTCCATCTTCATGTCCATTTTTTCCATTCTTCATTTAATTTCATCCACTCTTGATTTTGTTTCCAACTTCATTCCTTTTTGCATTTTCTCCAATCCCATTTTCATGTCTAACTTCTTAATTTCAGGTTTGTATTTTCTTCCCTGTTGTGATGTTAATTCCTGCTCATGACACCAGTGTAACAAAAACTCCCTTTATGACTCCAACAAACAATTTTTTCTTCCAATGATATCAACTGAAAATCTCACAAATAAGTGTCTTCATTAAAAGCTCTGCCATCTAGTCTCCTTTCTACTGCGGTGGCTACCTCTGCACACTACGAATTTCCCATCGAAACTCGCTAAACTGCTGTATGTCATGCATTCCCAGTTGAAACTGAATTCCGTGCAGGGCTCGTTCTCTCCTATTATACCTATGACATGGCAAGAAATTTCCAGAAGCATTCACATCTGCAAACCACCACAGGTGTCACAAACTCACTTAGGTGCAACAATTCACAGCAACAATCAGCTATGACTTCCAAAACAAGCCACTTACACACGTGCAGCAATTACAGCTGCAGGACATAATCATTACTTTGGTCTTAGGTTTAGTTTTGTGCTGAAAACACCAATCAAATTAGAAATTATGGTTTATTAATTTATTCCAACTTCAGATGTAGCTATATGTTTCAAATTTTATTGCTGAACTTTAATATTAAGCAACATTTCTAGTCCTTTAATTTTATTATCTTTCTTATTGCATACCTGGTGAATGTCTTTGTTTAACTGACTTCCATTCTATCTATACCTAATTCATTATAAAGGATCATTGCTGAGATGAAGAGTTGCTTCTGCTGTATATATGTTTCCAAATACTTATATTGAAGTCAGTGGAAAAATGCAATATGCAGCACCAACATAAGTTTTTTTACACTGACATCAAATATGACTAACACCCTAGATGTGTAAAACCTACCAAACTCTTAAAGGTATATGTCAAAACATATTTCATTCCAGAAGAAAACTAGTCCTTCAAATGAAAATTAAAAACATTGTTAGCAATTGCAGAATATCTTAAAAGGATAGGTTTAATACTCTATATTTAGAAGCACGCAGAACAGCCTAAACAAAGATACTATGGTAAAAAAAATATAGAAGGGTAAAATCTGCCCTCAAACACACATACTGCTATGGTAAAGTGAAAGCTGGTGCTCTCTATAGAACATAAGGTGTCAACCAGCACCTGGGAAGTTTGCTGCTAATCACAAGGATATGCATACCTCAGCTGAAATTTTACTTTCAATAAAATATGTTGGGCCATTGCTAATGACAGCGAGTAAAAGAGCTGCAGGGTCAAACACTGCTAGTTATTGTGACTTTAACGAATGTGCCTGAGATGCAATCTGACTAAAATTGCTTCCTGGTAACAGGAGATGTGCAAGAAAATGCTGGAGAGGGGCTTGACCTTCCAAAGTTAGTTTACTCAAGCATTCCGGGGCAGCTTGTGACTTAAAAGTTTGGGAGGGTGGCAGGTGATTTATCAGGAAACACATGCAAACAAATAGAATCATATAAGCTAAATTACTTTTCCATATAATTCTTGTTTCTAAGTTGATTGCATGCAAATATAATCCCATACATTAGTGAAATTTAGAAATAAAACTTGCAACAAAGTGTGTCTATCAAAGTGGGCATAAAGTGAACTATATTACTAATTATTATAGTATGTCTTTCAGCAGCAGGAGCTGTAGCCATTTGTAACATACAGAGCACCCTCTATTAAAATTTCAGTGAACACATGGTTTTATAACAAACAGATTTTCTCCTCCTTATTTTCAAAAAATAAATGACTTACAATATTAATTACTTAACACACCTAGAAGTATGCATTCCAGGAATGTATTTTAGTTCTATCATCTACAATATTTAATTCAGAATTTATTAAGGGAAATATGTAGCACTTTTTGCTATTGCTGTGGGATGAGGGTATCTTTATTACTTTATTGTTATTGTTAATAGCAGTATTTACTATGTTAGACTTAATCCTTATTTCTTTCAACCTTGCCCCCACAGCAGCAGCACTTAGTACTGCATTACCTCTTCCTTTCCCCTGATTGACAAACGTATACTTTTGAATAATGGCAAACAAGCCATGTGCCACACATGGACAGGTAATTAAACCAATATAAATGCACACTCATGATACACTTGACATTGCCATTCTGAGAGGAAGGTTCAAAGCAAAGAATCATAATATTTCATGATAAGAATTTACATGCATTCCCAAGCACTGACTCTTAGTATACAGGGTGTTATGGGTGTGAGTGTGCAGATTTTGTATGCTGAGAAATCCAAATATGACAAATAATGAAGTCCAATAATTTCATCTATCTTAAAAAGAAACAAAGATTATTGAGCATTATTGAATATGCCATCTCCACAAACTAGCAACAAAGTAGGACCTAAGTGCCCAATGCTGTGTTTTGTGGTCAGACCAATGTTTTGTTTTGGTTTGTGCTTGAAATCCGGTCCGTCATGACTATGAACGTTATCAGCTACTGCCACTGATGAGGGGTGGGATCGTTTTCTTTCAAGCTATCCGATCATATTCAAGAGAGCTGAACCTAAAGCTGAATAAGAGGCTATGCATAAGATTTAGTCTGATGATCAAAGATAAAGATTCAAATGTGAATTATGGAAAAACCTCATTCATGTACCATGGAATAGTTAAGTCAAAGACAGATATTTGCTAAACAGGAAGTTTATTATCGGTCAATAACTGCAACATCAACAATATGTTCATTTACAGTGGATGTTCAAAATGTGCTCCACTAGAACCATGCAGGCATTACATTATCTTAGCTGATTTTATCCTACCCTCGTTAGAGCTTCGGCATTCTGCCCAAACTCTAGGGCTGCTTCAAGCATGTGTGCAAACATCAATGATAGCAACCTCGTCATATTGAACTTTACTCTTCAAATGTCCCCAGAAATAATAATCTAAACGTTTGCACCTTACCATAAGCAAGAAGCATATCTAGATACTATAGATTTGTAAAGACTGCCATTGTTCTGAATACATTTAATGCATTTGAAGCACTGATAGAACCAGCTGTTTTGCAAGGTGTCCAGTCATATCATTACTGTCCACATTCCTGACCTCCTGCTTTCATAGATGCCAAGCATATGAATATGACTTTATTCCAGTAGACAAGCTGGAATCCAATTCTTTTACATTATTTTGTGGTTAAATGACTCATTTTAGCAACAAATGGTAAAAACATGAATAATCCATCAATCCATTGTTGCAGCTCAGCTATTCTAATTCCAGAAGTAAATGATAAAGCAATGGTGAGATATTTGCAATCAATATCAATGTTGCCAAAGTTATTTTTTATTTATGCAACCATGCACTACAGAGGAAAATGGTAAAGGAGCTTTTGTTTCAGCTTCATATCAGAACTTGCCACTGAAGTCTGCACACTCATACTCCTTAAACTTGTATAATTCATACAGTTATAAGAATATAAATTTAACAATTTTATTTGTATATATTCAGATAAATGATCATGTTACATAAGGAACTAATGGCAAAAGTTCTGCATCTATCCCAGTTCTAGAAAATTCCAAGATATATAACAAAAAAGCATTAATTACCTTTGTATGTGATACAGGAGCACTTCTTTTCATTTTGAAAACCTTTAACCCAACACCCAAAATAGAAAGTAGTATTTTTTTTTTTTTTTAAAAAAATATAGGAAAACTAATGTACTAAGCCTAGCAAACACCTTACATTGTCCTTGGGCACATGTCTGAAATTTGTTGGTATAACTTCAATTAAGTTTTGAAAGCTGCTAGATTTGTTCAGCTACACCCTGGACCATGGAGCTTTTAGTTACGCAAGATCCCTCACCTACATTCTTTCTCTGATCCGCAGTTGTAGCCCTGCTACACTGCTTTCCTAAAAGGATCTCTCGATCATGCTTTCTAACTTAGGATCATCAACATTGGGATAAGCTTGGTGGCTTGGGCCCAGAATGTTGGCAATGCCATGATGTAAAACAGTGGAGCTAATGCTACTTACTGGCTGAATTTGGCACCTTGCACACGAGTGTGCGTCAGTCTGCAACAGATATGAACTAATTTGTAATGCACAACAACCTACTCCACGAAGACCCAGAAGAAACGTGACCAAGTTTGCATCACCGTTAAAATATAAAGGGTGAAGTTATATGGAACAAATCTTAGTGAGTCAACTTTGTAAGCAGAGCAGTGACAGCTGCCAATTGGATTTCTTCATTGCAGGTTGACCAAAATAGCACGTGTCTAAGCATTTGTGATTATACCAAACAATCAACATGCATTGGAAAATATCCAAAGAGTACAACAATCCTCCAAGAAACTATTGTGCATATGCCTCTCAAACAAATAAAATAATATTTTCCTATAAATAAACCTAAGCTAAGATAATTTTCTTGTAGATGAAATTTATTCAATTCTCTTTTTCTTCAATAAAATTGTTGAAATGAAATGTAGAGAGAGGGGCCTTCTCAAAAGAATGCTAAAACATTGGGTCAGTCTTCTTTCTCCGTTAGAAGTTAGTGTTTTTTGTCCTCTTGAGAATGGAATATGATCCAGGGAATCTGGCAGATGTTATGTTCCTATTTGCACTGTCCATTATGTTTCCTCAACTAATTAACTTTAAATATTAAAAACAGAAGCACTATCAACTGCAGAGCTATCTTCATTCTAAAACTTGAACAAATGAGTCACTATCCACTCTTGAGCTTCACTTACACAGTTGAACCTGATTTATGCGTATATCAAGGGAACGAGGGAAGATTACTTGTAACTCAGAATTACTTACAACAAAGATTTTGATAATGCATCATACATTAAAAACAAAGGAGCAATATAGTGGGCCTACATGTGCAAAATTTTACAAACAAGGATACGTATGAAAAAAACATTATTTTGAACTTTGTCCTGCTTTAAAGAAATCAGTTAATTTAGCTTGTCCCACTTTTCTTGCACTAAGTGCATAAACCTCATTTTGAAAACTTGTTAATGATTTTAGAGCTTTTTCACTACCACTTTTAGCACTGATATGACGCCTACACACATTTATTGCACTTAACACTTCACTCACCATATATATTTCAAGATTTGAATAGTCATCCACATTACTGTCAGTGTCACTTGAGGTTGGTCCACTTTCTTGATTACCACCATGTTTTTGGCACACATCAGCAATAGTTTCATCCTGTAGCTCCCCACACACAACTAGATTGTCATCAAAACGCACAATAGTATTGAAATTTGCACCCTCGGTACAGCCAGCTCATTTATAGGCTCATCTCTACCAATATCACCACCATCATCAGAGACAGCCTCTTCCCATAAGACACCAGATTTAATGAAACAGTGTTTGATTGTGGAGGATGACACCTGCCTCCAGGCAGCCAAAATAAATTCCATGCCTTGTGGCACGTTAATGGCGAGATTTTCATTTCCTGCATCAGTCAGTGTTATTAAATGTAGAACCAGCATTTTTCTATAATGAACTTTGAAATTTGCAATGATGCCCAAATCAAGTGGCTGTAGACAACTGGTACAGTTAGGAGTGAAAAATTCCACTCAAACATTTTCCAAAATTATTTGAGGTGGATGTGCTGTACATCAATTGATAAAAAGAAGGATCCTCTTCTGTTTCTTTTTCATTTTAATGTCCAGTTTCTTTAACCACTGTTCCATTAAAATCATAGTAATCCAAGACTTCCTTTTGCATTCATATTCCGTAGGTTTTTTCCATACCCTTAAAACACCTCACATTCTTGGATTTTCCTATCACAAGTGGGGGATGTCAGTCTGATCCGTCTGCATTGGTGGCAAGAACTGTTCGCGAATTTTACTTTTCTTCCCTTCATGGCATGAGTCACCCTTTTCAGCTAATGTCTTGCTGGGAGGGAGATTGTAGAATAGGCCAGCCTCATCAGATGTAGATGTTTTGAGGCTGATAATCCCTTATGATTCCTGGTAGAACCTCTTTCTTCCAGTGTTAAACCGTGATGTCACCCACAGAATTCAACTCACCGCAAGTTGTTTTCCCTGTGATTCCATGACAATATTTATATTCTTGCAGCCATCCTGATTAAGCCTTGAAATCAGCCGCAATGTTCATTATTTTAGCTAAATCTATCACTTTTGCTTTTAGCATGTCACCACTGATTGGTAGAGCTGCAGCTCATTTCTGCTGGAACCATGTGAAAAGTGCCATTTCCAAATCAGCATATCTCCCATTCTCTGCATTTTGTTGATTTGGCACCCAATTTTAAAAACTCATCCAAAATAACATTTTTGTTACTGATGATTGTACATAGCGTGGAGTAAGCAATTCCCAAGTCTGAAGCAATTTCGGTTTTGGTTTTGTATAGATTAAACTCCACCTCTCTCTCGTATGAATTTCACTTTGTGATCTAGCATATAACATTTCCTTTTTTTGTTTCCATGGCTGATTAAACGAAACTGAGTACTGAAACACAAACCACTGTTTAAGAATAAATTTAACAATAAACACCAGATACCAAACATTTTTATCTTTACTTCTCATTTGTTGCTGCATTGTTGCGCTCTACCAGCAAACGTATTATTGTTTCCAAGGCCGAACACCTGCTCAGCTTGCGTCTTTGTCAATAGAGATAAGGAAAATACCCTCTAGTTTCTTTTAAGATAGTATATGCCATATGCTCATTATAATTACATAAAACTCAGTTGTATTTCACTGAAATTTAATATGTATAACAGCAAATTACATATAACAGCGAATTATGTATAAATAAGGTTCTGTTAACAGGTTTCTAAATTACATTTTGCCAGGACCTACGAAAATGTACCTATAAATGTAAATTACTTACAACTGGTTATGTATAAAACAGGTTCAACTGTAACATCATGTAATAACTTTGAACATTTTCAAAGACGTTCATCTTCATCATCAGGATTGTGGCAGTTGAATATTGTTCTTCTCTCCTTCTCCCTTCAAGCTGAGCTTGCAGCTGCTGCCATCTTGTGGTAAACTTGATGGACAAAAAAGGTCCAGAGCGCAAAAACAACAAAAATATGCATAAAAATAAAGAACATCCAATGTATTAAATCTTTCAAATAGAAAACTTGCAGAACAAGAAAACAGAATATTACATTAAGGATTTAAAAAGTTCATCAATTTCTCCTGTAATTTAGTTGATTGTGCTGCCGATGTTGAAATAGTGGCACATAACCTCTCAGAAATAGACGAAGTCTATTAGGAGTTAATTAAAAGTAAAAAATATAAGCACTACAAGAACAATCATGAGATTAAACATCTCAAAGATAAGCCAGTTGTTTATCTCAAAGCAGACAAAGGAAACATTTTAGTTATTTTGGAAAAAGAAGACTACACACACAGAGTGAACCATTATCAGAAAGTGGATTATATGGACATTTTAAAAAATCCCATCACTACATGCATATTCAGTTAATGAAAAACATGCCACATAATATCCAAAAAAGATTCAATCTGGTTCAAACCCCACATTCCTACTTTACCCAGAATGCATTGTTTACCAAAAATTCACAAAAAAGACAACAGTATGTGACCAAACAATCATCAACTTGTTGACTTATTACATAGGCAGATGACTGGTGAAGAAATTTAGTTCATTCACCAAACATGAAAGCTTAGGAATAAAAAAATGCACAAAGCTTAGTAGAAAACATTTAACATTTTAAAATATAAAATAAATGATGGCATGGTGTTCTTTGATGTTAAGGCACAATTTAAGAGTATTCCTACAGAAAAGTGCCAACTCAAATGTATAAAATCAATGGATACGAGTACTACTGAAACAATAAATCACACAGCTATGTTGTGTATCAACCAGGGTTTTTCACACATTAAGTAATAAATTCTATAAATAAGCACACTGTTTGGCTATAAGTAACCCACTTTCACCCATTTTAGCATGAGCAATTAGGAAATACATGTAATCAAATCCTTTCCTCACATATTAAAAATGTTGGTTTGATTATTACTTGTCATTTTTTAACTTAAAAGTTTTCAGAAACCATGAAAGTCACATTTGGAATTTGCAGAAAATCCACACATGTAACCACATTAAGAAGAATGTTTGTAACTTAATGGTCTCACCAATATGAAGTTTTCAAAAGTTTAAAACTCCAGAGCATTCCACTAGAAGAAGATAATTTTATTGAATTTCATCATATACTTAGAGGATTGGAGAATTGATTGATTTCCAACTCTATTTCTATAGCCAAAATGATTAAATGGGATAAGAAACTAAAGAAGTTGGCAAAAATTACTACTCTAAAGAAAATAGATGATAGAGACTGGTATACAAGTAATTTACCTATCTTCCTTAGCTTTTAGGAAATTCGAAAGCATTTTAAAAAATTATAATATAAGATTGGCTCCAAAAAATTTAATTTGATGAATTTACTAAGTAAACCACTTAGATCCACTATACTATTTGGTTCAAAATCGGGAATTTATCAAATTAAATGTGAGGACTGTGACATCTTATATAGGCATGACCAAGAGCAACTGAAGGAACATAGGAGAAATACTAAATTTAAACAGATTGAAAAAGCAGCAGTAGTATACATTTTTGGATAGAGGATCACAATATTCGAAAAGAGATAAAATTACTAAAACCTTTGATCACCACACCGGAACTCGCCACGTGGGAAAAGCTTTTGATTTAAATAAATTTCAAGATCCTGCCAGTAAGCAACAACATCAAATTTACCACCAGATGGCAGCAGTTGGAAACTCAGCAGAAGAGAGGAGAGAAGACAGCAGTCAACCACCACAATGCTGATGGAAGATGAACATTTTTGGAAATATTCCAAGTTAATACAACTTGACTCAAGTGAAGTTCAAGATTGAACAGTATCATTTGTTGAATAGTTAGAATAATTAATTTTACTTTAAATGTACACTTAGTCATTTAAAAATCTCTAAAAAGAGCACATGACTTACAAGTGGCTGGTCGACTTAGGTGTTTCACACAACATATACTTCCGAACACTGTTAGCTATTTAGCTAACTTAAAACTATTATGATGGGCCAAAGGAATCAGTCATTTCAAAGGACTATATTAATTTTTGAAAAAACAGTTACAATTCCCTATCCAGAACCGGTACTTCCTTACTTCCACAAAAATGTTACTTCCATTCCCCTGGAGTGCCTCCATGCCATTTACTTCCTACTCCATCAGAGTTACTTCCACACTTCCAATTGCATCATTCCACTGCCATTCCAACACAAATCTGTAATGCTTTATGCATCTTTATTAGAATTCTCCTTAACGTTGGATTTCATCTCCATTCCAGTAAATAGGAGGACATCAATGCACTTGTCACATTAGAATTTGCAGGGGAAAAATTATTTAAAATCAGTAATTAACTCAAATAACACTGCATGCGAGTTTGTCATTTATGGTAAATTTAGTTTAAATGTGATGTTGACTAATGCGGCAAATGCAATGTATACTTCAGTTGAACACTGCATGCAGAACTCCAAATATACACAGAAGCTTTGCTTTTTCTGATATAATTGGTTAGTATAAGACCATCAAAATTACTATATTGCAGATCCTCTTGGTTAGTACCAATTATACTTCTACGACAGCCCAATTTTTAGCTACATTTCTGTCTGCTCCTACTTCCCACGTCATAAAGCAGTGATATTAGTAGGGGTATACTGCATTAAAATTATATGGCAAATATTGAGTTTTAACTCCCCAAAGCAACATTTTATGTTAACTATGTGTTTTTATAGTTAAAATTGGCATTGGAGTCCTTTCTGTGAGCAGCATAACTTAAATTACTGCTAATTTTTTTTATTATTATTTTTTAAATTTCCTTTGTACGCAAAATAACTAAGTGGCACCAGGAAGCACGTAAAAATCCTTAATGAGAGATACAAAGCTATAATGGCATTTAATCATGAATTGCATTTGTCACATAACCTCATTTAAAATCAGCTGATAAACTAAACTTATTTTCAACAACCTCTTTTCTGAAGACAAATCTGGTACTTTACATTGTACATTTTTCTAATCCACTTCATTGTTTTTTTCCAGGAGGCACATTAGCAGAATAAACACAAAACAGGCATTACCTATAATTAAGATCTATTTTGTAATTTGCATTATTTTGTACCTCTTGACCTAAAGCCTGCTTTTCTTTACCTTACACCACATGTTAACAATATGGCATGTATGCTATCAACAATATTTTTATAGATATGTCTAAAAAGGAGTACCAGGAAATACAATCCTTTGTTAATGGACTTTCAGACCATGATAGACAAGTCACCAAAATTGATTATTATATGCCTAATTCCAAAAAAACAAACCTTGTAACCAATTTTAGAATTATAAATAAAGAAAACTAAACTCTCCAAGCAATCATAGGAAGAAATGTAGAAACTAAATAATGTAAATGATAAGTTTAACTCTTGTTTAAACATTCATAAGAATTCATAGTTCCAGTTTTCCACTCCATGTAAAGAAAATTATAACAATTCTAAAAATGACTGGCTAACTCAAGGTACAAAGATATCATGTAGACATAAAAGAGATCTTTATTTAGCAACTAGAGAAAGTAAGTGTGGTAGACGAAGACCAACACTCCCAAGTGTACTGCAGAATTCTAAAAAGGGTTGGTTATAAATGCAGCTAAAAAACGTTGTTATGAAAAACAAATACAGTCCTCTCACAATAAGCCTAGCACTATATGGAACATTATTAAAAAAGGGACTGGTAAATGTCACTCAAAAAATATTAAAGAAATTACAGCAAAAAAGTGGTCACAAATGATACTCAGCAGATAGCAGATGCATTTAATGAATATTTCATTCAGGTGGCAGTAATTTACTGAAAAAGAAACAGCCTAAGAGAGATCCAAATTCGTACCTTCAGGAACCCTGTATGGAAAATTTTACATCCTTAGAGATAATACCCACAAGTGCAATCGAAATAAAAAAAGTAATACAATCCCTGAAAAGCAAAAATTCATCAGTATACGATGAAATAAGTACAAAAACATTACAGATATGTGCTGACATTATTTGTAAACCTTTAGGTCATATATGTAACATATTCATGTTAACAGGAACATTTCCAGACAGATTAAAATATTCCATCATTAAGCCATTATACAAGAAAGGGCAAATTTCAGAAATGTCAAACTATAGACCAGTATATTTACTTACAGCTTTGTCGAATATCTTTGAAAAAATTATGTTTAAAAGAATTTATCACCATCTAGATAAGTATAATATTTTAGAAAAAGAGCAGTTTGGATTCAGGAAGAGCATATCAACTAGTGATGCCATTTTCAAGTTAACAAATGAAGTTCTCAAGTCATTGGATGGCAAACTTAACACACTAGGAATATTCTGCGATCTATCAAAGGCATTTGACTGCGTTAATCATGAAATACTTCTATCAAAATTATTACACTATGGAATTAGGGGTAAAGGGTATCAATGGATTAAACCTTACTTATCAAAAAGAAAATAAAAGATTATAATAAATACCTCAAATAATAGCAATGCATATTCTGAATGGTGTGAAATAAAGCATGGTGTCCCACAAGGTTCTATTCTGGGTCCTGTATTATTTTTAGTGTACAAAATTATCTACCTGCAGTAATAAACAACAACGCCTATCCAGTTCTTTTTGCAGATGACACAAGCATTGTAATTAAAGAACACAATGTCAGTCAACTCCCAGATTCATCTAATAAAATCTTCAAAACACTAAATGATTTTTTTGAAAGTAACAAAATTCACATAAACTTTGAAAAAACTAACACATTAATTTTTGCATAAAGCATAAAAACATGGCAGATCTAAGGATAGAATATGAAAATAACCACATTGCAGAAGCCTGTAATACAAAATTTCTAGGTCTTATGATTGATCGTAACATGAATGGGAAACACCATATTGATTATATCTTACCCAAACTGAGCTCTTTATGCTTTGCAATCCAATCTTTAATTTAGCTTATAAATAACAGCATACTAAAAACAACTTATTATGCATATTTTCATTAATTGATGACCGGTAGGATATTATTTTGGGGAAATTCAGTAAATGCTAAAAAAAGTATTCATTATGAAAAAAAAAAAAAAAAGGGTAACAAGAATAATGGCAGGGGAAAGACTATCAACTCCTGCAAACTACTCTTCAAAATTCAGAATCTTCTCGGGCTTCTAGCCAGGTAAAAACTTGGCTTGACACCAACGTTTCGAAGAAGTGCATCTTTCTCGTCTTCAGGGTGAACTGATGGTTTGAGCTTGCGGAGACTGGTATTTATAAGAGCTGGGATGAAGCTAACATCTGATTGGTTCGCGTGATATTATGGCCTGGTATTTAAGATGACTGAGACATGGGCACGGACTTCGTAGAAAACTATTTATAGCAGTTATTCAGCTAATGTTTTGTGTTTGAGTGCGCACCTGCTAGAAAATAAGTCTTGGAAGACTGCAGGTAGACGTGCAGGTAGAGGATTACGTATTAAGGCTCTTTAACATTGGTGTCCATGCTGAACTTAATTGTAGGCCAGAATCGCGATTTAGATTATTTGTTTCAGATGAGATGGCTAAAGCTTGTTTTACTCTCCTTTCCCAGTAGTTTGAACACTTTGCCACCCTGAAGACGAGGAAGATGCACTTCTTCGAAACGTTGGTGTCAAGCTAAGTTTTTACCTGGCTAGAAGCCCGAGAAGATTTTGAATTAATACGTCACCAGGAAAGCTTCAGTTCTTATTTTACTCTTCAAAATGTTTGGAATTTTACCATTAGCCTGTGAATATATTCTAGCCATATTGTCATTTGTAATATATAACCCATAAAAGTTTAAAAAAAATACACATATTCATAATAAAGAGACCAGACATACACAGGACAAACATAGACCAACAAATAATTTGCAGTTGTTCCAAAAAGGGGTTTACTACAAAGCAATAGTTTTGTTTAGAATTAAAAAGATACCTTATTACTCACACTGTCTATACAGAGAAGGATTTCAGTCAATCAAAAAACATTGGTAATAATGTAACATTGAAAATATAATAAACATGAATATTCTAAGAATACAAATGTATGGGTAGGCTTTTGGAAACAGACATGTAATTGAAAACTATGCAAAACTGACACCTCTGAAAATTCATTGTCAAGAGTTATTATTTGTAAATAAATGTCTTAATAAGCAATAAATGTAATTGTTGACATGATATTCATTCTGGGCTTTGAGTCTAATGTCAAAATAGGATCTACAGATTGCAATGTTATGTATGCATGTATGTACAGTCCTCTGTTATTGGCTCCTGGACTTAAAACTGCATACCATTCTAGAAACTAGTTTCCTAGTTAAAATATTTTATTCTCTGCATTCAGAGTATCTCAGTTATGTAAATTACTTTCCTTTCAAGATATGGTGCATCTCTAGATTATTATTCTAATATATGAGAAGTGTTATTCTTTTTATACTGCAGCACATACGTCACTACTGCATCTTCACTAATCATGCTGAGTTGAACTTTCAGTTTATTAGCAGTCATCATGTTTCACACGTATTGTTTATTATTATGTGATAACAGCAAAAAGAGGAAAGCCAGGAAAACTGTGATAATAGCAAAAAGAGGAAAGCAAGGAAAACCTATACACACAAAGTGTGACAAGTTGATAGATTGATGTGTTGAGTTTGTGAAAAGTAAAATCAGATTCCGATAAGGAGAGGATTGCCCCTTTACCAGATATTCTGTAATTGTGAGTTTAATATTCGTTATACATTTGGTTTGTTTTTTCACGCAAGCCGTGTGTAGAGCAGGAGTTGGATAGCTGGGATTTGAACCATGGATCTCCCGATCTCTAGCCAGTTGCTCTTCTACTGAGCTACCATGGCAACATGCGGGCATAGCATTGAATTCTGTCAACCGACTCATATGTTTCCCAGTAAACCACAAGGTGCTCTCAAATTATTTTGAGATGACAACCCCAATGGCGACTTACAATGTTGTTAATACTTAAGACCCACGTTTCATAGTATAGTTATACATGCAACAAATGTTATACATGGTTGTGCATATGTTTCCAACACATAATCTGCATGAGTCATGCATGATTTTTAGGTTTCCATTAAATTATATCATTTGTTCACTTCATGTGTTATATAAGCCATATTTACAGCAGGAACAACCTCAGAACAGTCAATAAGAAAGTTAGATAAATACATTTAGATAAATTTACATGCCGGGTAAAATTATTAAAATTATAAAAAACAAAGTTTAGTATTTTTCATGCCTTGAAAATTGCCTAATAAGAAGCCCAAAAGTCGGTGAATTTTGTGACTCAGACTTGTGGTTCAGAGGGTTATGTACAGTGCAAAAAAGAATGCAATTTTTTTTCATGAAATTGTCAAAATGATCCGCTTCACGATAACATAAAAAGGAGCTCCAAAAGGAATGAGAATACATAAGTTAACTTTCCCAAATAATAATTTATATTTGTTGAAACCACATTTGCGGTAAAACAATTTCTCCATAAACTAAACACTTAACAAACAATATAACAATATATTTGAAGTATCTATAATCTTCAGTCCTATATTGTTGCATTCTGTTGGTTATATTTGTTTGCTTTACGGTAATAGAATTACATGGAATTACAATTTATCCATTTAATTGATGCAACTGCATAGGTTGTACAAGGGGCATACTGAAAGTCACGAGCAACCCATTGTAAAAATTTAAATTTCAACAATGTAACAAAACGAATTGCAGGATCGTAATCTACAGACTTTAAGCCACATGTTGACATATTGTGACGTCATTAGCTTCTATCATGTGACCACAGACAGTGTTTGAAAAATGGCTGACATTGATGTTTCGTTTCGACAGCATGCTGTCATTGAATTCCTTGTGAAAGAAGGAAAATCTGCTCCTGAAATTCATCTTAGACTTCAACGTGCGTATAGAGGTGTCTGCATGGGTGCCAGCAGTGTTAGAAGATGGGTGAAACATTTCACGGATGGAAACACGAGTCTGCAAAATGTGCCTCGTAGCGGGCGTCCTCGAACTGCCTCTACAGAACGCAACAAGGAAAGAGTTGATGCGCTCATTACAGAAGATAGGCATTTCACTGTGAATGAAATTGCTGCGCAACTTGGAATAGGACATAGTGCAGTGCAAGAAATGATCCACAGTTTGGGTTATCGAAAGGTCTGTGCCCCGTTGGGTCCCCCGTTTATTGACTGAAGAACACAAACTTCACAGAAGAACCATTGCACAAAACCTTCTTCAGAGATTTCATAATGAAGGTGATGAATTTTTGACATGTATTGTGACTGGAGATGAGAGCTGGTTCCATCACTATGAGCCAGAAACTAAACGTCAGAGTATGGAATGGCACCACTTGAACTCACCATCGAAGAAGCGAAGACAGTGCAGTCTGTAGGAAAAGTTATGGGAAGTGTCTTTTGGGATGCACAAGGTTGCATTCTGGTTGACTTTCTTGAACCTGGACAAACCATAAATTCTGCCCGCTACATCAAGACACTTCTGAAGCTCCGTTGGGCTTTGCGTGATAAACGCCCTGGAAAAAGGATCATCCTTCAACAGGATAATGCACGTCCACATACTGCCTGTGCCACTATGGAGAAGATCAGGGCATTAGGGTGGGAAACTCTTCCACATCCTCCCTACAGTCCCGACTTGGCACCCTCCGACTACCATCTTTTCGGTTCTGTGAAAGAGCAGATGCGTGGCCAACGCTACGAGACGCTGGAGGATATTCGGAAAGCAGTGCGTCAGGGTCTGCGGGCAGCTGGCATGGAGTTCTATCACAAGGGCATTTTCAAACTTGTAGAACGATGGGAAAAATGTGTGCAAAACAATGGAGACTATGTCGAAAAGTGAAAGAAAGTCTGTAGATTATGATGATGTATTTGGTTTGGCTTAAAAATAAATATTAAGATTGTAAAACAGTGTTGCTCATGACTTTCAGTATGCCCCTCGTACATTACATGTGATACTGTCAATCTTGCCTACATAGTACTTTATTACGTTATGGGGATAAAAGGATAGCATTCTGGCATACAACTACAACCATAAGTCAAAAACCTATGTTTTTGTGCAGAAGACACCTATTGTCACATAGTGAGGCATCCCATTGGATATTGTTTAATTTACAGAAAATGGCATTTTAGTACTTGCTGTTTATATAAAGGAGGAACAAAAACACAAAACAAAATTATTCCGCTAATATTCATCACTGACATTACATGTCTAAAGCACAGCAATAACTACACTGTGTGTGTGGGAATACCACGGCCCAACATACATTGTAGTATATGGGGATTTATTACTTTTCTGTCCTGTATCACTGTAGCTATACAATGTTAATATTTCAGGATGACAGTTTTAGACCACCTTGCATTAAAGCTATTAATACTCTAATTTACTATGACAGGTTTGACAGGTGACAAAGGAAGTGGTGTGACTTAAGGTCATTAGTTTTAACAGAGGGTGAAAATGCTCCAACAGTTTGATATTTGTTTCGGCTGTTATTTACGGGCAATAAATAACAGTAAAGTCAGAGGGTCTCTTCAGATTCATAGTCATATGGCAATTGGTTGGAGGAGGTATGTAATTTATGGGCAAAAATCTGCAGTTGTCTGAGGGTAATACAACTCCTTGAAGTTTTGAGGGGAGAGAACATAAGCTAATTTACACATCAAAGAAACTGACTGCCTGGGGCAGTCATAAATTATTATATGGGGGTAAGAGAATGTAGGTGTATTCACACACAAAATTTAAAAAATAAAAAAATGCATACATAAAAAAAAATGCAGATTGGAAACAGGCAGGGACTAAAAGGGTGACCAATAGCTAAAATAGATATTGATCGAGAAACTGAGCTTGACACAATTTCAATAAAGAATTCCTAGAATACCACTCGTTACAGTATACAGAACACCATTTTGAATCATTTTTTGCTGCTGATACACTGAAAACATCAGCATTCAACTAACATTAAAAATTATCACTTGCTATTTTTTTTCAATTATTTGTCCCATAATCTTAAAATGGAGCATACTTATTAAATGCCCAATTAAATTTAAACTGTTGAAACATTTCCTGTTTTTCTGAATCTGTAAATAATGACTTTACAATGCTCCAGGAAAGTTTATTAAATGCCTCTGCAATGTTTCATTCTATCATTTATTAAAAGCTTTGGAATAAACTTCATCTGTGAAACTGACCCCAAATGTATAAATGATGTTTGGCTCTTCTAAAGACTTCATATTTGATCATATAAACACCTAAAATGTGTAAGTGAAAAATGTATAAATGAAGTAAGATTTTGTGGTAATTATTGGCGTTCTGCCAGGATGGCAACAAAAAGTATTGAAGTACAAAAAGTGTATAAAGGTGAAACATATAAACAATGTTTTAATGGTAATTGCTATGTAGCTTTTAGAGGTTCTAATTAACTGAATGAAAGTGATATTGCCTTCGTAGAAAAGTACAGCAAACTCTAAACTAACTGCAAGAAGCAAAACGAGTAGGTACATGCTATGGTAGGAAAAATGGAAGGTTGTAATCCACCCTTCTATGTCAAAGTTTGCCTAAAGTTAACTTAAAACTTGCTAAAGTAAGACAAAAAATTCACAGTTGTCAGTTATCTGAACTAGGGAAACAAACCAATTGGCTCCAAATATATTTGGCTGAAAGCAGAAAGTAAAAAAAAAAAAAAATATATATATATATAGTACAAGAGTCCCTATATGAGGAATATCCTATAGAGGTATTTAGAAATCCTTGCAAATTGATCTGGAAGCACTTCAATGTCGATTATATTAGCTTTGGCAACTTTTAGAGGAAATGATCAACTTACTGTCCTATATGACCAAATAACTTGTTATGGGTAACCTAACTGGTATATTGCAGATGTGCTCAATGGATTAATAAATGTAAAAGAGCTAATTCAGACTAAATATTTAAGAAATGTGGACATGATAAAAGTGTATGTTTTGTATAAGTATGTGCCAGCCATCACAATTAATAAGGCAACAGTAGATTCTTTGCTGTATTACTTCCAGTGATCATAAGAGATTATAGATTTCAAAATTCAAACTATCATTTGGACTGGTAATTATTAAATTAATGTTGCATTTCAAAGAAACTTGTTACACCTCCTTATTTTTGTCAAGCAATTCAGCAACATGCACAATTTAAGTTTTGCCAAAGTGGCAGAAAATTCAGCAATTAATGTGGAATGTTGTGCAAAAACTGTGATCTGTAACAACCAAGGTCTGTACATTTTAGAAATTGCCCTACTCTTCTATTTGCAGGACTAGAGTGGTTAAAACATCATAATACTGACCTACAAATAGAATTAAATTACCAGTGTCCAAATCCTGGCAATAGCCCAGATTTCTTTATTGAACCTCAATCATAGTTCAGTTACTATGTTTCAAAGCATACATTTAATAATTTTTTCATCAAACCGTATTGTTTTATTATATTAATCTGCACAGAATACTTGACAAATATAGCATTTAATATTGAATGCTATGTGGATACAATTCAGTCTTTGGGAAGTAATTTATACTGAAGAGTTTATTGTTTTGTCCTCAGTAATATAAATTAAGCACATTAATGCTACTCTAATAGTTTATATTTTGAGAAAAACAAGTATATTAAAAAACTAAAAAATGAAAACTTCAAAGAATGGTGCAATCCTTGTATTATGGGACTTCATGACCAGCATGATACCAACTCACCCACAAGTTATGTCTTGGCGGAGAGCTCAAGCTAGCTACATATGATGTAAGATCTACCTAACTGTTAACAGTGGCATGCACACTCTCAAAGAACTGGCAATTTTGCCCGAGTTACAAGTTCAATAATTTTAAATATTGTATTGATTGTGCACCAATACTGCATTACTTCGACTACTGGCATTCAAAAGAGGTATTCTGAATGAAAATAGGATATTTTTAATTTTTGTCATTGATGTGCAAGCCAGAAAACATTGTGAACTTTGACATTTGGCAAAAGAGACAATAAGTTCCCTATCCCAAACTTTTTATCCAGGATCCCTCCACAATCCTGCCTATTTGTGCAGTTGAATTCTGGGACATGTAGCAAGTCCCAAAATTACAGTGACAAACTTTAGGAGTTCATGGACAACATTATTTTAAACACTTTTTGTTAAGGAAAGTTTTTTGCTGCGGTGCTTTGTTTAAGCGTTAGACGAGTTAATGTCATTACTACTTCCCACCCAGTTTAAGTATTTATAGAAAAATCAACAACGCAATTTAGTATTACATTTATCTTAGTAAGGCACTTAATCTTAATCCAAGAAACAAACACAGAACACATAAACAAAACACAAACATCTAATTGCTTACAGCTAATCACAGCTACTATTCAGAGCAAATGCTGGACATCATGCCCATTGTGAGCAACACAAAAGAGTGCATTGGCATGCCATACTCTGCCTACTCTCGCAAAGACACCAGCCATTTCTCTGATTTCATCAGTTGCGCAGGTTATTCATGCCACAAGGTCCTCTTTAGATTCAACAGATATTTCATACACTACAGTCTTCATCAGCCCCCATAAAAAGAAATCAAGTAGAGTAAGGTCAGGGGATTCTGCTGGCCAGGCAATGGGGTCAACCTCTGCCTATCCATTAATTGTTGTATATAGCAGTAAGATGACAACATATTTCAGCACCAAAGTGAGCTGGTGGTCCTGATGTTGAAACCACATGTTGTGTGTGATATGAAGGGCAACCATTTCCATTAGATCACGCAAAACTTGTTGCACAAATAATAAGTAAATGGTAAGCATTGAGTCTGGCTGGAAAAATGTACGGTCCATAATTCTGGGCCACACATTAACACCAAATCTCAGTTGATGTGACTTCTGAAATGTTGCATGGGGATTTTCAAAGGCCCAAACTTGTGAATTCCAACAGGTAAATAACTGCTCACGGGTGAAAATTGCTTCATCTGTGAACATGACATGGGCTCCAAACAGTACATAATTTTCAAGCCTCACAGCGTGGACCTTTTCAAGGTGAAAAGGCTGCAACAACATTTCCTGAAAAATTCTTCCTACAGTGCTATGACTTAGTGCAATTGTTGAAGAATAGTACAAGTACTAACTGCAGGATTGTTTTCAGTGCATCGTAACACATCTTCCTCATTCTCAGGAATCTGTACAGAACATTGCCGTCCTCGACCTTCTGCTTGTCTAGCCGAGGAGCCTCTTTCATGTAGTCTGCATTCAATGCTGGAACAATGAACTGTGATGAACTCTTAGGTTTTCGAACTGTTCTTGGTAAAGCCTTACAACCGCACGACCCAAACCAGCTTTTCCATAACCAACAGCATGTTCATCATCTCATTTGATGTGTACCTTTCCATGATGTAATTAACTAATGTACAATGTCATGGATACATCTGCTAAATGAATTGAAGTGCCATTTGTTTTGCTTCTTTCGTTTGTTTCCTTTAAAAGATACATACAAACCGAAGCATATTTGTAATGTTTCTATTGTGTGTTTCCTTTAAAAGACACATACACAAATGTAATTTACATGGGAGGCGCTAATAACAGTAACATGTCTAGCGCTTTAACGAAAAACTGTAACAAATAACATTTCCTTAACAAAAAGTGTTTAAAATAATGTTCTGTATCACATGCCAAAGTCTGTAGGTCTAATTTTGGGACATCCCATATAGACATATATATATATATATATATATATATACAGGGTGTACATCAATGAATATCGGGTTTTTAACTCTTTAGAATATTTATTACATTCAACATGCAGCTATAAATGATATGTTAAATGAAAAAGCAACACAAACAGTTTTGTTTGTTGGCACAAGTGCGCATGTGCGTACAATGTTTCTGCTGCAATCTGCTAGACAGCGGTAGTAGCACAGATGGCGACTAGTAAACAGAAAGAGTTTTGTGTTTTGCTGTTTGCAAAGACCGAATCTGTAGTTACTGTGCAACATGCATTCCGTAATAAGTTTGGTTGTGATCCTCCTAGTGATAAAAACATTTGTTGATGGTATAATCAGTTTGAAGATACTGGCTGCCTTTGTAAAGGGAAGAGCACAGGACCACCAGGAGTAAGTGAAGAGACTGTTGAGCGAGTGAGAGAGTCGTTCACTCAGCCCAAAGAAATCAGTCCGGAAGGCCAGTCGTGAATTACAAGTTCCTGTGTCGACTGTTTGGAAAGTTGTAAGAAAGCGCTTACAGCTACATCCTTAACGTTTACAGTTATTACAGGCTCTAAAGCCGACAGACCAAGGATAATGTGCCAAATTCGCTAACGACATCATGCTTCATGATGATTTTGTGGATCGTGTTGTCTTGAGTGATGAATCGACCTTTCACCTTAGTGGACATGTTAACACTCATAATGTGCCCATCTGGAGCTCAGAAATTCCTCACGAGATGGTACAAATGCAACGAGAGTCTATTAAGGTGAATGTTTTTTGTGCCGTATCCCGGCGAAAACTTTATGGGCCTTTTGTTTTTGGTGAACCTACTGTAACTGGCACTTCTTACCTTGATACACTAGAAGCAATGGGTCTTCCCTCAGTTGGAAGAAAATGAGCCAGAGAACTTCATTTTCCAGCAGGATGGTGCACCACCTCACTGGCATAACGAAGTACGTGATTGGTTGAACGTCACTGTACCCGAGCGCTTGATAGGCCGCAAGGGCCCCAATGACAGGAATTGCTATGCATTGCCTCCAAGTTCTCCTGACCTAATACCATGCGATATTTACCTTTGGGGCTTCGTCAAGGATCGTGTGTACGTGCCTCTGCAACCAGCTGACCTCCCTGAATTAAGAAACCGGATTGAAGCAGTTGTTGCTACAATTACGGAATACACACTTATCAACGTTTGGGAAGAACTCAGCTAAAGACTTGATGTGTGCCGTGTGACAAAGGGTAGTCACATTGAACATTTATAAGCTTCTTGGTAAAACTGTTTGAGTTGCTTTTTCATTTGACATATCATTCATAACTGTAAGTTGAAAGTAATAAATATTATAAAGTGTTAAAACCCTGGTATTCATTTATATACACCCTATATATATATATAAATATATACACACTTTTCTACATCTATATAAACACATAGTTATACACATACACATATATATACACACACATATACATACATATATCTACATAAACATATACATATACATACATATATACACATACACACACGCATATATATATACACATACACACACGCATATATATACACATACACATATATATATATATATATATATATATATTAATATATATTAATATATATATACATACACACATTTGTTTATTTATTTATATATATTATATATATACATACATACACACATTTATTTATTTATATATACATATATATACATACATACACATATATATATACATATATATACATACACACATATATATACATACACACACATATATATATATATATATATACACACACATATATATATATACACACACACATATATATATACACACACATATATATATACACACACATATATATATATATACATATACATATACATACACACACATACATATACACACACATATACATACATATATATACATACATATATATACATACATATACATACATATATATATAGATATATATACACACACATATTACATATACACACACAATACACACACACACACACACATTACACACACACATATATATATATATATATATATATATATATATATATATATATATATATATATATATATATATATATATATGTATATATATATACATACATATACATAGATATACACCCACCCACACCCACACCCACACATATACATATATACACACATATATATATATATATACACACACATATATACACACACACACACACATACACACACACACACACATACACACACACACACACATACATATGGACAGTCCGGGGTAATAAATAATTTTGTCAATAAATAGAAGTATTTTGCAATGTGCATCTCTGGTTAAAAGGGAATAACTGAAAATAGTACATTAGATTTTGAAAATTAACCTGTTATAAAGGAATCAGTTAGTCTTTGATATAAAATAAATGGAGTAAAAGGGAATAAAGTGAGATATTCCCTTTTACCCAGACCACATTTCTTCTTTCCTGTACAGATAATCAAACCTATTTAACTTATTCTCTTCTTAAATAGCATTATAAATATAACAGAATACAGTACTTTATATATTATATTCATATGTTATTTAACCATCGTAACAGCATTGTTGTCAGACTTACTTTTTTTTTTTTTTTTCATTATGAGAGTATCATAGCTGTATAGAATGTGTTTCAGGTGTATTAGAATAACCATGTTTCCTGCTAGAAGCCAAAAAAAAAAAAAAACCTGATCGTGCTCATGTCCTATACGCATCTTGAGTGTTAAAACAACTAAATGAATACTAATTGACCATAGCAGTTTGCTATACTATAAATCCTGGTACTTTACTTATGACACTGTAAGTCGTCATTGGGTTATGTCTCTAAAAATAATTTCAGATCACCTTGTTGGTTGAGAAATTTAATGCCACACTGGCACGTCGCCATGGTAGCTCAGTGGTAGTCAAATGCTAGACACCGGGAGATCTGTGGTTCAAATCCCGACTATGGCACTGAATTTTTCACTCTGAATCTACCTATCCAACTAGAGTTCTTACTGCCAAAGTAAGTTGGGATAAAAATTTAAAAACCTTAGTTACTGTTCCAGTATCGTCCACCACAGACTCCGAAAGTTTAGCTGGCATGAGCAGAGTTGTCCACCATATAGGCTAATGGAGCACACACTAGTAACACAAGATGGACTGACAATTCTGCTCTACACTGCAGACAGATATGTGTAGGTTCCCTCATAAAAAGTTGGCTGTGTAAAACAGTAGTGCTCAATAAGCAGGTGAGCCAAACTCACTTCTTCCTAATGAAATATATGAGTGTTTTCTTTGAAGATTAGAGCAGTGATTCCTTTCTCTGTTACTCCTCCAGTGAAAATGAACCAAACTCTGAAGAGTAGTTTGAGACAAATGCATGTTTAAGCGAAATACAGTACACCAAACTGAATGACTTTTAACTTTAGGTTTCACAAACATCTAATAACTTCTTTGCTTTAACTAACAATAATACATACTAGAATTGCCATCAGTGCTGTGTGCACAGCTACAGGAGTAACTCCAGTTTCTGTGTAGCTCAAATTATTACTGTACTGCCAAGTGACTGGATTCCTACTAAGAAAGCAGGGACCATGAACGGTAGGCAGTATACTTGATACTGACCTACCTGAAAATGTTTGCAAAAGTGAAGCCATACCTTGCAGAAGCTGTATCTTGCATTACAGCAGCTGCTGTTTCTAAGATTTGAATGTATAATTAAATTTTATGTATCTGCTTGGTTGCACCAGCTTCATTTTTCTCAAATATAAACTGATTAAACCTTTAAGAACATAGAAACCAGCATTTAGTAAGTTCAGAGGTTGTAGTGAGCAGCTCAGCTCCATAATTTTTTTCCCTTTCATTTTGTAAGTATCAAAATATAGTGCATATGCTCCAGTCACAATGGAAGATATTGCATATTAATCAATGCCCAATCAAGCTAAATTATGTTTCCTTTCGCTTAATGCCAAATCACCCCTTATTTAGGATACTTTCATGTAACACAGTTAGTAACTGTGAGTCGAGTTCAGTAATGGAAGGAGATACACCTATTGATGTAAAAATGACTACCCTACCCCTTTCCTATGCAATCTAGATGTTTGCTTGCAAAGGTGACAATGATAAAAAGGTTTTCTCTACATACAGAGCTAAAGGAGGAAAGTTTATTAATCATATGTTTACTGTCAGAAAGCCGAGAATTCAAAACTGAATTTGAAAAGTTTTAATCAACATTCTGATTTTTGTATAAGCACTTCACTGTATATAGTTTTGCTATTAACTATAGCCCATTACCTGAGTTTTCATGAGGTCAGTGTTTTCTATAGAGGATGCTGGAGGTATCACAGTCTGATACACACAACTTGTTCCTTCCACTGGTTCAAGGTGTAAAGTTTGTTCTTTGCGGACATCTTTTTGCACCAATATTTTTTCACAAGCACTTGTATAAAATTGCACAGCTGATACAGGTTCTACAGGTTCCCTTTTTACATCATTTGGGAGTTTATTAGCCAACTCCTCAACAATCTGATCAAGATTCCGTTTAGGTCTTCTGTAGGATGATATTGGGGGTATAGACCCCTTTATCTCAGCAGTAACAGGATTGTTGTTTTCAGCATTGCTTACAGCCGCATGTGACGTCAGTACAGAATCACTAGTTTTCCAGGTTTCTGAACATGGCATTGCTGGAACTGGCTCAGGCTGGATAACCACCAGCTGATCTTCAACCTTAAAACAAAAAAACAAAAAAAGCATGAAAGCATATTATACTATACTTTGGAAGTCTGTAATTTTGGATTAAACAGTATTATAAGAAAGAAGGCAGGATAAGTGATCTAATTCTGCTTAGATGCAAAGTCAGAAGTACTGTCTTCCTTAAGACATTTCCCATAGGTATTTTAGCTTTTTGGGCAGCTCCGTAGTACAACATTGGTATGGTAAGCACAAGTTACAAGTTGGATTGTGGCAATGTATTTGTCAAGTCTGATTAAAACTTATATCAAAGGGTTTTCACTTAGCTAATGTTGAAAGGACAAAATTCAAACATAGACAAATTTAACAATGGTTAGCTATAAAGCCAGAAGTTTCAAGTAGCTTCAACACTGCAAGTTACTTTTAGGAATAACAGTATTGAAGATTGTCTTAAAAGTGTCCAAGGATACTTTAATCAGATGAGAGCGTTGCACCCAGCAGAAATTTTCTGGACATTACTATACATACTTGACCAGGATCCCTGAACAAGAACTCAATACTGAGGAACAATCCCAGCCAATCCTACAGCTAATTTAACATTTTGACATTAGCTCTAATTTTTAATTCTCTGGGCAGACTAATTTAACTTGATTAACTTTCTATAGTAAATAATAAAAAGCTCCAAAAAAAAAAACAAGTATAAAGTTTTAAAGAACTTGTTTCTAAGTGGAAGGAAGTGTGCACTAATTTTGCAATTACAGTGACTTTCAAAGGGATGAGATTTGTCCATGAGCGCCATAGGCCGGCAGTTAACCGGAGTGCTGCTGTGTTGACATATTGCATTCCCGCTTAACTGGGGAGTATTACCCTAAGTGATTCCAACTTTCATAAATACTACTTATGCCAAGACAAAATATTCAAATTTTGCAAAAAATAATTCAAATGATAAAACCACAGATTTGTAGCTCAAATAGTTTTCATAATACATATCAATCCCCTCAGGGGCTCACCTTGGCGAGAACAGGGAGTAGCGCCCCCGAGGTGCCTGAGCTACCCAGTGTTGGGGGTATAACCGGACCACCCTGCTTCCTGGGGACATAAATAAGGAAGCCTGGTCTTCCAGGTTGGGGGTTAAGCATTAGGTTAACAACCTAATCTTGTAAAAAAAACTATTGTTATGAAACCTGCAAAAAAGCCTCGCAATGATTTAATGTTGGTGACCTGGAACATAAGGATAATGCTGAAACCTGGGAAAATGAAAGAAATAGCAAATGAAGTATTAAAATATAAATTAGATGTGTTAGCGCTCCAAGAAATAAGATGGGCAGGGGAAGGTAGAATAGATAAGAAAGAACATACAGTATTATATAGTGGACCTAAAAAAGCTGGACTTAATGGTAAGGATTTACTATGTCAAAGGAAAACAAAAAGAGTCTAATAGAATTTAAATCAATTACTGAATGAATCTGTAAAATACGCCTTAAAGGTAAATTCAGAAATTTAACTATTATCCATATATGCACCTACAGAAGAGAAAGAAGAGAGAGAGTTTTATGAAAGCTTAGAAAATACATGTAATTTAGTAGCAACTTATGATACATTGGTGATACTAGGAGAGTTTAATGCACAAGTGGGGAAAGAAGATTATTTAAATGGAGTGGCAGGGAAACATACACTACATCAAATAAGTAATGAAAATGGTAATCTACTTGGACAATTCGCAGTTAGAAATAATATGATTATTAAAAGTACCTACTTCCCTAACAAAGAAATACATAAAGGAACATGGAAAATGCCAGGCTCAGA
This sequence comes from Hymenopus coronatus, assembly GCA_030762935.1. Lineage (NCBI taxonomy): Eukaryota > Metazoa > Arthropoda > Insecta > Mantodea > Hymenopodidae > Hymenopus > Hymenopus coronatus. The sequence continues at coordinate 199,235,748 of CM060900.1, read as the reverse complement.
TACAGTAAATCAAATTGATCATGTGCTAATTAAAGCAAGACATACATCATCAATTATAGATGCAAGATGGGATAGAGAAAAAATAGAAGATAAAGAAGAAAAAAATAAATATCAAAAGTTAATGAGCAGCAAATTAAATGAAAAAGGAACAGAAGAACAATGGGAGATGATAAAGGAGACAGTAAAAGAGGTAGCAAAAATAAGTATAGGTGAAATGAAAATGAAAGAAACATAGAATGGTATGATAGAGTGTGTGAGCAAGCTATAGAAAAAAAGAATATGGCTAGGAAAAAAATGCTCCAGAAAGAAGCTAGAAATAACTATGAAGAATACCGCCAAAGAAGAAGAGATGCTAATAACATATGTAAGAAAAAGAAAAGAGAATATTCAAAAATGTGAGCCCAAGAAATAGAAACATTGAATCAACAGAGTGAGATAAAGAAATTCTATATAGCATTAAAGTAAATGAAACAAGGGAAACAGAATAAAATGAAAGAATGTCTAAGCAAGGAAGGTAATGTTCTTGGAGAAGATAAAGATATACTGGAAAGATGGGCTGAGTACTACAAAGAATTGTTAAATAAACAGTAAACAATAAATAATCAGGAACAAGGAGAGAACGAAAATGGAAATGAAGAAAGAATGGAGGAAGAAGAAGAAAAAAAGAAGAAGTAGTGGATGCTTGGGATGTTAAAACAGCAATACAGAGTCTAAAGAATAATAAAGCACCAGCAGAAGATGACATAATCGCTGAGCTAATTAAATATGGTGGGAATGGAATTATGAAAGCAATACATAAGTTAATAACAGAAATATGGAGGAAGGAACGGATGCCTGAAAGCTGGAAGACAGGCATAATATGCCCAATATATAAAAAGGGTAATAAATATCAATGCCATAATTATAGGGGAATTACATTGCTAAATGTAGCATATAAAATATTTTCAAGTATTTTAAATAGAGTTAAAAAATATGCAGAAAATGTATTAGGCGAGTATCAATGTGGATTTACAAATGACAAGGGTACAATAGACCAGATATTTGTAATACGACAAATAATGGAAAAATTATGAGCATGCTCTTTGTTTATTGACTAAGTATGCATTTGACTCAATTGACAGAGAAGTTCTATATAACACCTTACAATGCTTTAAAGTGCAACCGAAAATAATAAGGTCAATAAAAATGACATTGGAAAGTACAAAAGCCAAAGTGAAAGTAATGAATAAATTAAGTCTGGATTTGAATTATAACGCTGGAGTAAGACAAGGTGATGGACTATCTACAGCTCTTATTCAACCTAGCCCTGCACAGAGTAGTAGAAAAAATAAATACTAAAGGAACAATATTTTTTAAGTCTAGTCAGATATGTGCATTTGCAGATGACATATGATGGCAAGAGATGACAAAAATGTTAGTTGAAGTTTATGGAGATTAGAAAGAAGGCCTAAAGAAACAGGATTAGAAGTAAATGAAAAAAAAGATAAAAAAAATACCTGAAAATGACAGCAGACAAAAGCAAAAGGTAATTTCAAATCTAGTTGTTGGAGACAAAACCTTTGGAGGGATATCCAATTTTTAGACATTTAGGAGCACTTGTAAATAATGATAACAATTTAAATGAGTGCATAAAAGAAAGAATTCAATATGGAAATGCAGCCTATTATGCAAATTTAAATCTATTAAAAAATAAGATTATTAGTACAGGGACAAAATACAAGATCTATAGAACACTAATAAGATGAATAGTAACGTATGCTGCAGAAACCTGGACCCTAAACAATGTAGATGAAGAAATACTACGAAGATTTGAAAGGAAAATACTTAAGACGAATCTTTGGACCTGTCAAGGATAAAGACCAATGGAGAATAAGATATAATTATGAGATAGAAGAACTAATTAATCAGCAAAATATTGTGAAATTTATAAAGCAACAAAGAATAAGATGGCTAGGACACATAGAGAGAATGACAAAAGATAGAAAGCCAAAAAGAATATTGAAAGGAAGATTGTATGCTAGAAGAAAAAAAGGAAGACCAAAAACAAGATGGTTAGATGATGTGATGGAAGACCTAAGAAAGATTGGAATCAGAGAGTGGAAAAGTAAAGCAGAAGATAGAGAGATATGTGGAGGAGGATTGTGCAGGAGGCCAAAGCTCACCAAGGGTCAGAAGAAAAGAATACATATTAATACACATATTCATGTATTATATTATAATCAGAAGGATTAAGCGCTGTAAAGACCATTATTTATTTGTGTGTGTATATGTGTGCACGCACATGTATTACAATATATGTACATACATGCATAATTACACAGAAATAGAATGTAAACTATTGACATGATGGTAGTAAACGGATCATTACATTTATTACACTTAACAAGCTGTTAGTCAAGACACAGTGAACACACACTTGTTAGCTGCAGAAGGCTGCATCGGCTTTCGCATATTTATGTCTCGAAATCGGGGCTCGTGTTCATTTAACCGTAGTCCCTACAGAATTCAAATCGGTTTTCTGTTGCTTTTAGTGGTGAATCTAAGAGACAGGTATTGTGTAGCCCGGCTAGAAGTATTAAAATAAAAATAACACTTTTAAATTCACTAACAACTTGCACACAAAGAAAATGATCAGCAATCTAGCATGTGACATGCAGAAAAACTACAAGACAACTACTTTTGGAAAGAAATAGGTTGTGATGAGGTTTTGGAACCCACCATCATAAATCTACAAGACTCGGACAATGAAGGCAGTTATTGTCTCTTGACATAACTGACGATGGATACGGAGGAGCCACTGGCAATTCCATTGGATTAAAAGAGCAGGTAATTCATAAACTATAATAATATAGCATTTAAGAAAACATGTACATAATGTGCAAATATGCATGTTCAAATATTAAATTTAAAAACTGCAAAATTATAAAAGTTTAGAAAATCAGTTAGGTTCTCCTTATGTCTTAACATTATGTAGCTGGACAGCTTTGCATGCTGAGTGTGTGAGTGAGAGGGAAATATGAAAAGAGTTGGGGTAGTGACCTGGCAACGTAGAGCACAATAAGGCATCTCATTCACTTCTGAGTGGAACTCTTCCCATTTGAAAAACATTATAAAACATTTTAATACTTTGGGAGGTGGGAGAGAAACATAAACAATTGTTAAAAAGCTTTTTATAAATTTACATGATTTAGTTAAACTTTATATCCTTATTAATATACTCCGTAACATGCAAGGTTTTGTGTCATTTTGTACACGATAAGTGGAATGGTGAATTATAATGTACTCTTCAGCTAACAAGAAAGTCTCCAACATGGACCAGGCAGATTGTAATGAAACTCAGCATAGACACCAAATTAACATAATTGAATTTAAAGGTATAATTCATTTTACTACAAATTGAAACAGTTTTATGAATGAATTTATTATCACAAATCATAAAAGAAACAGTTACATATACCTAATCTTCCTTTCTTTCCTTAAACAAATTCATATAAAATTTATATTCTTGAGGGTTGCTGATACTTAAGAATCCTGTTTAACTAATGCTAGATAATCCCATTCTCTCCTCTACTCATTTCATCTGCCTTGCATTACCTCACAATTTTATATCACACCTTTCCTTAATGTTTTCCACAAACTATAATAAATTCTCTTCTATTATATTTAAATATTGTTTTTGCTAATGCCTCTATCCCTCGTTTATCCTGTTTATCAAATTTCAATTCCATTCACCATACTTCTGTCTTCTTGCACTTAAAAACACAATGCTGTGCTTCCTAATTTTCCCCTCACATTGGGCATATATTAATGTCATAATCCCTTCTGAACCTCCTTAGTTTTAACGTATCTGTTTTGCCCAAGCATATCCTTCTTCCTCAGCTTTATCACATTAAATCCACCTTTCTACCCCAATTTGTTTTTATATTTCTGAATAGTTCCAATAAATGATTTTCTCTCAAGCTGCTAAACAAATTTGTTTTTCAACATCCTCAATACAGGCTTTCAGTTCTTTCCAGAAACTCTTTCTCATACCAGTGTTCCAATCCCAAATATTTCCCATTCCTATTTCTTCTAGACTTTTTCTTATCTTTGCATACCAACTTAACTTCTATTCAGCCCTTCTTGAACTAACAAATATTCCTTGACAATGTTTCCACCCTCCATTGTTCCCACTCGATACAAATATTTTGATCCTCTTTCATTCACTTTGCACTTACTTCCTGTTCTTCCAATCTCCAGCAATACTACTGCATTCAGGAAAGTGCTTGGTAAACCCAATATTGATGTGCTAAATTCCCTGTGAATTCCCTCCTCCAATGTGCAGTTTTACTATATGCATCATTTTTACTTCCACCAATGCATTATATACCCTTTCCAACCACATTACTTTCAAATTGGCATATTGCTGCAACATGCTCTAATACCTCCCATAACCAATCTTCCTATAGCCAACACATTTTTCATTTGGTCTCCCCATGGCCCATTAGCACACATCACCGCAAAATAAACATATGTATTGACACCTCAATTTTGCTATCCTCTATTTACCATTTCTCATCCTTTCTTGACTTGCTTCCTTTTTTTAAAAACCATAATTTTACATTTGTTCTTCTCAACTTTTAAACCTCATGATAGTCCTCTGATTGATATTGCAGCTGCTACTAACTAAACTGCAAAGAGAAGACCTAGAATATTCCCATTATTGATTTCAGGACAACTTAAGTTTATTTCAATTTCTGTTAGAACATCAATGAATAAATTAAATAGAATAGGGCTTAGTTTACACCCTTGTATTATATACCCATTCTGTGATCCTATTCTGCTTTAGTTTGATACATAACTCACTTTTCCTGTAAAGTCTCTGAATAACTCCAATACATTTTTTGCTCACTCCTTTTTCAGCAAATTTGTTCCACTAGTTGTCCCTGTTGATTGTATCAATAGCTCTCTCCAGGTCAGCAAAGGCATACCTAATCTACCCTTTTCATTGCTCAAATATTTATCTATGAGTGTTCTTACTATATAGAGGTTATCCACAGTCTTGTTGACCTTTCTAAATCCTGCTTGAAATTCCAACAACCTATTTTCCATCTCTACCCAGTTGTGTAACATATCTGCCAAAACTACTGTAAAAACTTCCCTAGCACTGATAAGACTAATCCCCCTATCATTCTGTGGATTATTAATGGCTCCTTTTTTCTTTAAACATGGGTACAATCAATCTTTTCCTCCAGCTATCATGAATCTTTTTGCCCTGAAGCATCCTACTGATTAGTTTAACTAATATTTGCTTTCTTTTATTAGCTTGATACCAAACTTTCCAAATTTCACAAACAATTCCATTAATTCTACATGCTTTGTTTGCTTTCAGCTGCTGAATTTGTTCCATCACCTCTGACTCATTCTGTCAAACTGTTCTATGTGATCCCATACCTCTCTCAGCAAATTAACTTGTTTCATGTTTAAATTATTAAAACCTAAGATTCTTTAAAGCATTCCCTCTATTAGGCAGATGTCATTTTATTCATACTCACCTCTTTCTTGCATGTTCTCTTAATTATTGACCATACTATTCTGCTGTCCCCTGCATTTGCTGCCATGTGTATCCTATAATTTTGTCACCCCATCCCCCCCCCCCCCAGTAAGTACTTATACCACCATCTCATAGTCAAAAACTGTTGCTTTTCTACTTCCTTTCCAGTTTGTTTCATCTATTTATCTCTTTTTACCCTTTCTTTCAGGATTCTACTCTATCCATCGTACACTCTTCCCTATTGTATCTGGCACTTTCCTTTGTCATTCCTTTCTTCACTTGCCCATTTCACACTCCACATCTTCTGCTCTACTGCTACCTCTAGTTTTCCTTCATTTAGTGAGTGCTGTATATCCATTTCTACCTTCCTTCTTTGGCTAGAGCCCAATACTTAGCTAAAGAACTCCTACTCACTTTCCTTCCATTTACTGCATTTTATAAATTTACCATATATAATTTTGATTTATACCTACTACTCTGAATACTCCATCTCAAGATTATTGCAAAATGGTTACTGCCTAAAATGTCATGTATCACCTTGAAATCTAGAAGAAGACTGTCAATTTCATTTGAGTAAAATATATAATCAATTACACTTTGCCCACTTTCATTTATAAATGTAAATTCTGCAAGTTTATTCCTTCCTCTGCGACCACTACACATAATAAGATTATGTTCTTCACAAATCTTAATTCATTTCCTTCTTTCTTTACTATATCTATCATTACTGCTTCTTGTTCAATTTGATTTTCATTATTAATATCTCCTTCCAAATCAGCCAAATGAATCTGTTCTTCTCCTAGTCTAACATTAAAATCTCCTACAATCACCATTTCAACATTTAGGTACTTAATTTCTAATTCTGCAATATTTTTCCCTTTAATTTCAAATATATTAGGACTATAAAAGTTTGATAAAAGTGTTGGTACCGATGATGATGATGGTGTTTAAGGGCGCTCAACTGCCGAGGTCATAAGCGCCCTTATGATTAAAACTTGGCAATAGCCAGTAAGAAAATACCAAACAAAAAAGTAAACACAAATAAAAGAGCTAACACAGTTGAAACGGAAGTAACAGAAACGTCCAGCCCTCTAATCAGAGCTGGATATAAAACTCCATCTAAAATCAACACATTAAAACCAAAAGAGTTTAAAAAACCGCTATCACACTAAAACGTCAAGGTAAAAGAAAGTTTTGCTAAAAATTTAAAAACCCTGTCCACTGCTCTTGGGTCATCTGCCAGGACCTCAGCAAGAGAGGCCGGCATGCCCATAGATGACCGAATGTGTGCCAGGTGACCACACTCCAGCAACACATGACGAACTGTCTGTGCCTCCCCACAGAGCGCACAGACAGGAGCAGGTTCACGTTTAAAAAGGTAACTGTGCGTAAAAATACAGTGGCCAATTCTTAGCCGAGCTAGTACTACCTCCTCCCGGCGGAATAAACGAGAGGAGGTTACCCAGTTGACAGGGAGGTCCTTCACCTCTCGCAGCTTATTACCACGGAGAGCCGACCACTCCGCATGCCAAGTCGAAAAAACGGCTCTCCGTACAGCCACTCTAAAATCTTCTGCTGTTGAATGGGTAATCGAAACACTGGGCGCTGTGACTGCCGATTTCGCTGCCAAATCCGCCGTGTCATTCCCTGGCAAGCCAACGTGTCCAGGAATCCATGCGCACTCCACATTAAAACCAGAAGCGTGCAAAATGTGGAGAACGTCCTGGATGCGCTGCACCAAAGGATGGTAATTGTACAGCTCACGAATGCTCTGAAGGGCACTAAGGGAATCACTAAGAATAAGGCAGTCACCTAATTTTCGACGTCGAATATACAGAAGGGCTTGATAAATAGCATATAGCTCGGCAGAATATATATATGTGCAACTAGGCAAACCGTAAGTAGAAGTTGCGGTGCCAGTTACAAAGGCACATCCAACACCGTCGGGGCTCTTACTACCATCGGTGTAAATACAAATACGGCCACTGTATTTGGATAAAAATTCTAAAAAGCAACGACGAATACTATCAAGAGGCGTAACAGATTTCCCGTAGAGCGTCATCCCGAGATCGACATGGGAGGTAGCGCGTAACCAAGGGGGGTGTATACTCTCTCCCTTGGATAACAGCCGAGGAATGTCAACATGGTGCTGGCGTAGAAGCTCACGGAAACGAAAACCTGCTGGCCTGGGGCTCAGAGAGCGGAGGCAGTATCGCTCGTGCAGCTCAGGGGAGAAAAACGCGTGATAAGTTGGATGCCCAGGCATACACTTCAGCCCACAGCCATAATTAGCAAGCAGGACATCACGCCGACAACGCAGAGGAGGTTCTCCCGATTCGGCGTAGAGGCTAACAACTGGGCTCGTTGGAAAAGCTCCAACGGCCACACGGATGCCCTGGTTATGGACTGTGTCTAACCTTCTGAGCACTGAAGGTCGAGCTGAAGAATACACAATGCTGCCATAGTCCAACTTCGAACGAATCACAGCACGATAAAGACCGAGCAATGTCGTCCGATCCGCACCCCAAGACTTGCCACTTAGTATCCGTAAAAGATTTAGAGAACGGTCACATCGTGCTCTAAGCTGTGCTATTTGTGGTGCCCAACAAAGTTTCCGATCGAAGATCAAACCAAGGAATCTCGCCTCGTCTGCGAAAGGAAGTAAATCTGGCCCGAGTCGAAGAGACGGCGGCATATGCCACTTACGGCGCCAGAAGTTAACGCAGACTGTCTTCTCAGCGGAGAAACGAAAACCGTGTTTCGAGCTCCATGCATAGAGATTGTCCAAACACCGCTGGAGACGGCGTTCCAAAAACGGTGTACGCTGAGAAGTACAGAAGATGGCAAAGTCGTCCACGAATAAACAGGAAGAGACACCTTGAGGCACACATAGTGATATGGAATTTATCGCAATAGCAAATAGTCACGCTGAGTACCGAGCCCTGCGGCACTCCGTTCTCTTGAATAAAATGGTTAGAAAAAACCGAACCCACCCTCACTCGAAAAACGCGGTCCCGCATAAACTCCTGAATGACCAACGGTAGGCGTCCACGTATGTTCCAGTTGTGCAGAGAACGCAATATTCCCGCCCGCCAACACGTGTCGTAGGCCTTCTCGAGGTCAAAAAATATCCCAACTGTGGGGCTGTTCTTAAGAAACCCGTCCATAATCTGAGTTGACAGAGAGACAAGGTGGTCAGCAGTTGAACGTCGTCGTCGAAAGCCACACTGGATGTTCGTCAGAAGATTGTGGGATTCCAGTCACCACACCAACCGTCCATTGATCATGCGTTCCATCACCTTGCAAACGCAACTGGTGAGGGAAATAGGACGGTAACTGGAAGGAAGATGGCGGTCCTTTCCAGGTTTAAGAATGGGTATGATGGTGGCCTCCCGCCACTTGTCTGGAAAAATGCCATCAATCCAGACACGATTATAGACCTCGAGTAGGAAATCTTTGCCATCAGGAGAGAGATGTTGCAACATTTGGACGTGGATACCATCTGGACCTGGTGCTGAGTGTCGTGAAGAGGAGAGTGCATTGTCTAGCTCTGCCAGGGTGAAAATGCGATTATAATCCTCAAGGTTGCCAGAAAGAAACGAGAATTCTTGAGATTCCACCTGGTTCTTAACTGTAAGAAACTCAGGGGAATAGTTGCCTGAGCTAGACACCTCAGCGAAAGCACTGCCTAAAGTATTCGCCACGTCAAATGTATCAACAACAGCTCCGGTAGGTGTTTTGAGACCGGCGATGGGCATATGGTTCGGTTTCCCAGCCACACGTCTTAACTTATCCCATACGACAGAGGAAGGTGTATGTCGATTAAAGGAACCCACGAATTTATTCCATGACATCTTTTTGCTATCCTTAATAACCCGCCTAGAATGTGCACGCATCCGTTTATAGTGTATCAGGTTATCCAGTGTAGGAAAACGCTGGAAAACCCGTAGAGCTCGTCTGCGAGCGCGAATAGCATCCCGACAGTCAGCGGTCCACCAAGGTACCGGAAATCGACGGCTGTAGCCAGTCGAACGCGGAATGGATTGCTCAGCAGCAGAAAGAATGGTCCCTGTAAGATGTTCGACCAAGTGGTTCACAGAGTCGTGCTCTTCGTAGCTAAATTCAGCCAAGTGGGAGTACAGTTCCCAGCTGGCGTGGTCTAGGCGCCAACTAGGTAAACGGGTGGAACATACAACGGGTGTCAAGACACTAATACGACAAGGAAAGTGGTCACTAGAATGCAAATCCGAGATGATATTCCAGCATAAGGTGACTGCCAGCTGAGGGGAACAAATTGCAATGTCAATGTGTGAAAAACTATGAAATGCGTCAGATAGAAAGGTGGGCTCTCCGGTGTTCAAGAGAGCAAGATTCTGACTATCCAAGAAGTCTTTTAAGTAGCGTACCTCTCGCACAAGCCCGAGGAGAGCCCCAAAGAGGGTGATGGGCATTCACGTCGCCTACCAATAAAAAGGGTGGTGGCAACTGCGAAATGAGGTGTTCTAAGTCGCTGTGCGAGAGGTCCGCAGATGGAGGCAAATAGATACTGCAAATGGTGAATGAAGCGGAGGGTAGCTTAATGCTGACAGCAACGGACTGGATTGCAGATTGTATGGGTACGGAGTTGGCAAAAATATCATCTCGAATAAGCATCATAGTGCCCCCATGTGCCGGGACACCGTCCTCCGGGGATAAATCACATCGTACGGAGGAGTACTGCCTGATGGTAACGGTGTCCTGTGGACGGAGCTTCGTCTCTTGTAAACATACAGCCAAGGGTTCATGCTGGCGCAGCAACAAGTCAAGCTCTGGTCGATGTGGTCGAATTCCGCGTATGTTCCAATGGAGGATAGCCATTGAGTATATTATGGGATAAGTTTCAAATCGAAAGACGCTTCTGCAGATTGGGATTAGCTGGTCGGTTCAATTTGTTCTTCTTAGGCGTTGGGCTAGTACTATTTTCAGGAGCACGATCCTGCCGTTTCCGCACTGTCCCTCTGGCAGTGGCGGCAGAATCCTCCTGGTCCATCTCCTCCACAAGGGAGGTCCCTTTTTCAAGAGCAGTTTTAGGTCCAAGTAGTTCGAACCGATTGGATGTGCTGATCGGCGAAAGCGGCCGTCGCCGATTCACGCCCTCCTCCCCAGATGACCCTTCAGAGGAGGATACACGTGTGGAGTTGCGTGAACTTTTCTTACCTTTAGATGACTTGGTAATAGATTGCACATTCTCTTTCAAGAAGTCTTGTCGTACATACTTGGTCTTAAACTGTTTTTCCGGGGCAGAAGACGTCGTGAATTTACCAACTTTAGTTCCAGAGGTCGAGGCTTTCGGTGACAACTGTGCAGGACTATTCTGTAAGCTAGCGGATTTGGCAGATGTTGATACCAACTTGGGTGTAGGTGCCGAAGGCTTTGGCAGCGCTTGGGCTAAAATAACCTTTTCCGCAATTGTAGCCCCGTTCATATCGCCGGTCTGTGTTGCGATTTCCCGACGCGGTACCGGTTTAGCTGCAACTGAGCTATAGGTACCGGACCTCGGGGCAGAGGGTTGGCGGAGTCGCAGGAGCTTCCGGGCTTCCAAGAAGGACACCTTCTCTTTCACCCGTATCTCCTGGATCGCTCGTTCCTCTGTAAAACGGGGGCAGTCTCGGGAACTAGATGGGTGTTCCCCGTTACAGTTCACACACGATGGAGCTGAAGCACAAGCCCCATCGTGGGAGATGTCACCGCAGTGGACGCAGGTGGACTTGCCGGTACACAACTCACCACTAGTGTGACCAAAACGTTGGCATTTAAAGCACCTCAGCGGATTGGGTATATAAGGCCTAACTTCGATGGCTTCATACCCTGCCCTAATCTTTTGAGGCAGATCAACCCGATCAAAAGTAAGAAACAGGGTACGAGTAGGCAGGAATTCACCGTTGATCTTACGTTGTACCCGATAAACAGCTGAGACACCTTGAGTCGCAAGATTTTCTTGGATCTCCTCAATGGACAAACCGTCCAACGCGCGGGTTGTTATTACACCGCGGGAGGAGTTCAGCGACTTGTGCACCTCGACCTTCACTGGATAGCTGGCTAACATGGTGGCTTTAAGTATTCTTGCAGCTTGCGAGGCGGAGTTGGCTTCGACAAGAAGTGTACCATTGCGAGCTCGAACGCAGGATTTAACAGGACCAGCAATGGCATCGAGACCCTTTTGGATAGTAAAAGGGCTCACCGTAAGGAACTTCTTACCTTCCTCTGTCCTATGAATAACCAAGTAGCGAGGACCACATGACTCGACTACTTCCTTTCCAACGTCTTTATTTGAAATCGGGGGTTTAAGTTTTGGTGCCATAAAAAAAATGGTATAAATTCATCCCCCAGTGCTCCCCACCCACCACGGAGCCCAACGAGGGGTCACCCCACTGGGGTGACAGGGCTACACAGGGGATATAGCGGGCTCGCCGTCCCACTCACCCTGGAGTTCGGTGTAATACCTAGTCCTGGCCGATTGACTAGGGGTGGGTTAGTCCCTAGCCTCCCGTTTAGGCAAATCAGAAACCAAAGCGGTGTATTAGGTTGCGCACCCTCCCCAGTTACTGAAAGACAGAAGCCCAGGCTCAGGTACGCAACCCTCAACCAACCAGGATATTCCTCTTCACCGACACGGGTCTCCACGCACGGCCTACACGTGGGTGGGCATTTTGACCTTCTGGCTCCCTCACCACTCTGAGGTTGCCCACAGAGGGAGTCAAGGTGGCTCGGGACCCCGGGTGCGCCTAACCCGTACCTACCGTAGTAGGCCCCTGGGGGGAGTGTTGGTACCCTTCAGATGTTTTGTCTTAGACAAAACATTTCATTTCCACCATGTATTTGTCAGTTTCACAACAATTGGTTTCACTTTTGGTCCCTTTTTTTCCAATTCTGAACGCATCCACTATTTCCCACCCAAATAATTCTATATCCAATTTTTCTTTGAAAAGTGTTTCCACTTCCAAATCCACTTTTTCTCTTTGCTGTTCTTCTACTCCAAAAATAATCAAGTTCCACTTCTGTGATTCCTCTTGCCATCTTTCCAATCTTTGTAGTAGACATTTGCATTCATTAGCTCCTTTAAGACTTCACCGTCAAACTTGCTCATTAGTGATTTTCTCTCTTCCATTCATCCTTACATTTTTTCACACATTCTTTATTCCATTTTCCTTAGATCTTGAATGTCTCCCGCAACATCTTTCATCAAATCTATCATTTTTTCCAATGCCAGTCCAGGGTTCATTTCTACAGCACCAACAATCAGTAATACCGCTAATACAAGTCTTGTCCATATGAGCTTTATCTCTTCACTACTAACTCTGGTTCCACAAGAATGTATTTTCAAATAATTGAGAAAGCCAATTCTCACTATATAGATTGCTACTTCAATGCCCATTGTTACAACTGCATCATTTTTATTAACATAGAAATCATATTACTTTGCAAAGGGATGGCACAGTATGCCAAGCTGCAGTGGAGGATTTACCTACATAAAGAGTTCTGTATTTGTAGGGCAATTTGGAAGTGTTTACTTATGACAAAGTGATATCACTGCCCACAGAGGGTGAGCAAAAGAATGCAAGTAGCAATGGACATTAGCTACATGTAAACATAAATTACCATAAATGTACAAATATAGTATATTCAAGTAAATAAATAAGAAAAAGGAGAGTATAGCAACATACCTGACACATGCAAATGCTGTACAGGTGTCCTTGATAAGTTTTATGAATCAAAAGTGATAGTGAGGATCTTCATTGTAATGACTAACACAATCCCTGAAAGCATCAGGAACATTGAACAAAGGCTACCTTTTTTCCTGCACGTCAGAAGTCCAATGTCAAACACATTCTCAATTACATTTGTGAAATGTAAATGTTTTACAAGTTTTTTTGTTTTTTATATTCTTTGTTCCCCCAATTCAAAACTTAAATGTCCCCATGTACCTGTAGCTTCACATATTCAAATCTTGGTACAGAGGTTTTATACTGACAAATAAATAGATGTCCAGGAGTTGCACATATTTTACATCACCTGGAAGATTTATTTTCAACCATTTTTTTATTTGGTGGCAAAGAATTATTTTATTATATTTCACCTTTATGTCCAGAATATCAATCACAAAGGAGAAGTAAGTCATTTTGATTCAGCACATGCTTGTCAGTTTTTGAGCTGTTCTTTTGATACTTTCCTACCGAATTGGTCTTACAAATTATAACAGTTGAAAATGAGTCAGAATAGTGACACTCACCTCACTTAAATGACATTTTTTCAAAACATATGTTTCAAGGGCATTTGACCTCTTCTCCAGTTGAGGTCCAACTAATGGCTGGAATTTGTGCTCTGTGGTCTGTTAGAGTGGAGACATCTGGTGTTCTGAGTAGAAGTTCATAATCATGTGGCGGTAATTCAAAATTCTTCAGTTGGTCTTTGTGTCGTGTAATGAGAATATTCTCCCAAACTGTGAGTGCTGCCGGGTTGTTTACAGGTTTTAGTAACCTTATGTCATTTTCTATTTTGTGATGTGATGTCCAAAAATGGTGTGCTACTGCCAATTTATCTGTCTGTTTCTGTTTGATATGTCTGAAATGTTCTTTTAACCTTGTTTCCAATCTTCTTTTTGTTTGACCAATGTAACATAATTTGCAGTCCTTGCAGTCAATTCTTTAGATGCCTGATCTCTGGTTTATAGGTATGGGGTCCTTAATGTCTGTTTTCAGTGTATCTTTTAGGTTGCATTGGTTACTTGAAGCTAAACTTATATTTTATTTCTTGAAAATTGTTTTGAATTTTCTATCTGCTGTTGGGTGATAAGTGAATTTTTTATTTATAACTTGGTTTTTGTGTGGACAGAGTGGTGATTTGTTTTAAGGTTAATTCCTCCTTATGTTTTTCAATTTTTTTGGTCAATGATGTCAGGGTTAAAAACCATTGGCTGAGGCTATGTGCTTTAATTGGAGGTATTCTGTGTTATACTCTTCTGGGTCAAGTGGGACGCTGAGTAGTTTGTGTACTGAGCTGTTGAAGATTGCCTGTTAGTGAGGTTCTATTCCATTTTATGTAATTGTCTGTTGTGTGGTCTTCCTGTAGATGCCATAAGTGATCTTTTGTTCTTTCCATGTATGGTGGAATTTTGTCTTTTTCTGTTTCCATTATGAATTGTATATTCCTGTCCTGTAGGTTTGATAATTCCAGAGAGTTTTCTGCTAATATTTTGGGGACCACCACAAAAACATCGACATATATAAACCATTGTTTGTACACATTCGGAAAACTGGAGGTTAGGTGAACTTCAAGTCGTCCCATGTACAAATTTGCTAAAAAGGGTGAAAGTGGATTACCCATTGCTAAGCTTGATGATTGTCTGTAAAATCTGCCATTGAATTGAAAATAATTTTGATTGATGCATAGTTCTGTTACAGAATGGAAACAAGGTTAAAAGAACATTTCAGACATAACAAACAGAAACAGACAGATAAATAGGCAGTAGCACACCATTTTTGAACATCACATCACAAAATAGAAAATGACACAAAGCTGCTAAAACCTGTAAACAACCCGGCAGCACTCACAGTTTGGGAGAATATTCTCATTACACAACACAAAGACCAACTGATGAATTTTGACATACTGCCACATGATTATGAACTTCTACTGAGAACACCAGACCAGTGGTAACAGAGCACCGAGCACAAATTCCAGCCATTAGTCGGACCTCAACTGAAGAAGAGGGCAAATGCCCATGAAACATATGTTTTGAAAAAATTTCATTTAAGTGAGGTGAGTGTCACTATTCAGACTCATTTTCAACTGGTATACTTGAACTACTTCACTTGTCTCAGACTTCTGAGTTATTTAATTTTTAATGGTCTTGTAAACAAAGACTGGTAAATTTTCTACAGCCTTTCAACATTTGGTCTGAACTTTTTACTCGCTCTTTCAGGGAAACAAACATAGTTTTTTCTCTCCAATTTTCCAGTCATAGAAATGACTGTATCGGAATCACTATTATGATCATTTTGAACTGTTGCAGTTTAAGTTTTTCTCCTCTACTTGCCAGTAACCAATTTCATGTCATTTCATAATTGAACTCGCTTTATTCACATTTGCATGTGAATTTTACTTTGATGCCATGTTCCATTATAAAAGTGTTATCTTCTGTAACAAATTTTATTTCTGCTTCAATGGTTTGGCTTCATTTTCTATATTCTTTATGACAAATATTTTCCTAGAAGAAATATTTATTTTTTAAACTTAGAAATAAAATTTTTGGAAGTTTTACATATCCAGTTTCTGGGAGAGGGAAAAGTACATATACATGTGCAATAAATTAGGGAGAGAAGGATTTGCATGAGCAAGAATAGGGGGTTAAAAACTTGAAAGACCTAAGGTATGAGAAAATTTTAAAGAATGCCCAATGTACAGAGAAATTGACAAAAATTTCCATTATATAGTAAATTGTAATGAAACAAAGGTTTGG
This sequence comes from Hymenopus coronatus, assembly GCA_030762935.1. Taxonomy (NCBI): domain Eukaryota; kingdom Metazoa; phylum Arthropoda; class Insecta; order Mantodea; family Hymenopodidae; genus Hymenopus; species Hymenopus coronatus. The sequence continues at coordinate 199,219,717 of CM060900.1, read as the reverse complement.
AGAAATAAAATTTGCCAATGAAAATGGGATAATTGGATGGGGAAGTAGTATTCAGGAGGGTTCTGTCCACAAGAGGAGAAAAAAGTATAAAAGTTATGGGAAATTTCTCAAGTATGGTTAGAAAGAAATGGATAAGAATGTGCAACAAGAAGAGGAAAGAGATTAAAACATAAGAAATTGGAGGAAAGAATAGTTGCTTGATGTAGCGCAAGATCACACACACACACACACACACACACACACCCACACACCACCCACCCACACCCACACCCCCACACACACCCCCACACTCACACCCCCACACACCCACCCACCCACGCACGCACGCATGCACCCACGCCCACGGCCGCCCGCCCGCCCGCCCGCCCGCCCGCCCACCCACCCACACACACACAACCATGGTTTTAAGGTGTATGATGGACCAAGGGAAAAATAAAAATAGCAAGTCTAAGTAAGGTATAAGAAAAATATAAGAACATATATAAGTATTATGGATAATAAAGACATTCATTCACATCCAGTTCTTTAGCTAACGAAAGACTCAACTTTTATAGATGTCAGAAATTCATTGTTGCTCTTCGATACCTATTCTGAAAATGTCTTAACGTAACTTCAGTTTTTTTGTTTGTTATTTTTTCCCTCACCCGCCCCATTCTTGCAGGATGTTAATATTATGACTACTTTTGTTTGCTATATTCCAGAGCTCTTCTTCACATTGTGATTACTTATTAGTAGAGACTGGATAATATGCATTTGCATGTTGCATTTGCATATTTAGCCCTTTTTCACCATTTTCTGCATATTTTAACCAAAAACTGTGATGATACACATTCAGGGCAATATTTACAATATTTTAGAAATTTAAAAGGGCAGGCACAAGCTTGTTCTCGTTTTGATGTTTTATAGTGATGGCAGGTTCAAACCTGGTAGAGGACAATGGATTTTTTCGGGCATAAAAATCCTTAGCATGTCTTCCTTTGGAAGGGAAGTAAAGCTATTGGTCCTGGGTCAATTTACAACACGTAAAAGAACCTCAAGCCTGAAAAAGAGGCCTCTGAGTAAACTTAAGTGATCTTTCATGCCCAGTATATAATGGGACGCTGAGAACAACCACAGCGGTTAAAGAGCATCCATAAATAAAACTTCATTTCCATTTTCACATTGTTTGTCGCAAGTCCATTGTTTTAGTTTAGTTTCATTTTGTGTAACATGCAGTGCATCATGCCACCCAAAAAAAGAAATTCTGTTTTGCGGATAGCTGATCATTCTAGAACATTAGTCATAATGGAAATAAGTTACATTATCGAGTTTTGAGAAAAACATTTTGTGCACAAAAAAGTTTCAAATAGACCAATGTCAAGAAAAGTCTTCATATTGCAGCAATGTAAACGATAGTACGACAACATCTAACAGCAGCAAATAACAGTAGCAGGGATTTAACGGAGAGAGAGGGAGAGGGATTGAGAGGGAGGGGGATGTAGGGAGAGAGAGGGAGGGGGCTGTAGGGAGAGGGAGGGAGGGGGAGAGAGGGAGGGAGAGAGAGATGCTTTAACATATCTCTATGTGAAGCATTCATTGCAAGTAATATTCCTCTTCACAAACTTACACTTTCTGCACAAATATTGCTTAAATCAACATAAACCAGATGAATCAACATTGTGCAAGAACTCATGCCTACAATTTATCTACATGTTCTGGAAGAAATACGCAATGAACAAGAATAAAATGATTTGAATTTCAGCTGATGAAACTACCGAAAATTGTGGTCATTAGATTGCTACTTTAATTATTAAAACAAGAGCCTTCTTCTTCCTATTTGGTGGCCTGCAAAGAATTACAAAATGTAAATCATTCTACATTCGCTAGATCTGTGAGTGAGTGCATTAAAAGATATTTCCAGAATCTTCTGCAGTTGAAAGGAGATGCTGCTCCCTACATGATCAAAGCAGGAAAAATCTTCCAAGTATTATATGATTCATGTGACGTGCTTCGCTGCCAGAGTACATTGCCTCACTGAAGATGTACTATCCATGTTTGGAAATGCAAACAAACTGATTTCATCAACAAAGAAGGTGTTTCTTATGGCACCTGCCCACATCAAGGCTCACAGAGAAAAGCTATAAAATATGCCTTTACCTCCCAAACCAGTGGTAACTCGTTATGGTGCCTGGGTCGAAGCTGTATTGCTTTACAATGAACGTTTTGAGGCCATCAAAGGTGTAGTAAATGACTACAATAGTGCAGAGGCTTTGGCAGTTGGTCAGTGTAAGGAAGCGTTTATCGATTCTGGTATTCAGAAAAACATTGCTGTGATTAGTACTCATTTTCCCCATATACCTGCGAGTATTATAAAGCTTGAAACTCTTTAGTTTTATATTGACTGAGTCTATTCAGGTAATGAATAAAATCTGTATAGTGAACTACTCCTTGCCAGAGGTATTCCCAAGGAAACTTTAAAGTTTACAAACATTTTTAATAATAGCCCATGCTTTGAACCTTTGTGTTAAATTTGTAGTTTTATTAATGGGACGGGTGAACTTTTACCAGAAACAGTAAGTGCCAATATAGCACCCAAATTCAGATACTGTCCACTGACCTCAGTTGATGTAGAACAGTCCTTTTCTGCTTATAAAAGTGTTTTGAGAGATCGACGACACAATTTTACTACTGAATGTTTGGCAGAGCACCTGATCGTTTCTGTTTACCACAGTACCAAAATGTAAAATAATTTGTAAACGATTTTTTTTTTTTTTTTTCTGTTGAAGTAAACAAAAACTGCCAATTGTATATTGTTTTTCAAATAATATATATATATATATATATATAAAACACTAATCATTAATTTATGTTATTTAATGTTGATATTTTGACATTTTAATGTACATTTTAAGCATTTTTCATACATATTTGCATGCATATTTCAAGCTTTTAATGTCTAAACCATGACTATGACAACCTGCGCACATGAATGCATACCTGTTCTATGATGTCACATTTGTATTTCACAAAAAATTATGTTACCAATGGAGACTAAGAATAAATACCTGGAAATCAAAAATCATGGTATTTAAGAATCAAAGCACACTATATCAGAATGAAAATGGTATTCGGAAGGGATAGAAATTGAGGTGGTTAATAAATTTGACTATTTGAATATTAGGCTTAGTGCAAATGAAAGGTGGAAGGAGCAAAGGAAGAAGGATTTAGCAAAAAGATGGTTGGCTTTCAAAGCTGTTAGTGCCTGCAGGCACAAAGTACCAGAAATGCACATAAACTGATTGGAAAAAATATATGTAGAGGCTAAACTTATGTTTGGAGTAGAAATATAGGGCACTGGGGAGGGATGGTTAATACAATTCCCTATCTAATGCTCATGTTTAATATGTCAATTAACAACTATGCTATAATGGAAGACTGGAAAACTGCCATTGTAGTTCCAATATATAAAGGGTGTAATATAACAGAAATAAACAATTACCAACCAGTTAGGCTAACTTCAGTAGTATATAAAGTAATGGAACATTTAATTACAGAATACATACAGGAGGAGTTAGAACAAAAGAAATGGTTCAAAGAAGCACAACATGGGTTAAGATCTTTCAGAATTTAGCAGATGAGGTGGATGCAGGGGGAAGGATTGATGCAGTGGTGATAAACTTTTCTGAAGCTTTTGATGTAGTGCCGCATAATTCACTCATCCAAAAGCTAGCAAAAACAGGAACCAATAATCACATAGTACCGTGGATAGCACATTATTTGAAAGGAAGGACACAAGAGAGTAACAGTAGGTAAAGAACTGGCTTAAAAAGGGTTTTGCAAGTTCAGGCGTGCCCCAAGGCTTGGTACTGGGTCCGTTAATTTTTTTTAACTTTGTTAATGATTTAACTATAAATATTAAATGTAAGATTAGATTGTTCACAGACAACTGTATTATTTACAATAAGATTCGGAATACCATGCATGAGACCACTCTTCTGGATGACCTAGATGAAATAAGTAGGTGGGCTGCCACAAACAAAATGGCAATTAATGCTAGGAAAAGTAAGTCGTTTGTTTTTAGTCAAACTACGGGTAAAGTTCTTCATAGCTATCATATGGGCAGGGAACAAATTCCACAGGTGGACAGCTGCAAATATTTGGGAGTGTGCTTGTCAAGTAATGTTGGATGGGAGGATCAGATAAATTCTACATCTAGGAAAGCATGGAAGACATTGCACTTCATAATGAGAACACTGAAGAAGGGGAGCGCAAAGTCCAGGGAAATTGCCTACAAGTCCTTAGTGCGGCCAGTTATGGAATATGGAGTAGCATGCTGGGACCCATACAGGGTTAATCAAACTGATTCGATGGAAAAGATACAGAGATGGGCTGTTAAATTCATAAAGAGAGGTAAAGATTTTGATCTTACGAAAGGCAAAGAGAATAAATGGGAGTCACTAAAAGTTAGGTGTAAAACACATAGGTTAATCACATTATTTAAAGCTTATACAGGTTTAAATGCCTGGGTGGACATTAGAAAGAGGTTAGAAAACCCGGCATACTATGGACGAAACAATAATTTGTATAAAATTAAGGGTAGAAGGTACAGAACGGACGTAGGGAAATTTTTATATGTTAGTAGGACCATTGAAGAATGGAATGAATTGCCTGTAGCAGCCTTCCATGGCTGCCCTCTGACCTTAAAGAAATTTAGGAATAATTTAAAGAGAATAAATGTTAGTTAATTTGAGCAAATATTGTGAAGTAATTAAGGGTCACAAAAACTGTATTAATGTACATTATTATTAATGTATATATTAATAATGTATAGAATTAATGTTGAGGCTTCATAATAACTGTTTATAAAAATGCTGTTATTTGGCGTAAGTATTGCTATACTGAATAATAAGTAGTTAGACATTTAAAAAAAACCTGTGTATAACATATGTTAGTTGCATATTATTCTTAATTTAACTGTAAGATTATTATTGTAAGTGAATTTTGTACCTTTAACTCTGACACATCACACATGACCATGACCACGCCCACGCCCACGCCCACGCCCACACCCACACCCACCCCCACCCACATTTGAATCAGAGGAATTCTTGTAAACAAATTTTGTGGCCAACTAAAAGCTCACCAAATGGTGTTGCACAAGCTGAACTAGGCAGAATACGGAGTAAAGGCAAAATAATGACAATAATACTGAAATATTGGTTTGGGATCAAGAATGTAGAAAAGGTTAGTGTTCTGAAACATTTTTTAGTGGGATAAGAGAAATTTAGGGGATGAAATACCTGGGTTAACAGAATCAACAAGATCTTGGAAAATATTGGCCTGGATATGGTGTGGCGGGACAGAGAGAGCAAGGAAAGTGGATTTTAGAAAGAAGTTGAACAAATAATTGATGATATGGAAATGCAAGATATATTAGGCAGTTTCAGCAACAAAAAGTCACTGAAGCTATAATAGGAGCTAAAGAAAATAGGAGTGGAGAGAATTATGCAGATAAAGGTGACAAGTGGAAGAGGGAAGGATCCGCATGTGCCTGAACAGGGTTGTGGAGTTGAAAGGTTCAAAAGGAGATTTAAATATAAAGGAATACCCAATGTGTGGAATGCAAGACAACTGTAGGCATGTAATTCTGGAATGTGAAGAAACCAAAAATTGAGAGCAAATCTTCGGATTGAGAAGTGGGCTAATTTACCAAGAGGTAAGGGGTAAAAAGTTAGTGAATATGACAGCCTAGGCACGAAACCTTAGAGCTTGGGGTTTAAAAACAGCAAGGTTTAAAAACAAAAAAAGAAAAAGTAAAAGAAAATAAACAAAACTGGGGATCAATATTGGATAGAAACATAATTAAATAGAGATAGAGGTCATTTATAGATGTAAGATGGTCTGATGGTTGAATAAACGTGAGGTTGAAACTACTCGGGCCACTTGGTTAAACAGCAGCTTGGGAGGAGACACAAGTATTTAGTATTACTGTATTTTCTTTGTGTGGTCTAAAGGTTGTAAAATAGTATTATAAAACTAATTGTATTACTAAGTGGAAATAAATTCATTCATGATGTCATATTCTTTCATCTTACAAGTTGGCTCTATCATCCAGTTGCACGCTAGAGATTCTAATGTTAATTTTCAACTGTAAATCTTAATGTACAGCAAAATGGACAACACCGAATTCCATTAACCATAATTGCCTTTGTGCCAAATATTAAGATCCAAGCAGTCCATGTTAGGGTAATTTTCTAGTCAGACTAGGCTATGATTCAGATCAGATATGGCTCATCCAGAAACTATCCTATCTACTTGTTCAGGGAATACATACCATATATAGTGTTTCTAACATTAATTATAATTTCACAGATGAAAGAGACTCGTGGATTATTTTTTCAGCCAACTCTAGAGCTTCATCTGAACCCAAATGCACTTCTAGTACATACAGAAGTTCAGGCAACCATCACCTTACAACACCCAAAGAGTGGTGACTCCTTGGCACAGCTCACCAAGAACCCTGGCCTACCGCCTGGCTGCTGCGTCCCCCATCTTGGTCCATTATAGAAGTCATGGATGGGATGCAGTATTGGAGGGTCTTAACGTGGTCAGCGCTTCAATCCCCCCCTGGCCAGTTAACGCGGTCTTCATGACTTGGAGTCGCTACTTCTCCATCAAGTAGCTCCTCAATTGGCCTCCCAGGGACCTCATGAGGCTGAGTGCACCCTGGTCCAGGTCCCCCAGCAGGGGAAAAATCCCCACGCCAGCACTGGGCATCAAACCCAGGTCTCCTGCTTGGCAAGCAGCAACTCTACCACTGTGCTAAGGAGATGATCCACACAGAGAGTAAGACAGACATAAATCAGGGTGGAGAGGGAGCTGGAATGTAAATATGCTGCCTAATTTTACTACTTCAAACATGAGACATAGCATTTAATTCTTATTATGTCTTAATAATTACATCAAAGCTAAAGATTTATTTCATAACATAAAAAGAAAAACATAAAAAGAAAATCTTGTACCAAATCTAACTGATAACCAATTTACAAATCACACCTTACCCGATGACTTGTAGGGAAGACATGCCTTGTATCACTGAACTGCTCTTTGCAGTATGATCTTTTATGGGAAAGAAAATTTGCAACACTTCTGTACAGGCTTCGGCAAACCTTGCATTCATACACCAGATCACATTCTGTGCTAAGCAAGTCCCGCATCTGAAACAGATCATAATTTGATGGTTGTGAGATATTAAAATAATTGCTAGATAAACAGTGAGAAATGCAGTGAAATGTTATAGTATTTTCAAGTAAGTTATTTCTGTCAGTTTCTATGGCCTTAGGGCATGTCACTGCAGTAGCTATACAGTAGCTGAAGGAGCTATACAGTTAACACCTCAGATGAGACTGAGGTTCTGTATTAATAAATTACAGATCATGGGTATTATGTAACAAAACCTTTTCATTCAAATTCTGTTAATTACAATATATGTCTAAGTCAATGCTGTAGGACAATTTTCTCTCTTGTTGCTTTGATGTTCATACATGACTGCTCTCTCTAATTCAACTGCATCTTGGGAGTGCTTAGTCCTAACTAAGCTCTGCAGCCCTGGTAGCTCCCTTTTTATACCTGCTGATTGCATAGCAATAAACTGCCAGAAGTAGATGTCTTCGTTGTACAAGTATTTTGCATTAGAGTGGCATTACAGGGCTTTGATATCATGTGCATGATGGCAAGGAATAAACACCTGCACATGGGCATGTAGTCACACTGCTCCCTCCTCACAGCTGGTCTCCCATGCACCATCATAGTGGGCTAAACGATCTAACAAGGGACCATCAACGAATGTTAAGGAAACTTCACACAGATTTATACCTACACCTCCAAAAGGACATACTCAAATATATAAAGCCCTTTAATATTACAACCTACTGTCCACATATAAATATGCATGAGTAATAGAGTGGTAAAGATTTATTGGTGGGGATTGCCAATGGCCAATAGGAGTGAAGTTTGTTTGAACAGTTGACATGACATGGATATTGGTTATCATTGCGAAGCATACAAGAGAGAGAGGAGTGGGTGCAGTGAACCTTGTATATGCAGCATTTGTGGGCCTGTTAAAATATTAATGTGTTTTAAACAATAGTGCAATAATCACAAAACTTGTAGTTAATTTATACATGATTAATGGGTCAACAAATAGGGCCAAGGTCCACAAAACAATTGTCCTATTCAACAAAAGTGAAGTGTGTATAACAGTTAACCGCATTAATCAATCTGATTAGCATTCTCTGTGAGTAACTTCACAATATTATACATTATGCAATTTATACAAGTTTTAAAGACAATTAAATACCTGTGGTTATGTTGTAATCAATGGGGGATAAAATATTGAAGGTGAAGATTTATACACTATATGTGTACTGATTAGAGAATTACACACTTGTCGAAAATGCAACAGTCCTGCTTTATCTTCATGTTATCTCCTGTGAATAATGAAAATTAAGAAAACTATGCCGCAAACATCAAAGTTTCTTGCACCAGCTATATTCGAGTAAAACAAGTTAATCACAATTATTGTCTTACATCAGCAATTCATAAGTACCAGTTATTTTTCTTCATTTTCTTGTTCTTATTTTGTAAGCCCCTTTAACTCCTTTGAGATTCTTGTACAGTCTAACATGATTATTTGTTTATCAACAATAAAATTTGATGACTCAAAATATTACATGTTTCCTCTTATTTTAATTATTCTATGTATCAATTTTGTTATATCCTAATCTCTTTATCTTTAAATATAAAATACTTTGTTCTCGTTCCTTTAAATTTTTCTGCATCCTCAACTATGTATGTATTTGGAATTTATTGTTGCATGTTATATTTCCTTTGTTAAAGATGACTACAGTCTCTATTGTCCAATTTGGGCTTGCTACTACCTATTACATATTTTCACTACCTAAAACCTTTCTTTAGCTGTCCATAATCTTAATTAAAACATTTTAAAAATTATGCACACTAGTAAGTAATATTAGAGGAGTTACATAATTGAGATGCCTTTTTAGGTGGTGTAAAAATTGGTTTGAACTTTTCTTAAAATTGGTTAATGGTCTCTTGTAAGTATACAACCAGCCTCCTCCATTGGGGCATCCTCTGGATGCGATCAACATCATTAATCCTCTTCACCATGAGGTATGGCTCTTATCATGGTTTGAAATTTTAAGCAACATCCCTTCGTCTGAGTAGGGCAGTAATACCACATAAGATAACCCTGCTGGAAACCTCCACTGTTGGCCTGCCAGTTTTAAGAGGTGCTTCATCTGACTGTCCTCTACTTGGATGTGCTGAATCTCACGATGAATATCCACAGGTCTACAGTACTCCATTCCACTGTCAGTTATAAAGGAAACATGTCATCTATAGCCGGTCAAAACCCATGCTGCTCTCGCTCGTTACTCGTAAGCCACGCCACTCTCAAGAGTGTGGCAATGACAGTCTCATGTATCGAGAACTAGTGCTCACAAGTGAGGCGACTCGAGAATTCTCGTAACTACAGGCGGAGTAGTTGACGTATGATCTGTGGAATAAATTGGTTACGTAAAAACTAAGAACCAGATTTTAAGATTTTAATCTACTTTTCCACTTGAAAATTAGAAAGCTTCAAAGTACTTTTATGTTTCAAGTGGTTTGGGTGCTAATCTTATTCAGCCTAAAAAAGCTAAATGGGACATTAAGACCTAAAACTTGCTAAACTTAAGTTTTATTTTTTTTAACCTCAGTAGAAAAGTTATCATTTTTTCTTTAGTTCATTTAAATTAACAATTTTTGTTAGCAATTCTTTAGTTTTGTTCTGAGTGTACACGTGAGGTTCTCCAGAGAAAGAATGCTCTTGGTATAGAAATTGCGTGAATGAAGTATGCGCCAATGACATCTTGCAATGTTGAAAGATCTTTTCTGCCTATAGGAATATATTAAAAAACAACATAAAATTTGCAAATGTGGCAGGTTGTGTATAGCAACAGTGCTACCAAGTGAACTTTATTTTATGTGAATGCTATATATTAAAAAATCTGTTTGATACGCTAGTTACAATGTTCTAGCATGCGTTTACTGTGTAATACATTGTTTAAATTCATTAATAGCATGCTTCTGTGAAGTAAAATAGTTTCCATATTTTTATCTATAGTATGTTTAAAAGGCTTTTCTCGTCGACTTGCTTAAATAGCTAGGAAAAAGGCAGGAGCATTGTTTAAAAGTCTAGAAAAAGCTAGGAAAATTGTTTATAAACCTAAAGAGGTTAAAAGAAGATACTAAAAGGCTAAAACTGCATTTAAAAAAACTTAAAAATCCAGGCCCTATTAGTAACACAAATTGACTCATCGTTCAACAGCACATATGTATATCCAAACACCTTATTAATGTTAATGACTCACCTATCATTTGTGTTGCTACGTATATAACTCATACTCAAACTTTAGATAAAACCGAAAATAGAATTACTTCATGCAACATAAATTTCTTAGGAGCAATAAAATATTTAAATACTTATTTTTAATAAAAGTGGACACCACGTAATTTATATCTGCAGATTCTGTGATATTTAACCTGTTCTCTAGCATGAGTTATTTAAATGTCATCCCTGTCTTGGTAGGCAATTTAAATCTCAAACCATTTAAACAGATGAAATAATAGAAGTTACAGATCTTAAGCAAATATTGCATTAGTATATGTTCTTCTCATTTAGATAAACAAGCATAATTTTATCCACATTTAGCCCATTTTAATAATTTTATAGACGATTTCCTAATCACCTGAAGGAATGCTATAGATTACTGGTATGTTATGTCTCGATACTGAGATGGCTTGCACCTGTCAACACAGTTCGTAACGCATCAGTTTCGCATATTTCTGCAGCTGTTGTGATCTTGAATAAAGTGAAACTGTCTAGCGCTGCGATTTATAAACGGAATAGCACTTCTTCATCCTATACCAAAGTTTTAGTGAGTAACAGGATTGCCAAGTTATATGGGGGGCAAAATTTTAATTTTCACAGATGACAGATTTTTTTACAGATATTTTTAGCAATTGTTAAGTGATATTATATTGATTTTCTTTAGAAAAACGGTCCCGGATGTAAATCTTTGTGTACCTACAAGACAGTGTCAGTTAAACAATGTAACAGCTATCTTCTATTTAGAGCAAACAGCAACAAACTTCTCGGATGACTGAACAACTCTGCAAACATGACACTGTGGCATATGGCCAGGTGTGATTATCAGAGTGGATTCTGAATTCAGCATAGTGAATGCAGTGCCAATGTGTTCTTTTTTTTTTTAATTACCTAATTGAACAGAAGGCTTTGCAGTATGTACTACATTTTAGAAAGGAATGGTTAAATAATTAACAGTTAAAGGAATGGTTATTAGAGGTGCAGGTCGTCTCCTTAGCGCGGTGGTAGCGCATCTGCCTACCAAGCGGGAGACTTGGGTTCGATTCCCAGTACCGGCGTGGGGATTTTTCACCCGCTGGGAGACCTGGACCGGGGTGCACTCAGCCTCGTGAGGTCCCTGGGGGGCCAATTGAGGAGCTACTTGATGGAGAAGTAGCGGCTCCAGGTCGTGAGGACCGCATTAACCTGCCAGGAGGGGCTCGAGGCGCTGACCAGGTCTCACCCTCCAATACTGCACCCCATCCATGATGTCTGTAGTGGACCGAGATGGGGGACGCAGCGGCCGGGCGGTAGGCCAAGGTTCCCCGTGAGCCGTCGTGCCATGGAGTTATTATTATTAGAGGTGCCGATATTGCCAATGCAACGTAAATGTGCTCTTGTCAGATTTACTTTTTCATGGAAAAAATAAGAAACATCAAAAAACAGCTGAACCCTTTTTAACCTCACAGTCAAAAATACCATTTCAGCCTATTAAAGACATGTATGAACATGCAGCTGCAGATCCTGTTCTCACGTTGTTTGTTGTTATTCACTTCCCTTGATCATCTTTCAGACCTGACCAAGAAATTGTTCCAAAATGCTGACCTTCAGTTTTAATTTTTAGTTTTGGAAGAAAATATAGAAATTACTAATTGATGGAATTTGACAAGAGTTTTATGAGCTGGTCTGACAGAAAAAGTAATCGTGTGTTAGCAGCTCTGATGAGCAACACACTAAGCCTGATCCAGCAGAACATGCTTACTGTAATAAAATGCAGGTCAAAATAAACATATGTTTGCTTTCGGTTATTCAGCTTCATTTGATAGCTGAAAGGTGAATGTAAGTCAGAAGGTCAGCGAGACGTAATACATAATTACAATAGGTATCTCTTTACCTTCTGAGTAACAAAGTAGCACAGAGGAGAAGCGTATACACACCTACCAAAGTGTTTAAAACAAACCAGCACCAGGGAAAAAGATTTTCTATTCAAATAAATGTCCTTAGATTAGAGCAGAAAACAGAGTTACTGCTTCAGATAATGTTTACATACTGATTTATAACAAAACTATACATCATTTGCATTCTGACTGGGAATTTCTGCATATTACACCGCAGTGTTGCTATTAACGAGGGTCGTGAGTCTTACGAGTAAACGAGAATCTCATAAACTCGTTAGTCAACTCCCTTCCTGCCAGCCATAGGTTCAGCTGCATCTACTGGCTGCAAGAGTCGCGGTTACTGGCAGCGAGAAACGAGCGAGATTGAAAGCTGTTTTGACTGGCTCAAATGTTATCTGATGCAGACACTAGTTGCTAGGACTGACTGGGTTTTTGTGTTGACAAACCCTGATTGCAGTCATGGCTGCACTTCTGTGTACTACTGTACCACTGCTGTATCTGTGGCCTTGCCATTCAATGAGGGTAAAGAAAGAGAGAGGTGTATATCAGAATGGCCACCTTTAGCAATACTAGTCCTCTGAATTTCCATAGTAAAAGATGTCTTTCTGAATCATTTCTAAAGATACATCGGCAGTCTAGTTGACTTTCTGTAATGTTTTAATACATATAGTTTACTGTAGTTGGTTAGAGCTTTGCTACATGCAGCAAAAAAAAAAAAAAAAAAAAGGGGGGGGGGGATCAGACAAAATTTGCAGTACTGGGCCAATGCGCACAGCACAGCCAAGCATACAAGTTGTATGCTAGTACTAATTACATGCTTCTTCACCATGTGCTAACACTGGATATTCCGACTATGCTACCAATTCTCTTGTAAGTGGAGCATGTGTCATTAATAGTTGTTTGATTTAGTCCATGTGAAGTTGCTTTTTTTTTTGTACATGTGCGATTTACAGTGTTATTATTCTTATAGTTATTGCTATAGTTGTTGCAGTTACTCTGATGGTAATTGTTATAGTTGTTGCAGTTTTTTTTGTAGTGTTTAACACCGCAGGCGGTGACACTGATGATACATGAATGAAGATGGAGCACCGGTGGAATGCGATAGCAGGGGAAACTGGAAAACCCAGAGAAAACCTGCCCCAGCACCACTTTATCCACCACAAATCTCACATGTGGTTGCTTGGGATTGAACCCGGGCCGTCTAGGTTTGTTGCAGTTACTGTGATAGTAATTGTTATAGCTTTCATTGCTTTCATTTTATAAATAAATAGCACATGTATATGCAGTAGTGGAAACAGTAGGCAACAGTGCCTCTTTACATCGCACAAAGTGTCACAGCCAGAGTTACAGCAGTGGTACTATAATCTGAGGCATAACTTTCTTTGTATCCAACCATATGTGATGAGGCTGTCATCAATCTTCTGATCAAGGCATGTAGCATTACTCGAGGGGATGGTGAAGACATGCCCAACAAGCCCATCACCATGACAGTCCTTACTCATTTTCACCCCGCTTATTAGCTTGAGGTGGACAATCCATCACGAGAGGAATTGGCTTGCCACACCCCAATCACGTATCATTTGAAGGACATCGTCTTCAAGTTTTTTTCTCTCCCGCATGTTGTAATGAATACTCCTGGTCTTAAAGGTGGGTGCAGTTATTATCATGCCCGCCTCCATCCTCAATGCAGTTGGTAACGGCTCGTGGGTTGTCTTATTGCTGAGCATCAAATTCTGTCCCATCTCAGTGTCATGCACCCTGTCAACAAAGGGGTAGGAAGGCTTCTGAGACACATTAACTAGACAGCATGTTGACCAGGGCTTTGTTCACTAGCTGTTCAGTTGCCAGGTTGAACTCCTGTATCATCTCACGTGGCTCCTGCAATATCAATTTGAGTTGACTGCAGTATACTGCAGTCATACAATGATTCCTAAGCCAGTTTTTGAGGGCCTTCCAGACGTCTCTGGATACTACTGACATTGGGATTGTATCCACACATCCTGGAGGTTGACTATTAGCTGTGCACCTTTCTCTACTGACTATCTGTTATGAGTAGTGACAAGTGGCAAGCTGTCAGCAGAAGACTTCAAAAGTTTGATGTCCCATTGTATTGGGTGGCTTGACACATGCAGATATTCTGCTCCGTCATAGTATTTCAACTTCAAGTCCTTAAGCATTTCATAAAGCTCTGTTTTCATCATGGTGTTCAGCTCCTTGGTGTTGCCATGAACTTTTCCCTCCAGGGCAGAGTCATTCCCTGATGTCTTCCAAGGTTTTCATCCATTTGCTGACGTTCTCCAGGTCATTAATTGGCCAAGGTCTTGCAACTTACCTTATAACTCTTCTATGCCCTTCACGCCAGCCAGGCATTTGTTGATTTTGGTCCATAATTTCATCTTCAACTTTTCCATTCCAAATTCCATTTTCTCTGTCATCTCCATTCAGATTCCATTTGTATGCCAACTTCTTGATTTCAGCCAATAAAGTTTTCATTATCTCCTTCTTTATGGTATTCAATCCCGAGTAACAAAATCTCTCTCACTCTCACTCTCTATCTGCTGATTACACAGCAAAAAATTTCCAGAAGTAGAGGTAATCATTGCACATGTAGAATTACATTCAGTGAGTCATTACAGGGCTTTATGTCATACATCCAATCACTCACTTTTATATTTAGTACACCTCGACTAAGTTGGACTATATAAAACAGGCTGAGCACTCGCATATAACAATCACAATGGCAAGGCACAAATGGCAAATATTGTGGGTAATCACAATACTTTTACTCCTTCAGACAACTCGTCATTCACACAAATTCAAATGAAGGGACTGTTAAGCTAGGCCATTTAGGAATTCATACTGAAAAGTTTGCTTTAAACACAGCCTTAAACATTTTAAAGTAGTGAATGTTCATAGCCATCAATGACAGTTAAATTATTTGCCCCGCCCCCTCTTCAGTTAACACAAGGCGGTCCTATGGTTACATTAAATGCAACAAATAATCATGTTTAGGAGATTTTATCACAAACTATTTTATTTTGTATTTTGTTTTATAACCATGGTTCATGATCACTATGTCAATCAGAAAAACATATTTCAAATGAAGACATGTTGGTTGTTGATTCATAGAAAAGTGTTACCACTACCAGCATATTTCTTCATTATTTCTATTTACAGAAGACCAAACTAATGGAGAAAACTTAACGAGCCATGAAAATCACACTAATGAGAATCTAGCTCAGAATGAAGAGGAACCTAATGAGGTTATACCCCAGCAGGAAGTAGATCCTGAAACTGTCAACGATAATTTATCACAATATTTATATTTGAGAAAATCATACTAATGTACTTTACAATGCAGGTTTGGCACTATTTATTTTTTGTATTTCCTGTGTTCTTTTCTTTTATGACATTCAACTTATCCACTGCATATGGTACAGCTACAACATATCAGCAGATGTAGGAAAAATATAAAACCTTCAGATGCTGACTTAGGCTGAAATGAGGTTCCTGTTGCTGCTCCACCAGCAAAAAAATTTTATATTTGGAGAAATTCTAAGTATCACTGCTCCAGTTGATGTCACATCCAGTAAATTCAATTTTTTTGAAAATAACTTCAACAAAGAAATGGGCCGCACCATGGCCGAGTGGTTAGACCACTCGCCTCTCTCCTAGACAGCCCGGGTTTGATCCCAAGTGGCTGCATGTGAGATTTGTGGTGGACAAAGCGGCAGAGGGAAGGGTTTTCTCCAGTCTCTCTGGTTTCCCCCACCATCGCATTCCACTGTTGCTCCATCTTCTTTCATGTATCATCAGTGTCACCACCTGCAGTGCCGTAAGTAGTTAAAGCGGGCATTAAATACTACAAAAAAAAATGGTCAAAAAAACAAAACAAGAGACCAACAGGTATGCCCTAGATTGTACAGCAAAGCTACTGTGTACAAGTCAAATAAAGAAGCACAGTATGTGGGCACATTGGAAACCAGTTATATTGTCAGATATAATTTTTTTTTCAATTTTGATCCACATGTGCATAGTGGAGAAGTCCTCCATTTTGGATTATTGGTCCAAAAACCTATTTTGCACTCCACATTTGCAGCCAGATTGATGTACCATAATAGATACAAGTCCAGTTCAGTAATGCTGCATATAAACAATAATGAAATGCACATTCTATTTGGCAAGCCCAACTACGATGCATATCATAAAATTAGGCCATATTTTGATTATCTTTTGGGGAGATTTGGGGACTCATTAACTCCAAGTGAAAATCTGACTGTCAAAGGAATCTGTACTTTTTGTGGTCGTAAACATTTTCATGTGTACATAAAAAACAAATCAGAAAAATATGGTATGAAACTATATTTTGTATGAGAAGCAAAATGTGAATATGTATTGAACATGAAAGTGTATACTGGCAAAAGTGATGATTTTGCAATTGTGCCTCTGTTTGAATGCTTGCTCTCACCATATTTCTCAAAAGGCCTTACAGTGTATATGAATCTGTTATACTAGATCAAAGGTGTTGACCATCTATGGTACAGAGACTTTAAGAGTGGGAACAGCCATGACCAATGAAAGAAAATGCCCATGGTGATGACCAAAGCAGTTTTGAAGAAGGGTAAAATGACATTTCAGCATCAACCACATATGATGGCGTGTAAATGGAAGGACACTAGGGACTGTGTCTGAAGTTACAGCCAGAGCAAAAGGTGGAACTACAACAAAACAAAACAAAACTTACATAAAACCAAAAAAACAAGCATGACTGCATTCTTGACTACAATGTAAACAAGACATGATCAAATTGTTGCCTACTATCCATTCAAAAAAAAAAACTATGAAATGGTGGAAGAAACTATTTTTTTCATCTTTTTATTAGAGGAGTAGTAAACAGTTACTGCCTGTTCAAAATATCAAATAGCTCTCACACAACAGTTTCTCTTTACAAATATATGTGCAACATAGGGCAAAGTTTGGCTCTAGCAGCAGGCAAGGAACAAGCTGCTGAAAACCCTTACATCTTCTGACCAACTGATAAGAAGATATTTTGGAAGGAAGATTCCTCCAACTATAAATAAATCCAGACTATGTCGGTCATGCAAAGTTTGTGGTGACAGAGTAAAGAAGGACACTAGAAAGTGGAAAAGAAAGGAGACAACATACTACTGCCCAATGTGTGATGCTTCATTGTGTACGCTGGACTATTTTGAAACATTCCATACCAAGGCCAGTTATGTATAGAGCTGCTAGCATTTACAAGTTACTTTTGTGAATTATGTTTATTGAGTAATGTTTGTCTTCCGTGTTACAGTAATTAGAATGGTCAACAAAACTTTTTTTTTTCTTTCTGTTTAGAAAAAAGTGATTTATTATTCATTTCTGTTCTGATTCATTAATTAAGTCCTTTGTTGTAGTTTT
Source organism: Hymenopus coronatus (assembly GCA_030762935.1). Classification (NCBI taxonomy): domain Eukaryota; kingdom Metazoa; phylum Arthropoda; class Insecta; order Mantodea; family Hymenopodidae; genus Hymenopus; species Hymenopus coronatus. The sequence continues at coordinate 199,201,990 of CM060900.1, read as the reverse complement.
CTTTAGTTTAAAATATGATTATTTTCCTCCTAGACATACGAAGAAGAGTTTAATTTTTTTTTCTTTTTCTTATAATTTTGCTTGTATGAGTTGTTTATTTTTAGAAAATCAGTATTTAACTTTTATTTTTTCAAATTTTTTATGTGACATATAATAATAGTGTGTTACTATTATTTAATTTAAACTTCATTAATAGACATTCAAAAAAGCAGTGCTTTTCACAAGCAGTTCAGGAGTTGCCGCTTTTTAAAAAATCCTTACAACAGCCAGTCAGGAGGACAGAACTGTCAAAATAAGACCCAGACCAGATTGTGATGATAATAATTAGTAGTAATAATAATAAATAATAATAATTAGGGATAGCCACTTGGGGACCGATAGCAGGGAAGAATAGAAGTAATCGCAACATGGTATGTAGTTGTGCTGTTGACAACGCAGTGTGTATATAGTGGTACTAATGGACGGAAAATGGGGCAGTGGTAGAATGTGATGTTTTCACTAGCAGTGGAAGGCGATTGAGGTTGGGTGGGTGGGTGGTTGGGTGGTCAACATAAATACGACTGATTCATGGGAACTAACAATTTTAATATTTACATACATTCAATTGCTATTGTGCAACAGTCATTAGCATAATTATCCATTTTATTTTCTCTGAAGATACACTGATTACAATATTATCATAATGTCTTAAATGTGAATCGTCTCCAATTGGCACATAAACAGGCTTTATGTTGCGAAAAATTCTGCTCCACATCATAAGATGTGATTGGAGCAAAATGGAAATAGAACATCGACTATTGGGTAAGATACTCCATCAGCAATTATTTCCATAGCAACACCTTGTATATTCCATATTTCACGCATTATTGAAAATCCAACACTTTTTCCAAACACTGTCTTCATTTTCTTTTTCATATGGTCTAAAACAGGTGTAAGTTCATTGACAGCTTTCAGGGCTCAAGTAATTTCAATGTACGATGTTTCCAAATGTGTGTTAATGTGCTAGATATATCTGCAAAGTTTTCCTGTTTGAATTGCAAATCATCATGCAATCCATTTGAAGCAAGAGATTTTAAAATCTTGATTGAAGAGCATGCACTATCACCAAAGGCATTAATTACTTGTAAAACAGTATTGTGATATACAACATAATATACTGTTGTGTGGAGCCACGTTCCCCAACACATTAGTACAGGTAAATACATGCAGCGGTTCAGTCACCAATGCAGGACTGTCTTTACTCAGTAGGTTGGCAACTTGTACCCGCACGTGTCTCGCTATTGGTCCCCAAGTTGCTATTAATAATAATAATAATAATAATAATAATTGTATTAATAATCATTATATTAATCATAATACTCATATTAATAAATAATAACAATAATAACAATGATAATATAACAATAACAACAGTGTCCCACCACAGGAACAACTCCAGCAGGGCCTCTGTTGCCACAGACAAATATGTCACTCCATGCTGTCACTAGCTAGTAGGACCAACTGGGTTTTCATGTCTACTAGTCCATCACATGCAAAGTGTGATTACTGTCACATCTCCACTAGTATCTGCCACAGTTTCCCATGTATCTAGCCGTCTCCAATGAGACACTGTCTAGGGCATGCAGCATCATTCAAGGGGGTACTGATTCTCTACATGCACTTTGCCACACTTACCTCAGTACTCATTCGATTCCCACTCGCTGGTTGGCTACACCCCAATGTACTCTCAACAGCTCTGGGTTCATTCATTTACCCTGTGGATGAGACATTCCTTGTGTTTGAGGTGGGGGCACCTGTTACCTTGGCCACCTCCATCCTTAAGGTGCCCTTTAACCCTTCATGGATTGTCCTATTGACATTGACCATTAGACAGAATTAAATTTTGTCTTTATACATCAATCAACAAAACAGTAGGCAGCTTGCTGGACACTTAACTAGGCAGGAGGCTCACTACAATTTATTTCACCAGCTGCTCAATTGCCAGGGTGAATTCCTGCATCATCTCCCCTAGCTATTGCAGCCTTGATGAGCTGACTCTAGGTTATGGCAAAGCAATGGTTCTTGTAGTTCTTCTAGAGAGTTGGTTATCAAGTGTGCAGCTTCCCGCTCTTCATACCTCAGTTGTGGATGGCAACAACAGTGTACTGATGGGAAAACTTTAAATGTTGATATTTCATCACATTGGGTGGCCTGTTGTGCATGGATGTTTTTTTTCAGGTCCTGTCGTTTCAATCTTCAAGTCCTTAAGTTTTTTCACACATCTTTTCCACCATTACATTCATTCTTTGGCATTGCCATTGACTCCTTCAGTATGATAAGGCATTGGTTACGGTCTTCCATCTTTCCACCAAATTCTTTCATGTCCTTGTGCACGCCAGTTTGTGGAGTATGGTTGACAGCTCCATATTTAGCTTCTCCATTCCAAATGCCATTGTCCCCTTGAATTTCTGCACTCTGGATTTCATTTTCTCTATTCTGAATTTCTTATCCATTGCAGACTCCATTTTCATGTCCATTTTCTCCATTTGATTTCATTTCCTTGATTTTGGCTAGTAATATTTTCATCATTCCCATTTTGGATTCGACTTCATTCCTGACACCAGCGTAACAAGAAAAATTTCTTACAATTGCTGCAGGATTAATGTTATTTGTAGTCACTTTGATGATCATACACTCAAATAGTAACTATTTTAGTTCTCTCTCTAATCCAACTGCACTCTTCAAGGTCTGTCACAACCCACTCCCTTGGCCCTGGCAGCTCTCCTTATATAGTCCCCAAATATTCAGCAAACATTTTCAAGAGCTATAAAGAAGGATTGATGTGTATGTTCATTTGCTAAGGTGGCAGACACCTGGAACAATCCTGGGGGTTGTGCAAAGTGGCATCATCTCTCCAACAAAGCTGGCGCTACATAAGAACTGTACATGGATATCTTCCACACCTGCTACAATCCAGGTGGCAAGGTAGAGGCACATCTCAGATGTGCATTTGAAACGTGATCACACTATTTTTTCATTCTACATAGACTTGTCCTTCATGTAATGTCTTGCACATTAAGCAGTTTATTGGTTTGATCATGGAAATGTCTTAAATTTGAAGCAACAGAGCAACAGGTCAAAATAAAGGGGATCACAGCGTCATGACAAATAATTACACATTTTATTCACCCTTCTCATCTTATGTTAATCTTTGTCAATATCTTAGTAAAAGTAACCCTGTTTCACTCTGAAGTATATTTTAGATTAATTTGCAGTATTAGTTTCAAATGTTTTTCTGCCCCCATTGCCATACAGTCATATACAGCTATTCTGAGTGTTTTCTGTTTTCTTTCACGGTAGTCTGCCTTTAGTATCCTCGTTTAGCAATAGAATTTGATGCATTGTTGATACTCATAACCACAGAACTATTTCTAAACCATAATGGGCATGATGGTCTTCAATGAGCCATGAGACTTAATTGAAGATTGGTTTGATTAGTTTGTGCTGGGTGTCCAAAATGGAAACTGCGACTGAATGATTTTCTTTTTGCTTTAGGGACTTGTAACCAAAGATTGCATTCTACTACTTATATGCAATACTGGCAGGCAATGAATCATAGGCATTTTACCTAGAGTCACTGCTGTAAAAGGTGATAAAGTGGAGATGTTAACGAAAGTGATATTCCAGATGATCCTGCCCAGTTGAACACTAATTGTGAAATAGTGTTCCATTAAGTTTGACCAACTGATTCAAGTGTATTTGAATCGAGCACAGATATCCATTACAAAATATGAACCCAGAATAGATAACATTTTAACCAATAATTTACAACCTTTTGATTAAAATATAACAACAGATTTATTGAGAACTTGTGACTGACCCATTTATTTAATCTCATTACATGTGCTTACATGAAGTTATAGCATCTAAATCACCATCTGATTTACAAAACATTTTTAGATGAATGAGGAATATGTTATGTTACTCATATTCCAACCACTTAATTTATAGTTTGTAATGAACTAAAACCACAAGAACAGTTATAGAAATATATTTATGATGCCTTACTGAAACATATTTCTGATGAATCTAGAAGTTATGCAGCTTTTCTTGAGAAACCAAACCTAAACAAAACACTTGAGAAACTTTTAAAATTTCATTGTCATTTACCTGTAATTTTATATTAACTATCACAGCAGTGTCAGAATATTTTGGAGTATTGCTGACCTATGAAATGATGATGAAATCAATGTGCAGAAATTGTATTCAACAAATAGAAACTTCTTTACTTTAAAGATAGCTCATACAGAAAGCACTAGCAAAATGTGGCAACTAAGACTTACTATAAATCTAAAAGATAAATATACTGAAACATTTTTATCTTTCTTATTATGAGCGTAACTGTCTATTTTAGCCACCATGGACGTAAAAAGTTTATCAATGGAAAGCCTACATAGTTTGGATATAAGCTATGTACTCCATTAGGCTATTTCACAAGTTTTGAGATACGAGGTACGTCCAGAAAGTAAGTTCCGTTTCAATTTATCTCCGCTGCAGCGCTGCCATTGCAGTTCCGCACATGCACGGTAGACACTCTGTATCAGGGAGAAAAAATGTGTGCCATTTTGAGATCGCTGTCAGCCACATACGCTTTGTTGTGCTTGTTTACAATGTCGGTATTGATTGAAAATCCCGCCACTTGTGAAATCAGATCTGTGGTTCGTTTTCTGAATGCTAGGAAAGTGAAACCAATTGAAATTTATCAGCAAATTTGCGAAGTTTACGGACAAAATGTGATGATTGATTCAATGGTGAGAAGATGGGTCCGACAGTTCAATGACAGTGCACTTCAGCACGATGAAGAACAAAGTGGGCATCCATCTTTGGTTACAGAAGAACTGGTTCACACGATTGATGACAAGATCCAGGAAAACCGCAAGTTTAAAATTAGTGCTCTCGCTATGGAATTTCCCCAAAGCTCACGATCACTAATTCATGAAATTGTTACCGAAAAACTGAAATTTCGTAAACTTTGCTCATGTTAGGTACCAAAGATTCTTACTGAGCAACACAAAACAAAATAGATGGGTAGTGCACTTCAGTTTTTAACCCGTTATGATGAAGACGGCGAAGAATTTCTGACACAGATAGTCACAGGAGATGAGACTTGGGTTTCTTACGACACCCCTGAAAGTAAGCGGCAATCAATGGAATGGAGGCACACTTCATCCCCAGCAAAGGTTAAGTCGAAACAAATCTTGACACCTCGAAAAATGATGTGCAAAGTGTTCTGGGACTGGAAAGGCATTTTACTCATTGATTTCTTACCGCGTGGTCAAACAATCAAAGCAGATGTTTATTGCGAGACACTTGGCAAATTGCACCGTGCAATACAGAATAAGCGCCGAGGATTGCCGTCAAAAGGTGTTGTTTTTCTTCACGACAACGCACGACCACACACTGCAAATGTGACGAAAAACCTCCTACAGGGATTTGGCTGGGACGTGTTTGGCCATCCTCCGTACAGACCTGACCTCGCTCCTAGCGACTTTCATCTGTTCTTACATCTCAAGTCTTTCCTTGGCAGTCAACACTTCAACAATGACGAAGAGCCTGAAAGAAAATGTTTCCAACTTTTTGAAGACACAGGTGGCTAACTTCTATGAAGAAGCTATACAAAAACTTGTGCTACGCTATGACAAATGCCTGCAAAATTTCGGCAGTTATGTGGAAAAGTAGTTTAAGAGTTTTAGAATTTTGTGCAATAAATAATTATTCTGTATATGTACACAATTCAATTTTATTACCAAACGGAACTTACTTTCTGGACGTACCTCGTATATCTAGGAAATAATTCAAGAACAAATACTACCTGAGGTTCAGCAAGTGTATAGCTCAATAAGTGCTTTTGAATTTGATTAATGGATTTGAACGTTCACAAACTACCACTCACTTATGTATGTTTACTGGCTTTCCCATGTTGGCTTATTTGAAATCTTCTGGATATATTTACCACAACAAATATTAATTGTGAAACCAGAATTCCTAAGAACTGTCCACTGTTACAGCACAGAGCTCTGAAGTAAAACCATGTACATTTAGCATTTTGATGCAAATTAAAGACATAAAAACTTGTTTTACAAAATGAGTGGATCGTGTCAAATATTGCATCAACTATTTGGTGCGAATTGTGTTTCAAAGGTGCAGCGACATAAAAGGAGCAGAAAAAGAAAATGAATGAGCCATTACATATTACAAATGTTATATGATATGTTGTTGATTATATGGATCAAAGTTTGAGTTTACACCACAATGGAAATATGGGTAGAAACAGTGGATCCAACTGACAGAGATGTATGTGTTCAAAATGCAAGGCAACTTAACAAAGTTCTGAACCAACAAACGCACAGCAAGGATTCAGACATGACATAGGAATTGACTATTGCAAGCATTCTGGAAAATATGTTAGGACCAGCTCAAAAACAAACTTAAGGTGCACCACACATAACTTTATACAGTTGGTGAAATAACTGATCACATTCAATTGATAAAAAGAGATTGTATTCAGGAGACAATTGGCTGTAGTGAGTACAACAAATGCAATGTTGACTCTTGTATCAAATGTTTTACAAATTATCACTTATTGCTAGGACTCAGATTTTTAGGTGCTAAAAATTTGGGAAATATTTATTTTTTTATGCATTTAAAATGTTAAAAGTATGTGCCAAAAAGTAAAAAATGTGCTAAAAGAAATAAAATATTTTTTTAAAGATCTGAAGGGCCGATGTAATAGAAATGTACGTGGTACTCACCATACATCATTCGCGGGAGGGATCACCAAATATTGTAGAGTTACAGTATACGACCATGTGCTTCCTCAAATTTTCCAACCCGAAAGATTCACGATTGTGATGAAGAAATGCTTTATATTTAGAAGATGATCGCTCCACATCACAAGAAGTAAGTCCAGCGCAATTATAACATGAAATGTCACTCACATCAATAATTTCACATTGCCCAACCAACACATTTTAAATATTATATGCATTATGTTAAATCCACATGATGTGAATTATTTTCGAACACTTCCTTGTATTTTCTTTTTAAATTTTGTCTGCAAGACCAGAAAGAATATTCAGGTTTTCTTTTTCCACATCCTGAACTACTTGAACTGCTTAAAAACTATTGGATTTCAAATATATTGATTTATGAATATTCAGATTTTTCAGATGTTGAATTTGATTCAAGATTAGTGCAGTGAATTTAAGCTTCACAAATAAAGTTTAAACTTATTTTTAGAATATGGCTACACAAGCAAATTTAGGTTTACAAGATAGCGCTTTACCTGATGTTAAATCCAACACTTCCTTGCATTTTCTCACAGTAAACTGAAAATTTAGAAGGCTCTGTTAAAGTACTTGGCACTGGATAATTAATAAAAGATTGTTTTTTTGTAAAGCACAAAATAGCTGCGGTATGTTTGTTACCACTTAAATGTTGGTCTGCCGTTATAACATTACCACATGGCTGAACTGAACTGAAAGTACCCTTAAATTCTGCAGCATATTGTTGCACACGATATCTTGCACTACTTTTCACTATGGGCATGTTTAATCCACTGTGAAGTCAAAACTGTTGATATGTTGCTTCCTAACACAACTAGAAGGTTGTCTAAACTTTGTGGATTCACAAATGACAAATGAGTGCCTAATTGACTATACAATTTAACAAGTATCAGTGTAAATACTAGCCAGGCTGTAGTAGTGTTTAACATCTGCTTTAACTACTTATGGCACTGCAGGTGGTGACACTGATGATACATAAATGATGGAGCACCGGTGGAATGCGATGGCAGGGGAAACTGGAGTACCCGGAGAAAACCCGCCCCAGTGCTGCTTTGTCCACCACAAATCTCGCATGCGGTCGCTTGGGATTGAACCAGGGCCATCTAGGTGAGAGGCGAGTGGTCTAACCACTCGGCCACAGCACGGCCTTGGCCGGGCTGTGAAATGATAACAGGTGTTTATTTATTTCAAGCATATGAATTCCCGTTCTTATTGCGAGCTCATGCAACTAAGGAAAGCAGGATGTTTATATTTTCTTCAAACTGAACGGATACTATAGTTAACATATTAGTTCTTCCAATAATTGACTACTAATTATGTCATCTGGCATGTGAATTCAACATACAGAAGTGCATAGTGACTTGTTAAAACAATTCTGCTGCTGCTTTTTGGTGATTTTTATGAAATTATGTGAAAATTATTTTAAAAAAGTTTCCTTCTGTGATTTTTGTGTAATTTATGTGAATATACAACACTATTTACATAAAAAAAACAGAAAATATGCATTTTTATGTGCAATAAAACTTAAAATGTTTGGTCTAGTGTACATATCCAGAACATTAAACTCAGTTTCAAGTTCATATTAGGATGCAAACAAAATATGTATTTACCTAAAAATCCGAAAGCTACTTAACACATAACAGAAAGAACATGATCAGTTTTTGTAAAAATAAATTCATGTTTATTAATGGTTATATAAAAAAAAAAAAAAAAAAGAAAAAAAATAATTCATACTAATCCTAAAATGTGTTATGTCCTTCACCGTATATATTAGTAAAAAGCAGAGAATCCAGTATGTCAGTCATTCTAATATTTTTACTCCCTGTACAATTTTATTTCTCAGTACAACCCAGTAGTGTCATATGCATGCCTGTACAAAACAAAAAAAGTTAAAAATGGGGGGGGGGGATGAATAACTAAAGCACATCTCAACCTTAGAAGACAGTACATGTTAAATGGAGCACATTGTTGTCGCATGTACTATATGTATGCCTCAAACTTTGGTGCTCAGTTGTGGTCTGCAAATTCACTGTCATCTTGTGAATTAACCATCACCAAATAGTGAAACTGCACTGCTATATAAGATTATTGTAATATATCTATTTTCCACCTGCACTTTCTCTCCTTTCTTGTGCCAGTGTTTTGAAATTGTTTCATAGGCATACAAATAAACATAAAAAATGGCGATATAAAATGATAAAAATTTTAATTTGTTAGGGCATTATCATTGTTTACTCTTGACAAAATTACATTCAGATGGGTGCAATGTTTCTAAACAGCAAAGAATGATCAAATGTGCTGCACTGTTTTGCGCTATTCCATTGCAGTAAGGTATTTTCTTTAATCTAGCATGTTTTGTTTCCTTCACCTTTTTGCTTTCTGTTTAATGGCATTGTTTTGGCCGTTTCATTTGTCTTTTTTATCCTGCCTTAGCTGTTTCATTTATTCTCTTACTTACACTCAGTTTACTTGAATAATCTAATCCAATCATTATTATTCTGCCTCTTTTTAATTTACAAACATTTCATCTATTCCAAGTTTCTAACTATAAAATTTGAAGTAAAACATAAGATAAATAACATATTAACACTTCAATGTTTCACATACTAAAAACGCTTCCTAGTGAAGTTATGTTAACATTTACCATAGTATTTTTATCTGCTTGCTGCCTGGAGACACAACTGAATGGATATATGATTATTTTTTGTTAGAAACAATGAGTGCTAGAAGTTACAGGTTTCTGGCTTGTTTCTCTAACCCTTTTCAACATTTTTTCTTGCTTGGTCCCTGTTGTAAACCCAGTACCAAAAATGTTTCTTGCTGCCTGACTTTTCTATTGAATAGGTATAGAATTTTCCATAATTAATTTTATTTAAAAAATTATAATGCTCATTTATTAAAGATAGAGAATTCAAACTATGCATGTATCAGCATTCTAGTTTACTCTAGCTAATAAAAACATTTTGTTGCACTCTGACCTTTAGTATATTAGTTATTGTGTGCTAAGCATATTAGCAGTAAATATCACACTTTTACTGAAAAGCATGTTTCCTGTAGAAATTTGAATGCACAGAAATCTAAATGGCTCTAAAAATGACGTGATCAGATAGATAAAAAGTTCTGCATGGGATATGTCCAAGGCTGAAAATTATACCTGAATATTTACACCATATTATTAGCAACTTGGAAACAGCATGACAGTAGTCAAGGAACAAGCTAATTGCAACATGTATACATTAGATAGACACCAAGATAACCTGTTTCTCCAACCTGCCTCATAAGGTTGAGAAAGGCTACAGATGAAAACTAAATGGTACCCTACACAGTTACCATTCACCTTTTCTTTGTAAATTTGTACCAACTGTAGGCCTACTGTTATCTATTGCAATTTTGTCATACTGGTTTAATATGAATTTAAATAAATAGAATGTGTCCTAAGTTTGGCAGTGGGGGGGAGGTGTTTAATCCTAAAATCTCCCTCTAAATACGCATATGGCAGCATCTCATCTTGAGCACATCCAGAGGAAAATAAACGTTTTTATATCCCCTACCCATGGAGAGAGCACTTAAGTTTTGGTTTAGAATTTTAAATTTAGATGAAAAGAAAATGCTTAGAATATCAAAAAAAGGGTTTAAAAGGCAATGGATGGAGCTACAGTATAGAATATAACTTGGAAAGCAATGGTCTGGGTGAAATTTGGAGAATGAGGAAGAACAACGTCAAGGGTCTTTGGAAAGGAGTTAGGAGAAAATTTTAAGACAGAGTAATACAAACACTGTTTGCTGGTATAGTTAGAAAAAGATCATTGGAATCGTATATTACAACAAAAAGTTTATGGGCATGTGAAGAATATATATCTAGGCAAACTAAATAAAGAACAAAGAAAGGGTAGAGCGTGGGAAAGAGTCGATGTATGGAAGCTGAAAGGGATGAGAAAAAATGTTCCAGAAAAACAAGTTCCCAATATGGGGGGAAAAGAATGTATAGAGCACAGAACATTTGAGTTGAAATGACAGAGCTATCTATGGATAAAACACTATACAAATGAGAAATGGCTTAAAATGGATGGAAAGACTGCATTGATTAAAATTTTGAAAGCTAGAGTGTTTTTATATAAAGTTAAAAAGAAATGGAATTGGTCATTAAAAAGCGAAGCGAACAAGGTATAATTTTAAGGGAAATTAATGTGGTAATGTAAATAATAATGAATAAGGCAAGGTAACAGCCCGGGCTGAACACTTGCCGATATTCCTTGTATTTTTATTTGTATGAAGTTTAGTACAAACAAATAAAAATATTACTTACAATTTCCTTGGGCAAATCATGAGAAATTATCTTAGTGTTAAAAGAAAAAATAGTTCTGGGACATAAGACAACCTGGAAATAGTTTGCAAAACAAGCCCATAGTGATTTTGTGTACAAGTTAATACAACTGTAAATATTTCCTGTAGTTTTTTCCATTATATACTTTAGAAAGAGATCCTCAAATGAAAAAAAAAAAAAAAAAAAAAAAAAAATGAATGATTAAGTGAGCAGTAATTATAAGTAGTTAATTGGATGTACCAACATGTATTGGTGGAACTACATTAATAAGTCATAAAGGATGGCATTAGGCTAAAGTGATAGCAAAATCTTTTAAAAAGTGCTCTGTGATTAAAATTTGCTTCCTTGCAGGGCCAGGAGGTAACGAATTCCTGCATGATGAAAGTTAAATATTTCAGAACTGAAACCAATAACAAGTCTGTCTCTCCCTCCCTCCCTCTCCCTCTTGTGCACTTTTTTTCTAATTTTATATACACTAACCTTCAGTAATACAATTAGGCTAGTTATAGCTGTTTTATATTGTAAAACTAGTATTTTTGCAATCAAACTAATATTTTTTTTTAATACAAAAAAGAGAAATCCATGCAACTGCAGTCAAATGTAGCCCTGTCAGCCATCATGCTGGTTATTTTACTTGGGCCCTCCCCATCCTTTATTGCAGGCACATTTGACTCTAGTCCTGGGATACAAACTTGCCACATTTGGGTTTGATTGGATGGCTAATTCATTACATAGCACACTAACGATCACAGTTAATCAAGACGTTTTAATTGTATTGCCAGTAAAAGGGATTATAAATACTGATTTATGAATTAGAGGAAGAACAGCATAAGCAACAAAATAAATCATGTAATTAAAGGTTAAACAAATACATTAGGGCAATTTTTGAGAAAATGAAAATTTTCTAAATTTGTTCCACATAAAGGGTAGCTTGGTGTGGGAGCATTTTCCTCAAAATTCTGGAGAGATACAATACTTAAATAACAAGTTTGCCATTGTACAGACTTTTAGTTAGAGTAATCGCATACATGCATGCACACATGCAGCACTCCCCCCCCTACATACACATATGTGCACATGTGGACCTCTAGACGCCTTTCTAAAAATGGTTTTTATGGATTCAGGTGACCTAAAATTGTGTTTTGAGTGAAGTCTCAGCGTCAAATATATTGGATGGAATGCAGTACATTCTCCGCCTATGTACTATGTTCTAAGTAGAGAAAGTAACAAAGAAATGGCATCTTCATATTGTACTATATGGAGAACTGAAGTGGATACAGTATGAACAGTACAACTTTTTATAAGCCGTAGATTTTAATGAATAGTATATTCTCAAAATTTCACTTTTCTCTATACTTTCAATGTTAGGTCATCAGGTTGTGCTCTATCATACGTTTCCAATTAGTTGCACAACCAGTAAATCTGATTTACAGTAAGTATTTCACTACTCTGCTTCTATTTACTGTTTCATTATGTTGTGCTAACAAAAGTCTCTCATAATTCAAACATGGGATGCATATTAAGGGCATTCCACATTGCATCCCAAAACTGAGTGCAATTGCACAATTCATTCGCGCATACCAACAGACTTCTGATACCACAGGATGACCAAGCAGTAGCAAATATCGTGTAACAATTCTGATTTGTGATCTATGCCAAACCAACACAAGTGCATGAGACAAATCATGGACCGCATGTGAACTGATCATGGACTATCTGAGAGAGATCTGCTGGAATGAACCATATAGGTATGTTCCAACACACAAGTTTGTACCACCACCTTAAAAAGCATTTAGCCATAGACTTGACAAGAAAATATGATAAGCTGGTAAGTTTACATAATGGCAGCCACTAGCTACAGAAACTGTAAAAGCAGAGAGAGAGAACACATAATACTTGTACCCATTTTTTGGTGATTCATTCTTCTTTTGTTACATTTGGAAAGTTTTCAAGAACCATTATTCATGAAATACTTTTAACATTGTTAATGTTCAGGAGGGTGTTTAACATTATATGCATTTAGTCTCTACAGCTTGCAGTTTCCATGAAGTTAAATCAGTAGTCAATATGTAGTCCAGCCCAGTAAGGCTAAATGAACGTCTGTGTTGAGTACTGCCATTAACTATCTTGCTATGAACTAAATTCTGACAGAATCTTAACTGAGCAAGTATAAATTCAATAAACATGAATGCAGTCATAGATTTTGAAGGCACATGTTCAGACAAATGCTAACAATTCAGCATTGAATTTATTAAGGCCTAGTCAACAGGTCTGGACACCAATGGTACTTATACTTATGGAACCCACATTGTGGTTTTGTTAAGTGGGCATTCTCGGAGACAAATCCAGTGTTATATAAGGATGTGTTAGGTATGAAACTGAAATCTGAATGAGCGCTGATGTTAATGTAGAACTATACAACATATTACTGTAAAAAGTACTGTTAAAAGAGTAAATTTACAAAATATCAGTAGAGAAACCCAAGCAAATGTGGAAGCATTTCTATCCGAAAAATCCTATTAGAATGCATAGCAAACACATCTCATTAATTAGGGTAATTTTTTATTACGATTTCAAGAAGCCTCTATACCTTCATTCTCCCTCTCTAACACAGTGATTATGTAAGCGAGATTTTCTATTTGCCTTCAGCAGCTGTTACCCACTACATTGAAGCAGCTAAATGCCGTGGAAAACTGCAGCAAAATTGTGTTTTTTCTGAGCTTGACAACATACATCCTGTGGTATGACATGAACGAGGAGATCCTGCTTCAATAGTTGTATGGATTTACAAGAAAAGATATTCACATTTAACAAATATAAACCTTGATGTTTGGAAGAACATGAAATTTTGGTGTTGCAGAATAAAGCAGACTGTGGTAAAGACATACACATCACACCCAGGAGTTTGAAGACAATGTCCTGCACACATGAGAAGAGCAACTATGCTACTACACATATATATATAATGGGCACAAAACACACCTGTGTGGCAATTTCTATCAATATTCATTGGTGTACATTTATCAGATTTAGGCAAATTTTGCAGATAGGTTGTGCTGCCACATATGGGAATTTTAAGGGGAAACATCTGTAAAAACTGTATGATGCAAATTTTTAAAGCTGAAGTTCAGAAATTTCGGAGAAATACACCACATTTGCACGCGTGCATGCACGCACACACATCCACACCCAAACACACTAAATTTCAAGTTCCTAAGTGCTTCCGCTTTAGCATAAGAAAATTCTGAAATGTAGGTAGCTATTTTCTAATTACAAAATAGAACCAATGCCAAACACATTCACACATGTCGTTGAAGCTGTAATTATACCTAAAGTAGTTTATTATATAAAGTGTGGTAGCCTCTTTTCTTTGAGATGTACTTTTGTCGTATTTGTTTTGTTTAGTTGTGTTAATTTTGCTGTGCACATTGGATGTCTAAATTGTTCTCAATTTTTCTCTCCAAATTACTTCAGAGAATCACGTTAGTTTTAGCTTTTAGGAAGTTACTAATCTCATAGCCCATATTAAACTCAGATATTAATACAATAATGGGGTTGCATAGGTGAAACTGCATTCAATTCAAAGAAAAAAACTATGTGACTACCATCTTTTTTTTAAATGTTGAATCATCTAGAAGCCAACCATTCGAGAACGACTGGGAGTTGTGTTGAGGAAGGTTCCAGTTACAGCTACAGCTAACTTTTGTTTATGCAAGGTCTCTAACTGCGATGTTTCAAATTCCATTCCACTACCGCAAACCTAAGAGTGCTCACGTATAGATGGGACTGTCACACTGCTCCCTCCTCAGGGCTGGTTGTACCAACCACCACCATCGTAGCAGGCTAGACGATCCAAATGGACTACGAGTTTCTTCCCTTGGGGTAGCCTCTGGATGTGGTAGAGGACATCATTTATCCTCTTCACCTGAACCTTGCCATGGCTGTTGAAGCTTGGGACAGCATCCCCTGGTCTGAGTAGGATGACACAGCTGCACGAGATCACCCTGCTGTAAGCCTGCCAGTCATAGCAGGTGTTTATCCAATCACTAACTACCTGGATGTTTTGATGGGCCATCTCATGCTTATCATGAAGTCGTTCCACAAGATGCTCCATATAGTCCTCTGCTGGCCATTCTGCCACAGGAGTATTCCCAAACATCAGGTTACATGGTAGTTGAAGCTCTCTGCCAAAGTCCAAACTGGCCATTGTCAATCCGGTGGTCATAGGTTGAAGAGCGATAGGCCAGCAAGAAAAGGGGCACCCTCACATCCCAGTCTCTTTAGTGATTGGTCACAACCTTCATCAAATGTACTTCTGAGGTCTTAATGTACCACTCAACCATGCTGCCTGACTGGGTGAAGAGGTGTTGTGCATGTCTTATGCTCTCCGAGTAGCTCCTGTGATTCCTTCATGACGTTGGACTCAAAATTGGTTCCCTGCTTGTTGTGCGGCTCCATTGGTAGTCCATAGTGACAAAAACAGTTCTTCCATGACACAGTTTGCGTGGTCTTGGACTCTTGGTTAGGAATTTGGTTTGGGATAGTATATACCTCTGGCAACTTGAAGCAATCCATGGCTACCAGCAGATACCTGTTGCTCTGTTGGTCACTGGGAATGGACCAGCAATGCTGATTGCTATGCATTCGAAGGGTGCTCCCACATTATACCTCTACATATGACCCCCCACTTCTGGACTGCAAACCTCGCACACATGACATTGATGGCACCTTCTCTCAGCATCTGCCCATAGTCCCAACCATTGTCAGAGCTTGGTGATGGTTAGGTTGTATCCCAAGTGTCCTCCTGAAGTACCTACATGTATTTCCTCAGGCACCTCTGCGACCTTACTCCAAGAGAGGATCAGCTGCTCTCTCTGGGTCTTTCCATCAGGTGACTCCCATACACTGAACAGCACCCCATCCTTGATATTCAGTGAGTCCCATTGGGCCCAGTAGGATTTGTACACAGTACTCCTTGGTGCGATGTACTCCAACCTCGGCTTAGTTCCTGCCTCCACTTTTCCCAGGAGTGGCCGCTAGTCAGCATCTGCCAACTGCTTCCTCCTCAGCCCTGCACTATCCCATCCAGCTGCAGGCACAACTGAAATAATATGGATAGCTGTGGCATGGTCCTTATAACAGTGGCTATACTCCTTTGGATGGCATCCATATTGGTGTGGATCCTTCCTTTCCAATGTTTTGATGTAAAGTTATATTCTTGCAGCCTCTGGAACCAATGGACAGTCTATCCAAGTTCTTGAAGCTTAACAGCCAGGTACAGGCAGAGTAGCCAGTCCTCAGGTGGAATGGCTAGCCTTACAGATACTACTGCTAAGGGCTCTCACAGAGAAATGCAGTAGTTCTTTTCTGCTTTGGAGAGAGTCTTACTGTAGTAGGCTGTAACATGTTCCTGGCCATCCTAAACGTGGGATAGAACACTGCCAATGCCGGGTTGCTGATATCGGTGTCCACAATAAAATCGCCACCAGATTGTGGAAATGCCAAAGTAGAAGCACAGCAGAGTGCTGATTTTAGCACCTGGAACATGCTCTCTGCCTCTTCTGAGCACATATAAAGGCTGGTACTCTTCCATCAGATGGGTGAGAGGTTTTGCAATGTTTAAAAAAAAAACCTCGGATGAACTGGCAGTAGTAGCTGCATAGGCACAGGAACCTTTTAGCTCTCCTCTGTCTTTTGAGCAGGGTCAATCTCTCACTGCCCAAGCTTTCAGTCTGGGCTCTAGACCCTTCAACATGCTAGCTGCTTGGATCCATCCCAGGGCATTACATTGACAGCTGGCTCACACTTTTCCATCCTGACCTGAATGTCCTGGTCAGTGTCCATTGATTCAGCAGCCTCACAAGTACTTCCGCCTGGCAGGGTAACAATGCTCGGGCAACACATAGTCCATGTAGAAATGTCTTCTGGTCCAACACCAAGTTCCTTAGCTTTTGGCCCTTCAGGTGCACCTTCATCACCACCTTGCTTCTTGCAGGCTTGTCATCGTCAGTGTCACCCTGCAGGTTGCAGGTTGTTCTTGTGGGCTCTGAAACAACACATCTCGGCCGAGTCACAAAACCCTCCGGCCGACGTCGACCATCGCCTCGTGGCTCCTAAGGGCATCTAAACCCAGTATCACATCTTCAGTCACCCTTGCAACGAACACCCACAGCCTCAGAGAGGTTCTACTCCAGCAGGGCCGCCTCCTCCTCCACAAGGTAAGATGTCGCCCTACGCCGTCTCTAGTTGGTAAGGCCGACTGGGTGTTCCGAGTCAGCAAGCCTTGCACCAGATCAGGTCACGGCGGTACCGTGCCTTTAAGTATTTGGCGCAGCTTCCTTTGTAACCAGCCGTCTGTGAATAGGCTGTCATCCAATCTTCTGCCCAAGGCACTTAGCATCGCTCAAGGAGGTAGTGAAGAATGCCGACCCTTTCTCGTTTTCCGGCTGCTCGTCATCTTGATGTGGACAGTCCTTTGCTACATGTCCTGGCTCACTATACCCCAAGTACACACCACCTGAATGTCGCCGTCGTAGTCTCTGGGTTGTATCTCTCTGAAGTACACAGCGAATTCTCCTGGTCTTCGAGGTGGGCACAGCTGTTGTCTTGGCCGCCTCCATTCTAAGTGCTGCCTTTAACACCTCGAGGATCGTCTTAAGAGTTACCTAGCATCAGGCGCTGTTGTATCGCGGCGTCACGCACTCCGCGACGAAGCAGTAGGCAGCTTCCTGCGACACGTAGCTAGGGGTCAGATTCACCAGGACTTTACTCGCAAGCTGTTTAATGTGACTAGGGCGAACTCCTACATCGTCTCGTCACATTGTTACAACCCCGCGTTAATTTGACTGCGGTAGGCCGCAGCTAGACGATCATTCCCGAAGCGGTTTCCGAGAACCTTCCAAGATCTCCCCGGACTTCACCGATGTCGGGATAGCATTCAGTAATTCTGCCGCCCGTCCTTGGAGGATTACAATTAGCTGGGCAGTTTCTTTTTCTGCTGACCATGGGTTATGTGGCGACGGTGGTGAATTGTTGGCGGAAGACTCCAAAAATTGACGCCCTGTCGTACTCGGATGGCTTGACGGGTGCGGATATTGTGTCAAGTACTGGCTTCTCACCTTCAAGTCTTTCAACTTTCCATCAAGCATCTTTTCCACCATGACTTTCAGTTCCTTAGCACCGCTGTCGACTCTTCCCTCCAGGGCATTAAAGCGCCCGAGATCTTCAAGGGCATCCACGCGTTCTTCGAATCGCTCCATCCCGCTAACACGTTAGTCGAGATCCTTCATCCTTCCGCCGAGATCTTCCATGTTTTTCTCCACGCCGGCCAGTCGATTTTTCCTTTTCATGTTCATTGCCTACTCCATTTTATCTTCCATCTTCTCCATGGCGAGTTGTATTTTTTATTCCAGTTTCCCGATGCTGGATTTCATCTTTTCTACTGCAGTTTCCATTCCGGTTTTCATTTCCGTCTGCACCTTCGCTAATGAGGAATTCACTGTTATTTCATTTCTCATCGTCTCCAACTTATTAAGCATCTCTTCCATCTTGGTTTCTTTATCCCACTTGATACCAGTGTAAAAATGTCTTTATTGACTCAACTGTTTACAAAGTCTTTAAGTCACTGCTTCAATCAATTCACTCGACGTTAGCCAGTTTATTGCTGCACGCCGTCCTTGACTCGCGCGCCACTTCAGTCACTCACGATTCGGTACAAGTAACACACATGCAATGCACCTCTTTCTGCTTTTTATAAGGAGAAAATGACGCCACAGAATTTCCTGGAAGGTTCTAGAAGCCGACTATTCGAGAACGACCGGAAGTCGCGTTCCAGAAGGTTCCGGTTACAGCCGCAGCTCCCTTCCTCGTCTTGTTTACGCAAGATCTCCAACTGTAATGTCTCACATTCCACTCCACTGCCGCAAACCTGAGAGTGGTCACGTACGGACGACGTTGTCACAATGTGAAAAATACCATGATGAAGTAATATCGGCTTTGTTAGTCAGCACAACTAAAATGTACAGAGTTGGTGGAACAAGAAATGTAAATGGCGTGTTATTTATGGACGCTCTTTTAACTGCTGTGGTTCTCAGCGTCACATTCTATATTGGGCATTAAAGACCGCTTAATTTTGCTCAGAGACATCTCTTATCAGGCTTGAGGTTCTTTTACGTGCCGTAAATATACGACACGGGACCAACGGCTAACTTTCCTTCCGAAGGAAGCCATGCTAAGGATTTTTACGCCCGAAAAAATCCATCGTCCTCCGCCGGGTTTGAACCCACGACTTTGGGTATATGAAGAGGCTACAGGGTAATCTGGCTAGCATGGTGGAACAAGATAATACATTTCGTTGCACTAGTAATTTACTGCTATTGTCAATTTGTCCATTCTTTTGTACATTTTTTCTGTTTTTGTTTGTTTGTTTTTGTCTTTAAACAGAAAAATACCTTTGTGAACCTACTATTCACATTTGCAATGCACATATTTAAGCATGTTTGCATTCACGTATCTGTGAAGAACTGTTTTCTTTAAAAAAAGATTAGCAAGATTGAATAAAAAAAAGTAAGCTTAGCAATCAAAATCTAAAATTTGCTTTATGACTAGGAAGCACAAACAGTACTAAACATGGATAAAATAGCAAAAGCTAAAAGACTGAATTCTTATGCGGGAATCTTTCCCCGGCCATCTAAATATTTGGATAGGTAGAGTCAGACTGAAAAATTCAATGCCATAGCCGGGATTTGAACCACGGAACCCCCGATCTCTAGCCAGTTGCTCTATATACATATATATATATATATATATATATATATATATATTTCATTACTAATATCTAAAACTGAATAGATGTAACGATTTTATCTGTGAACCTGGGGTGTTCTTTTGACAGGAAAAGGCGGTTTCTCGCAGGCTATTTCGGAAGGGGCCGAAGTCGCTAGGAAATTTACCGTTATGTTGCTATTGTATTCCAAAAGTCCGGTGCAGTGCAGGAGGTCCCCAGAAGTTGCCTATATTTGCCACGCCTACGGGGGCAAATGAATTTCAGCCAATGGGAAGCCGACAACTTACAGACTGCCAGGAAAATAAGAAACAGACGGGAAAATGCTCGGCCAATAAGATGATTTTAAGACGCAAAGCCAGGTTTAAAAACAACAAATACGGGTTTCCGGAAGACACAAGCTCCCGTTGCTTGTTTCGTTCGCTTGTTATAGTGTGCTCTAGCGCCCAGAGCGGCTAAGACAGGAAAGCGCGGTAAAGAAAATTTAAGTAATAGTACGTGAGTTTAGCTCACTTAAAGTGGCGCTCGTGTCTAAGAAAAGAAAATCGCGAAGTGAGAAACTCTTACCGCACCGCGCGAGGTCTCGAGCAACGAGAACCGCAACATTGTGAAATCAAAAGAACGCGCTAGGTCAAATTCTCAACCATCAAATAAATAGGAGTCAGCAAAAAGGCCTCGTGTCCTTTCTGTTCTCCACCTCCTGAGAAAGAGACAGGTCTCAGGATACTTCAACCACCGGCACGAGGAAGAGACGACAAAAGCAAGCAGGCGACGGAGATCTTACCAGAGCAGGTACGTGGTGACAAACGATAGGTGGAACGGTCGCAAACAATGGAAATTAATATTCATCTATTTAGCACAAGTGAGTTAATGGCTAATTTTAAATTGACATAAGTTGAATACATTTATTTTCAGCTTTGCTTTGTTAAAACTAACCTAAATATTTTGGCATTTAGCATAGTCCAGGGTTATCTTGTATGTAACGTTGGCCAGACTGTAAAAAAGTATCGTCAGGCCTTGTAGTGAGGGGAGGACTGGGACACTAGGCAGCAGCATTATGTCATGCTCCTCTGTCTTAGCAGGCGTGATGCCGAAGAGTAAGCATGTGCAGTACTAACGCTGACGTACATCTCTTCCTAGCACCAAGGGAATTCCACAGTGTGGTCATTACTTTATAATAAATGTAAACCTTTAAGCATAAATCATACTGTCCTTTAAATAACATTATCCCTCCCACCCCTGGCTAGTAAATTATAAACATGCCTTAGTTAACGCAGCTGCAACCCCAGTTTCCAACCATTACTTTAGACGTACGAGACCGTTATTATCATTACTGTCATTATTATTAATTATTGGTTATTTAATGTACAGATTAAATATTTCTCAATATGTGTAGAAAGCTAGCTTGAAGTAAGCGCAATTAGGGTGTTTACGAAACTAGGTCGTTGCATAAGTAGAAGATTCTTTATTAAGGTAGAAAGTTAGTAAAAATCACGTACTCCTTTATGCATGTGCGTGCAATAGAGTAACAAGTGAAAGTGAACTGGAGGAAGTCTCTAATGTACAAGAAATGAGTTTTTCTCCATCGTATAAAAGTAGTCACGAGGTATTTTTAGTGCATTATGGGTAATAAAACTGCATTATGGGACGCACAGACAAGTTCGCGGTCTTTTTAACCAATAGAAATAAAGCCGCCATGACACCATATTGTTCTATGTAAGTAACAGCTTAAAGACAGTTTAGATTCACAATGATAAGTTCTGTTGCTAGGCACGGACCGTAATATTCAGTTGCTAGGTGCACAACATGATCAATTACTAGACACACAATATAAAGTTCAGTTGTCGGAGATATACAATGTAACCCTCCATTGTTATTTACGCACGGATGCACAGTTTAAGGATCAGTCATCAGATACGCACGGTTATAATCAGTTATAAGCATAGTTGTCAGATAGCCGCACATTACGTTGTAAGTTGCAGGAAGTGCTACGAAACAAAGTAGCTTTAGTATGTGAGGCAAAAATGCTCGTCGTGATGTTTAAAGGTTCTATTCACAAATAAATTTAGATATACAAGTTAAAGGTGTGTTGTGACATTCATAAGTGTAACTCCTAACTACCTCCATTGTTACTCCAACCTGAGCAAGTCAATTTCATGTTCACCGGCCGACGTCATGGAAGATTTGAGCGGGGCTGAGGAAACTTAGCATTCGTCGCTATAAACAGGTACATGGAAAGTGACATACTATAAGTGATTAAGTAGGGGAGTAAATAAATAAACACACACACACGTGTGACCGACGCAAACTTTAGTCTTTAATTGTTTCTTTAGTGCTCTACCATCACAATTTTTAAGGCTGTAATATATAATTTCTTAGGATAAAAACCAGTTTAAGTGGGGTGTCTATTTCCAAAAGCAAATTTCTCCGTTTTTATATAACAAAAAAGTTTAACAGCAAACAAAATTCTCAAAGCAGCAATTCTTTGCATGTTTCCTATGGTTAATAATTAGAGGAACCCAAGTAAACTTGTAACAAATTAAATACCATGATTTCCACATATTTGCCGTTTGAAAATAAACCTGTTGAGTTTAGGAAGCAACTTTTAAAGTTTAATTTTGGAACGAATGTTTAGCATATGTTGAGCTTTGAAGCATAAAATTAGAAATTTTGTAAAAGAGAACAATAATTCCATTGATCACACTTTATCATATCAATTTAAAATTTTGAGTAAAAAAACAAAATGTATAACAAGAATAAGAATCAAACAGAGAAACTAACTTGGTTTACTAAACAGGAGTGTTGTTCTCCAAAGGTAGTTTCACAAACTCAGAAATAAGTTAGGCAAGTACTGAAAACATTTAAGCACTGCACTAAAGGTCAACAATAACATATAACAAAAACAGCTCAGCTTATATTGATCAAATCCCCAATTCCCAACCCTCTTCTCAAGATTCACACAATGTTATACAATCTTCTGACATTTTTTTCATTTATGATGATTTTATAATATAGATCTTTTTGTTCATTCTACACTTATCCAAAATGATTTTTCAACAGCTTTTTAGCATCTTTAAGCCTTTCCTCTTCCACTGCTACCAGAGTCAATTGCATTTTTTTATATCTTAGTGACAGGGGGTATTCTGTAGGCTAGTTAACCTCTATTCACAATTTATCTGTGCCACAACAGACCCACATGGCCAGTGCACCTTGGTACAACACAGTAGCAATGCCTGCAGCAAAGTAATCCCATACTAATTATCTAAATTTGAGAATGAAGTTGTTCCTAAATGGTGTAACATTCTATAAAAATAACCATGAGCTTAATTATTGATGATTTATGCTGTTAAACAGATTTAAAAGTCTTACTTGCTGTTTGTATATTACCAACTGATATTCAGGAATATTGTTTACAACAGTTGCTATTTTTGCTATTTAGAATCGTAGGTCGATCACCGTGAATTTACTCTTGTGTCTTTGATTCGTGTAAAGTATATGGCTGTTAATGTAGTGAATAGTGGTAATCCATTGAACGTCTATTATAAATATTTTGAGAAATATTGAACACTTCCCTAAAAGAAGCAGTGAAGTTAACTTCTGAGTTCATCTTTGTTTTGGCAGCATAATCACTGCTCGCAAAAAGAAGATTGAAAAGAGAGAAGTATGTGAAATACAAGATGCAAGAATGTGACAATATTGTAAAGAATACAATTCATGTAACAATGCATAATTTCATTTTTAAAAATGAGCCACCAACAGCACTGCAGTAAGTTAGTGTTGATCTAGATTTATCTAATTTCAGATGGGCATTTTATAAAATTTAGTGTGAAATTGTGTTTCAATTTGTCAAAAGAGGTCAAAAAAAGTTGCACAATTTCCTTATTTGTTTTGCAATACATACCACATACTCATCACATGGTCACGAAAGTGCAACTATTTCTGGTGCGAATGGTGGAACGATAAATTATAACAGTGCACTGGTCACCTGGGTTTTGTTTTGGCATGGATCAACTTAAGGGTGAATAGATAATAGGCTAGCTGTGAAGCCTAGTAACCTTCTGAAGAAAGGATTTCTATTCAACTTATAAATAACAAAGGATGCATTCTTAATCTGTTGGTGATTTGCAATCTAGCCTATTATCACATAAAATGGGCACTAATAAAAATCTCATTTTGTTCATAATGTTGTAAAACCCTGTCTTCTCAGGCAGGAGTAGCATGACTGACTGGCATAGTGTAATGGGCATGTTCACAGGTCAAGACATAAAAGGGGAAGTCACTACATCAACACCCTCAGGTCTTCTCTCTCTTAGAATGCATAGCCATAGTCTCAAAGACAGCTGAAGCAGTTTCCAGTAAGTGTTCTGTATAGCCGGTCTAGTGATTTTTATTACTGAGATTAGGGATTCTTAATTTGCCTAATGGACACATAATCAGAAGTTATCCATTTGAAAAATAGATAGAAATGATTATTTTTCGTTGTTTTCTTTTAAAATGTAAAGATCTAGTTATTCAGTAATTACAATTGAAGGCATATGCCTAAAAAGGTCTAACTCACAAAATCAAAATGTTTCAGATAATTGCTGCTAACTCTTGTTTGGGACAAACACTAATACATGATGGATGATTTAATGCCATAAAGCTAAGCTGTGATTTTCATAATGAATGGCACAGAACTACTAGGATCATCAGCACCACCCTCTTGACTATATTTATTCACATGCTGTTATATATAGAAATAATAGTGTCAAAGCAATCACAGCAAATACAACTATACATACTGGCAATATGGCAAAATTAAAAAACTTTCTCTGATCAGAAACAGTGCATCACTATAACAGGCAGAAATAAAATCAAACAACACACACAATTATGCACTTGCATAGAATTAAATCTTCTTAAGGAATCCACTTAAATTAACATAGTGCATGAGCCTGGGAATAGAGGTAGAGTCATTGCCTAGAACACTGGCTAGAGATTAAGATAGACCAAGTTGAGTGCAATGCACCTAAATGTAGTGACACTGAGTGACAAAATGCCTCACTGTTAAAGACACATCATAGTGGATACAGAGCGGTGGTGGTTCACCATTTAGAAGGTATCGATGACTGAAATAACAATGGTCAATTCGTAGCCAGCAAGCACTATCTCCTCACAACATGAAAAACAAGAAGAACAATGCCTGGGATGGGTTGTAGCCTTCACCTTACAGAGTTTGGCTGTAGGTGTAAGCCACTCCTCTTTCTAACCAGAGAGTATCTTCCTGCATAGAATTCGCAAATCTGTAGATAAGCAACTAAAACCATGCTCATCAAGATGAGGAAGCCTCATCTGCCTGTTCATTTCCTGCAATGCCACAATGTCCAGGAACAAATACAAAACCCATGCAAAAACTGGCTAGATGTAGAGTGTGCAATTGATCATGGATCACGGAAAGGGGATGGAGACTATAAAAATCCCATAAACTAAGCAAGGCACTAAGGTAGTTAGAACAGATGACAGTGCATAGCAGGGAGAAGGAGCGGATAAACATGATAGCCTTAAGTATAGCATACAGTTCTACAGTGTATACAGAAGTGCCAGGAGGGAAGCATATCTTATGATGGACATGTGGGTCAAGGACCACAGCACAGCCAGTCCCTTGTTCGGTTTTAAAACCATCAGTGTATAAAAAGTGTGTCCTGGAAATGTCTGCTGCAAAGTCGTGAAATGTTTGTATATATAGGTGCCACAATGGTGCCCTTCAGCAACTGAGCCAAAGCAAGAAAATACCGTAGTAGTTATTGCAGCCATGGTGAAAAGCAATGGTATCCCCTACGAACGAGACAAGGAAGTACTGCGCCCAACTTCAAGTTCCAAAATCTACTTCCTGCAGAAAGCAATGCTGTCGCACTTTGGCAATAACAAAAATCCAGATTGGCACTGAAGAACAAAGAATATGATGATGATGATGATGATGATGATGATGATGATTGGGGTTTAAGGGTGCTCAACTGCAAGGTTATCAGTGCCCTTTACAAAAGCAGTGGAGTTAAAAGACCAGAGATAAAAGCATGATAAAAAGAATTGCAATTAAAATATCTAAAACAAGAGCTAAAACCAGTATAAAAAATGGGCACAAACTATCAAAGGAACGTGGTTGGAGAGCTAAAACAAAAACGGGAGAGCTAAAGGCACCTGTGGTTAAAAGTTGAAAAACAGTAATCACAGTTGCAGTGATGTACCTTAGGTTAATTAAAATAAAAATAAAACTATACCCGGAGTGGATTGCTAAGTCAGGATAAAAATGTAAAAATTTAGACACAGCACCAGTATCATCTGCTAAATTATGGGGAGGTTACCCGGCAGCTGTACAGTGGCCCATAGCGATGCAAGAGCAGCACACAATATCAACATATACCAGACCGACAATGCTGTGGCGCAAAGTTGACACATTGGAGGTGGGTCACTCGTAAAAATGTAGCTGTGCATAAAATTACCTCCTCTTGGCAAGGCAAACAAGAGGAGGTTACCCAGTTTACAGGCAGGTCCCTCACGTCTTGTAACTTGTTGCCACAGAAAGCCAAACACTCGGCATGCCAGCATGAAAGTACAATAAGATTGAAAGCTACAGATGTCGTACAATGAATCTCAGTACCGGGTTCTGCTGCCGCCGTCTTTGCCGCCAAATCTGCCAGTTTATTCACCAGCAATCCAACGTGACTTTGTACAGTTCACGAAGACTCTGAAGTGCACTAAGGGAATCACTCATTATTAGACAGTCACCCAGATTTCGACAGCGAACATAGAGAACGGCTAGGTATATGGCAGAGAAAATGGATGTGCCACCAGGTAACCCGAAAGTATAGGGTTCAGTTCTGGCCACAGTATTTTGATAAAAATTCTAAAAACCATGCACGAATACTACATCAAGGCACAGCAGATTTCCCATAAGCCGTCATCACTAGATCTACGTGGGATGTAGCATGTAACCAATGTGGATACACCCTCTCCATCTTTGGAAACATGTGAAAAGAAGAATAGGTAGGATGACAAGGCATGGTGCGTAAGGCAGAGGCCTAATTACAGAGCAGAATGTTTTGATGGTTTGCCAGATTATGTGGATAGGCAACAGGTGGGGCAAGTGTGAAAAGCTACTAAAGATAACTGAAGCCCTTGATGACGCACAGGAGCCAACTTATGTAAAATAGAGGGACTAACAGAAGAAAAGTCAATGGAACCATAATCCAGTTTTGAACATACTAACGACTGGAAGTTGTGGCATAAATATGCTATCAGCAACCCATGAAGTGCCACTAAGGACACAAAATAATTGCATCAAATGAGCACAGCACCACAAAACTGAGAATATTGGGCCCCCAACAGCGCTTTTGCCCTAATATTAAACTGAGAAATTTAGCTACCTCAACATATGGCAATTCTATTCCCCTAGAAAAAGACGGGTCTTCTGGTGGTGTGTACTTGCCACCCAAGAATGAAAATTCAAGGCCCATAGCTCTGCCAAAACTCAGGAGGTATTTTAGTTGCTCAATATATGTCTCCAACTTGTATGACAGAAGTCTTTCATCTGCGCAAGCGTCTGAAAAGGCTTGCAAGTTTTCAAAGGCATTTTTACAATCATTTCTAATAAATGCTAAGGTAAGGAACTTAAATGTAATCTGCAGAGTGTTTTTGTTAATAATAGTTAAAAGATATGTAGCCTCTTTTCTTTATTTTCTTTCATAAGTTCAATAAAAGCATATTAAAATACTTTGGACTCTACATAAATAATAAGTTTGAAATGAATGCTCTAACTCAACTCTAATAAAATATATTACAGAGTCAATATTTCTGTTTCGTTATACAAAAATAATTTCTCTCACTGCTGAGGAAATGAGGTGAGGGTTAGACCATTTTTACGCACATGCTTTCAATTGTCATATTGTTGTTATTATTATTCCTGCTATTAAAATTTGTTGGAAATATTTACTTTATTATATGTAAATTTCATTAAATCTAGAACAAAAAGGTAAATAAATTTGCCAAGTAAAAGAAAAGACCTAGTTCAGAGCTTGGTAGCAGCATACATCTCTGCTTAGTGACTTCCCTTTCTTAATTACTGATCTAAAATCTGCAACATTCGTTCTGTAGTTTACTTCTCTGTGAAGTTGATGAATTTTCCTTCATTAATGCAATTCATTTGTGCAACTGAATTTTAAAGTGCCATTACCTCGGGGTTTTCAAACAAATACAAGCACTGCTCTTCCCATCACACATATGACAATCAACCTCTGGTGTACTCACTGTACATATGGTTCCAAAAATTGATTCCTAGCCTTCCAGCATGTAACCATGCTCTGTACTTTTATTTGCTCCTCTATTCTCCCAAAAACAGTATTTGGAAGTAAAAAGGAAAACAATTTCAACTTCTGTAATGCTCTCTGGAGAATCATGTACTCAATATGAGACCATTCCAACCATTGCCATTCTAATTTTGTCCAATACAACCATCAGAATCAAGGTAGATTTAATTAACAACTTTTGAGATCAAGCTAATTAAGATAGCCAAAACCAATTGATGCTGTTTCATTGGAACCTCTTGGATGTGAAGATACAACCATTTGTATATGAACAGGTGTTCTTTTGTTTGATGCTTTGTCAGATGATTCTATGCAGTTTATGAAATTATTCATGTATAATTGTCTCAAATATTATTCAGCTTGATCCAGCAGTTTAGGCAAAGATAAAATCTTGGGCAGTCATAGATATGACGAGTTCATTATGTTCTCCTCGTCTGTGCAAAATGTCATAAAAAGCCTGTGTTTTTAACTTGCACATTTTTAAATGTGTCATACTTTATTTTTTCTCACTACGGGAATCTCACAGGTTCTAAGTTTGGTTTTTGGTAACCAACATCAGTGCTGGAGTGCCAAACCCAATATTGCAGTTTCTGCAGAAGTAATATCTAAAGCACCCAAACTTAAACTCATCATTAATTTGGAGCAATCATTGTAGTATCTCCTTCCATAACTCTACTTAAGTTTAGTAAATTTAATGACATTTTGGAAATTGTTTATCAGATTAGTGTTAGAAATGTATCTGTAAAATAATTGGATGATGAATGCAAATTATGGAGGGGAAAAAAATTATATACAAATAGGTAAAATCATGAATGACATAAGAAAGATCAAAAGCTTTCAAGTCATATTGCAACTGCATTTATTTATTTTGTTCCGAAATGTACACTTCTGTTAAAGTGGAATGAAAAATGAAAAATTAGAAAGTAGCACAAAGAATGACATGTAATTTAATACCCTTTGATCAAAAATTAATTTAAAAAAATTAAGTTAAAGGTAGGGATGAATATAATTTTACACAAGGGGTTTTGAGATTAATGAAAGAAAATTTTGCACAAATTTACAATATGTGGGTATTTCTGTAGATTTAGGTGACCAGAACTTAATGAATGCAATATAGCAGGTAATACATAAAACAATAATCAACATGAAGCCATGAGAAGTTACAGAAAAAGTTTGGATAAACTACAAGAAACAAGAACTCAAATAAGAAGAATAAGAAGAACTACGAGAAACCTAATATTGTTATGGAAAGAGAAATAAATTAGCTGAGATATGAGATAAAAGAAAAATCTAAATAATTCTAGTATAAGAGTGTAACAGAGAAAATCATTGGCAAACATTTACAGAAGAGAAAATTAATCAAGATATATAAGGTTTACTATACAAAATTATTATGGTTCAAATTAAGAAGTCGGAAATTGCAACACCTTTTGATTAACGGAATGGAGAGATGACCAATAGTTTACAAGAATTAGTACCAATATTAATCAACACACTGCAGGATGATGAACATGAGAACTTTAAACAAAGTAGTAGTAGCATAGAAATGAGTTTGCCATAAAATAATATAACATTATACTCAATTGAAATGACAGAAATTTGTTTAATGTTTAACAAATTAAAACCAAAAACTGCTGGACTACAGGCTACTATGAACCAAGTATAATATAATCTTAAAGATCAATATTAAATAATCACAACAATAATCATAATAAATAACCATAATCATAATCAATAATCAAATAAATCATAATAAACATAATCATATAAATCATAATAATCATAATCATAAAAATAATCATAATATTCATAAATAATAATCATAATATTCATAAACAATAATAATCATAATACATAATAGTAATAGTAATAATAATAATAATAAATAATCATCAACAATAATAATAAATCATCAATAATAATAATAATAATAATAATCATCATCATCAATAAATATAATCAATAATAATCATCCTCATCAATAATAATAGTCATCAATAATAATAATCAATCATCAATAATAATAATAATCATCAATAATTATCATCAACAGTAATAATTATCATGAACAATAATAAATATCACCAATAATAACAACAATCGTCATCAATAATAACAACAAACATCATCAATAATAATAATCATAATAAGCATAAATAATAACCATAAATAATAAATAATATTAATAATGTTAATAATAGATAATAATTAATGATGATAGTAATGACAACAACAACAATAATGATAGAATTGAATTGAAATTTATTTGTAACGTGCCAATAGTACATGGATTTACACGTCAGTATAATAATAAAAACACAATAAAAAACATAACTGATAACATAGTGAAATACATAACTAATAACATTTTAAACTTTGTAACTTAAAAACTCTTGTTGTAAAGCAATTTTTGTATATTCAACGGTAACTTATTAAAAAGCATTATGCCAGAATATGCAGGCGATTTTTCATATTTTGCGAGTTTCTGATTTTCAATGGATAATAAATATGCATTTCGTGTGTTGTAAATATGAAAATCTGAATTTTTTAAAATAATTTTCATTTGATTTTAAAAAGAGTAAGCTCTTAAAAATATAAATGGATTAAATTGAATTGAAATTTATTTGTAAAATGCCAATGGTACATGGATTTACATGTCAGTATAATAAGAAAAACACAGTAAAATACATAATGATAACATGGTAAAATACGTTAAACGTTAATTTTATATTGCATAAAATAAGGTTTACAGGAGCCCATACTCTTTAACTTGAAGATGGTGCATAGAATTCTTTTCCGTGCAATAAATATCCTATATGCATTAGTCGAGTTGCCCCCACATGAACACCACATAACTAAGATGTGTAAAAGCAAGAGAGAAGTATATAGAGATCAGTGTTTCAATTTCTTGGCAATAAAGTCAGAATGTTCTTTCCAGGTTAATAAATTGGTCATATATATTCCAAGAAATTTAGAACTTTGTTGACTTTGGATCAATTTATTCTCAAATTGTACATTTAGAATAGTATCAACTAATTTACTTATGAATTTTAGAAACACAGTTTTTTCAATATTAATTATTAGTATATTATCACACCACAATTTTAACTGAGAGAGAGCTACTTTGATTTTGTCTAATAAAGCATCATATACATCAGAACAAACAGTAATAGAGGTGTCATTAGCATAAATTAAAACTTTTCCCACATCTATATATTCTGATAAATCATTTATATAAAATAAAATGATTAAAGGGCTGAGTATCGAGCCCTGTGGGACTCCTACACCCATATCAAAATTATCGGAAAGAGTGTAATTAACTTTTATGCAAATCCTACGATTGGATAGATGATGATTTTAACAAGTTTAAGAAACAGCCTCTGAACCCTAAGGCTTCTAACTTTAAAGTAATATAGTTAATATCCAACTATCGAAGGCCTTAGATAAATCAAAATATAACATTTGCATGTTTACCTTCATCAAGGTTTTTATATACATAGTTGCTAAGTTCATATAAGGTGGTTTCCGTAGATTTTCCAGGAAGAAAGCCATGTAGATCTGGAGTAATTAAATCAAATTTCAATATAAAATCAAGCATTCTATTGTACAAAAGTCGTTCGAATATCTTGGAAATTGTGCTTAATAACGATATGGGCCTGCAATTCTTTACATTACTGATATCACCTTTTTTATATGTAGGTATAACTAGGGCTAGTTTCAGTGATGACAGAAATATTCCATTCTCAATGCAACTATTACATAAAAGTGCTACGGGAGATGCAAGTATGTCACTGATCACACGTATAAATGTGATAGATATATTGTCAATACCAGCGCTGTTGATATGTTTTAGTGATTGAGCAACCTTAATAATTTCATTAGCATTAATGTCAAAAAATACAAAACTATTGTTATTAGCAGATGCTTTCGTGCACGTAGAGATATTACTTGTAGAGAAATGATTAGAATGCATATTCTCAACACTAGTTGAAAAATATGTCCCGAATATATTAGCAATATCAACATTGCTGCTTATTAATTTGTTATTATGAACAAGATCAGTACGTTCAGTATGTATTTTGCTGTGTAATTTACTATTTAGCAAATTCCAGATTTGCTTTTGTTTGGTTAGAGAACTATTTATTTGCAGTGCATAATAGTTTCTTTCTTCATTCGAAATAAGTTTTTTATAGTCTTTCTTTTTGGCTTTATACAATTGCAATAATAAGGGCTCTCTATGAAAATGTTTTATTAAAGCAAGCATATTCTTAAGTTCTTCACTCATTTTTAAGATTGTTGGGGATAATCCAACTCTTTCGCTTTCTGGTATTAGTCATTGGATAAGTCACCGTTGTCATTGGTAAATTCATATCAATAGAGCTAGTAATCATATTCATAAATTTGGTAAATATGTTATCTATATTATTATTTAAATTATACATTACACTAAAATCCAGAGTGTTATTAGTTTGCCTTAAATTAACTAGTCTATCACTATTTATTTTCCTGTAACTCTTTTGTTCAACATAGGTCATTTGACTAGCTAAATCAGTATTACAAATTAAGGCCAAATGGTCTCCAAGATTTGGCTGAATGACATATGTAGTACATGGATTAGAATAGTTTGTGATTATATAATCAATCTTAGATGATGACATGTGGCCATTTTTATTCATGAAAATTCTAGAGGGTTCAAAATATGTACACCTTAATTCAAAACACTGTAATAAATCATCTAGTAATTTTTTATAAATCTTATTTTCAAGATAGTTAATATTTAAGTGCAGATTGTAGTGTTCAAAAAAGGGGGAAAATTGAGCAAATATGAAAAATGGAAGAATGAGAATGAAAAGGAGTACAGGGTAGTGAGAGAATGTATTTATCTAGGAGTTAAAATTGATAGTGGTGGCAATTGGGAAAAGCAAAAGAAATTTGCATTGGCAAAAGGAAAAGGAGCTTTATCAGCTATTAGAAGTTGCAAATACAAAGCACCTAATATAAATATTAGATGGTTAGAAAAAGTGTACAATATGGTGGTTGAGGCAAAAATGCTATATGGGATAGAAGTATGGGGATTAGAAGGAGGATGGGAAGGCATAGATGAGGTGCATAGGAAATTTTGCAAAGAAATACTGGGGTTACCAAATGCAACTGTTAGGCAGGTAGCACAAATAGAGCTGGGTAGAGTGGCAAGTAAGGGAAAGATTATGGAAAGGGCATTGAAATTTTGGCATAGGATATTGAAATTGGAAGAAAGGAATTTGTTAAAACAGTGTTTAGTATATCAAGAGAAAAGTTTAAAGAACAAGGGATGGGTAGATTGTCTTCGAAATAACCTGGAAAGTAGTGAGTTAGGGGAAATGTGGAGAAGAAGAGAAAATAATGTGAATAACTTCTGGAAGTTGGCAAGGAAAAGATTTGAGGATATAGAAATACAAAAAATATTTAGTGAAATAACTGAAAAGAGATCTTTAGTTTTCTATATACCAATGAAAGTCTCATGGGGAAGGGAAAAGTACATTGATGTGACAAATAAAGAGGAGCGAGAAGGTATTGCATGGCTGAAAGCAGGAGTATGGAGATTAAAAGGTCTAAGGAAAGGTATTCCACAAAATCAATGTCCTATATGTGGCGGAAATGAAGATATAGAACACATTTTATTTAAATGTAAAGGAACTGAAATTTGGAGAAAAAAGTATATTAATAAGAAATGGTTTAAAATAGATAGAAATGTAGTAGTAGTTGAAATGTTTCAAAAAGATAGTAAGAAGATTGGACAATTCTTATGCAAAGTGAAAAATAAATGGATATGGACAGTAAATAGACAAAATGGTGTAATAAACTAGAATTAATAAACTATTGTAAAATATGAGTATGACCGGTAAAGAGCCAGGGCTGAACACCGATCATATTCACCTGTATAATGCTTAGCATAAATAAATAAATAAATAAATATTTAAGTCTCCACATAAGTAGATTATTTTGAAGCTATTATTAAAATAAGAAATAAAAAAGCAAAAAAAAATATCAATGCAGCAATTGTACTACGGGTGTGAGGAAGAGAGTTTAATTGCGCAACATTCATAGTTCATTTCAATAACAAAAGAGGAGCAGTCTATAGCATTAATAACATATTGGCTACAATTTTTAGTGTAGAGTTGCCAGTCTCCACATAAATGTTTTTTTCTGCAGAATGAAGTAATCAAGTTATAATTAGGTAAATTCATGCAATATATTTGTTCATCGTTACAATGATGTTCTGTAATGCATAGTACATTAGGGTCGTATTTTTGGGTGAAAACTTCCAATTGGGATATCTTATTACTTAATGATTATACATTTACAGCAGCTAACATGACATTTACATTGTTTAACCTTCTTTCTTTTTTTCGTTTTAAAAAATACCTTTTGACTAAGGCCCCCTAATGGTCATTCTTTTGGATCCATAGCCATTTGAAAATTATCCATATTTATTATAACTTTAAAAGATGAATGCACATCAGGATATTTTGCATTTATTTTAACCTATCTACTGTAGTAGTAGGATTCAACCTAGAAATAAACAAATTAATCTTCTTTTGCACAGTCTTGATATAATTACCTTTAGTATTACTGTTACCTACAAATATCTTGTCATGTTTTTTCTCAGTTGTATGCCTCTTGAGTCCTGGTAGTTTCTTATTCCTCATTACTTCAGCCCATGTGGAAGTATCTTGATCATTCTTCATAGTTTACTGTCAGACATACACTTATCACTCGATGTCTTATAACTAGTAATAAGACTTCCATTTGTCATGCACTTCAGAAATTGTAACACTGTCTTTGCTGTTATTTTTTATTTCATGAGCATTGTGCACCTCATATAAATTCATATCTTTACGTTCTGTTGAATTATCCTTATGTAGAATACTCTTCATTAGCACAATTTGACTAGTTAGAATTTCAATTTTACTCCAAAGTTCTTGTAGCTTTAGATCCTTTTGTTGAAATAAATACAAAATCACACGAACATCCACCTTATAATTTTCATCAGCCAGTACTCGAATAGCCTCGTAAAGATCCGATTCAATGTCGCTAACTTGCACGTTTTGCATATCACCTTTAACACTTTGTGTTTTCGTCAACAGTAATAATAATAATAATAATAATAATAATAATAATAATAATAATAATTATATTCACAAGGAGGAAGAAGAAGAAATTACAGCAAAATAGCCACACCTTGAACAGTTTACATTGATGGTTTACATGTTTATATATTCACATATTGTCTGTTTTTGTACAGTTTGATATGGTATTGATCGTGCAGTTTTTCACATAATAAACATTCACTGTCTATATGTGGTTCTTGGAAGGGTGTGTTTTTGCACATTAGTTGATAAAATCTGTGAACTGCCAATCTGGTAATCACATATTTCATTTCGTAGTTTGCCTTTGACCTTGATCCGTTTATCATGGCTCCTGTGCCATAAAAATCTGGTTGCCCCTGTCAGTGATGCCAGCAGATTTTTGGATGTGCAGGTGTTGCATAGAGCTACACTTGTCCTGAGGTCTTCTATGAGGTAGGTTTCCTTTCAAGAGATATGCAAGTCTAGACCATGTCACTTTGATACTCCTATTGCTTTCTTAGGTAGTTCGCTTTCACCCTTTCTTGGATGGATATGTTCTTTGTTATTAAATGTGGCCAGATGATTTTGATGACGTATGTTAGTATTGGAAGAATCTTTACTCTGAATAGTAATATTTGCTGTCTGTAGACTAAGGGTTCTGGTATTTTATATTTTGTGCAGTGTCATTATTGTTCGAGTTGCTTTCTGTGACATGTTTTGTGATGCATTTTCCATTTGTTTGCAGGGTGAAGCCTAAATATTTTAAGTGTGATATGGTCTTTAATTTTCTTTCTCTTATGAGTATCTTTGCTGATGCGGGTGCCTTCCTTCCATTCCTAAAGATTTTGTATGTTTTTGGTATGTTGATGTTGAGCTTATGTTTGGTGCACCACTTTTCCATGTTGTTTGCTGTTTCCTGGAGTTTTACTAGGTATGTCACTTCAGCAAATTACATTGTCATCGGCATATGTGCATAAGAATACTGCCTTTTATTGGGTGGTTCTTAGGATTTCTTCAGTTATTGCTATAAACAGCAAGGGGCTAAATGGGTCTATCTGTGGGACTGAATTTGATTGGGTTATTGGTCCTGAAAGAGTAAGGTTCCCAAGACATGTATTTTGTTCCATCTAGTATTGATTTGATAAGACTTGTCCATATTGTTTTCACCTGGCAACTCCTTTAGTTTTGCAATCACAAATTTCTGTGAAGACAGCGTAATACTTTTTTTTTCCTCCCAAGACTTCCCATATTTGCTTTAGCAACAATTGCATTTAGGGTTGATCTTCCCTTTCAGAACCTGAACTGGTTTCCTGGTTGATGCTTGTCTATTTCTTCACTTATTCTTCTTGTTACTAATTTGGTAAGGATTTTAAAGGGATAGTTTTCCAGTGTGATGCCTCTATATTTGTTTGGGTCCTTGATGTCTCCTTTTCCATTATATAATGCCTTTAGAATTCACTTTCTTCACTGTTCAGGCATGGAGGCTATTTCTATACATCTCTTATATAATTTTACTCACATCAGTGCTAGCAGGTGTGCCATGTCTTTTACATATCCATTGTAGAGCTCATCTGAGACTCCTGCTTTCTTGTGTTAAGAGTTGCTAATGGCATTTCTGACTTCCTCTATGGTCAGAGGTCTCCACTTTGTTAATGTGTGTGGCATGTTGTATTGCAAGTCTTCTCTGTTGCATTAAAGTCCCTCTTTGTTGAGTATGTTGCCGAAGTGTGATTCCCAGTATTTCATATTTATGCAGTGCATATGTAATCATCTCCTTGGGCATAGTGCAATGAATAGGTCTTTCTTGGTTTCCTCCACAAGCATCCTGTCCTCTTTCACCAAGTAAGAGCATTTCTTTTCATTTATTGTTTTCTTGTACATCTTAAAGATAAAATAATACCTTTTTTACATTTACTTCAATTGGTAGTTATTTTATATAAAGATGCAGATAACGATACAGTAAAGTCAAAATCTTACAGATTCAGATGCTTAATAAATAATAGGGAACATTTTTTAATGTTACTCAATGGAAGGATACAGAATGAGGAATAAACGAGAAACAATTTGGATTTAGGGAAGAATTTTTGACAGAAGATACAATAAATGCAGCCAAAAAGATACTTGAAAAAAGTAAAAATATATATGTAAATGGTATTTTAACTGACACATCATAAACTTTTGATAAAGTGTGGTGGCTACATTTTTTCAATACTTTGAGGCAAAACAATTTTCAAAGTATATTTTATAACATTCTGCAAAGATTACTAGGAATGGGAAAGTTTACATGATTGGTGTAAATGAAATCAACCACTAAAAATATTACAATGTTCCCAAGCTTAGTCCTAGGGCCTTAATGTTTCCACCACAAGGTTCCAAAATAAATAGAGGATATGGAAAAGGATAGAAATGCAATAAATATTGTAGCTTAAGCAGGTGACTTAACATTTATGATTGCAGGACAGAGTAGACTGGAACCCTACAAAAAGGCAATTAAGTAACTACTAAATCAAATGAATGGTGTAATAAAATAAACTGAAGACAGCCGCAAATAAGTACATCAAGCTAGGGAGACATAACAATAAAAATAATCAAAATATAAGAAGAAAAGAGAAGTCAAATGCTGGATATTATGTTGAATGAAGAACTGAATTTCAGGAAATATAACATGAAAGACAAAAATTGGAGATAAAATTATCTTGAATAACACATCATCATTTAACAAAATCTTTAGAAAACAATTTCAATTTACCATAATACAATTTTTGCATCAATTTTATATACAGAGCAGTAATATGGACATCCAGAATGAATTACATATCCAGATGCCTATTGAGAAGCACTCAAAGATACTGTTGGGTTATACAGGAGCTATAAATACAACTCCAAAAATGGCTTTATTAACAAGTATGATATGACTGATTATCTTATTCATCTAAAAGGAGCAATGTTGGTTAAAGAGGTGATTGAAAAAATGGTAAATAAAATTATTCATCCAAGATGTAATACAATTTTTCCAAATAAAGAGAATTTCAGACTTGAAATGGGAAAACAAATGGCAAGAAATGAAAGGATGTATAGCATTTAATGTATTTATCAACATTAAGTGAAGCATTACAATTAAAATGTTATACAAGCAATTAAAGGATTAATACGTTTTACTATTGCAAGTAATAATTAAAAATATATTATGAAGAGGAAAAAATAACACAAATAATGACATTTGTTAGGTAAGTGGAGTCCAGGATACACCAGAGCATGTACATTTAGAATTTTGAAAATAATGACCATTACTGTTAGAAATTTTAGGCAGATATTATGTAGCAGTTATGAGAAATTGAGACTCGCTTAAACCCTTACAAATTTTAACAAATTACGTAAGGAAAGCATCATGGAAATACTAACAAAATAATTTAGCTAACAATAGAGTAAACATCTGAAATGAACAAGAATTAAGGAGAGCAATGAGAAATCAACAAAATAGAAACATAAACATAATAGATGAAGAGAGAATATTTGAAGGAGAAAATAAATAATGAGAATAATACACAGGAGGAGGAAATGTTTAAATTGAACAATTAAATAGATATTTTACTACTTCAATGGGACAGAAAGAATGAGGTGAGTGGAGAGGTTTTAATTTCAAAAGAAATATTGAAATTATAGTAATAGGAGGAGGAAGAAGAGGAGGAGTAGTAGTAGGAGTAGTAGTAGTAGTAGTAGTAGTAGTAGTAGTAGTAGTAGTAGTAGTAGTAGTAGTAGTAGTAGTAGTAGTAGTAGTAGTAGTAGTTTGCACTGGTGTAATTCAGAGGGCAGCTACTGCAGAAGGGATGAAGGATGGAATTTGGATGCCATGCAAGCCAAGGATCATTGACCAGTAGGAATGAATGATAAATGGTGAATATTATGACTCTTTTAACATCAGGTATAATCGTCTGCCATTTTAATTTAAAACTATTGCAATAGCCACAGCCTGCCCTTGATGCAAAAATAAGGATAAATCAAGCTTGCTATAAATTTTTTTCTTAGTTATTTCTTCATTCATTGAAATTAGTATTATATGTAATTGCAATTTTGTTGACATAATTGGGTGCTTTCTCCCAAAAAAAGATGTATACATACATCAAAGTAACCATTTAAACCCAGTAAATATGAATGCAAATTCTAAAGGCTCATATTTTTATGTATTAAATTTATTGCACGTATTAGACCACATCTAGTCTTTAAGGATCGCTAAGATTTGAACATAGTACCCACCTATGTAAACAGCTTTTGCAGAGGAATAATAAATCTATGAGAGAAGTTTCTTATTTAGATATCTCTTCAGGATTTATCCCATACTGATTTACCACAATTTCAAAACTATATGACCTAAAAGTGCAGTCTCCACCAATTCAGAAATTCCCCTTTTTCAACTGTGTATCAAGAAGGTATTCAGGGTTTTCTTTAGCATTTAAAGAATGATAATTTACCACATATAAAAAGTACTTGAACTAAAATCAAAACAGCTGCATATTAAAAATGGTAATTTTATTTATTTATTATGCTTTTCTGGGTCTATTTCTCTAAATAAACACAGCCATATGTTTATTTCTACCCCTATCTATTCATAAATGTGAAATTGCATAAAATAAGAAAAAAAAAAATAAAAAGGGGGGGGGGGGAATAAACATCATTAAAATCATGTTTTGAAGCAAATAATTGTACCCTGTCCTAACCTCTCACATGTGTGAATAAGAGTAAAGCAGATGATTTGTAATTCAAATGATTTAATAATAACAATGACGATGACAACAATAATAATAATAATAATAATAATAATAATAATAATAAGCATTTGAAAAGCCTGCAGTGCCATATGTAGTAAAAGCGGGCATTAAGCACTATAAAAAAAGGCATTGAGGATAGGTCAGGGTTAAAGAACTTGTAGGAGCACATACCATATGCTCACAAAGCATATAAAAAGGGAAATACGTAATATTAAGAGCACATAGAAACAATGTAAAATAGTAGTGAATATTTAGTGGTAGAAATATGCATAAAAGCAAGTTGTTGTAACTTAGGTAATTAGGGCAAGGCGAGCTAGCTTAATTCCAGTTAACAGTCCACCAACCACCACTTGCCTTTGGGCACAGGCTTAGGCTGAAGAATGTAAGATAGAAAAAGACTTGACATAGAAATAAGTGACACAGCAATAGTGACTTTTCCTCCAAGTAGCACAAGGAATTGGAGAATTAGACAAAGAAGCAGGAAGTTAAAGTGAGAGGGAAGCCTTGGGTTTTCCGAAACGAGTCATGTGGACGCAATGACGACAAAATTTGGCACAATTTATTTTCATAGCATGTGAAATGATGCTAACAAGGGACCAATCATAGATAATGTTACATTTTATGGTGCAAAGGTTGGCGTCACCTAGTGTTGGTATATAAGAGACGACATCTATCTTATGTGGTTACTCTTACTTTCTTTTGCTCACACTTAACACACAATTAAGCTTACATTGTGGTGTTGTGCATACGTCCATGTGCTTAAGTGGTGGGGGTGCGATGTGCAGTTGGTTAGATTATGTTCCTGATTATTGATTTAAGTGGTGGGAAATTATTTAATTGTAACATCTTTTGTAAGGAA
This sequence comes from Hymenopus coronatus, assembly GCA_030762935.1. Classification (NCBI taxonomy): domain Eukaryota; kingdom Metazoa; phylum Arthropoda; class Insecta; order Mantodea; family Hymenopodidae; genus Hymenopus; species Hymenopus coronatus. The sequence goes on along the minus strand of CM060900.1, from coordinate 199,160,987 downwards.
ACAAGTAAGCCGCCCATTAAACCAGTGAAATAATAAATTCAAGTAGTAAGGGAAAATGCAGTGTTTTTTAATATTCGCCACACCCACAAAACCCCTGAGATAGAATTAGTTAGGAGATATTAGGAGTGGAATCTTCATCAATTACTGAGCTGAAAACACCAGAGAATGAGACGAAAGAGTTTCCACTACAAATGGCACCCAACGTGTTTTACAAAGGCGACACACAATTTCACCAAAGAGGCAGACAACCACGCACATTACTTCAAGGAGTCAACGCAACTAGAACTTCAAGATCTTCCAGACCTTCCAGTCGACACTGAGTAAAGTACCAAAACTGTTTATACTTCATTTGTTCTTGTATGCTGCTAAGGAGCAACAAAATTGTAAATATGGCGGAGAATGTTCACGCTAATGCTGTCACCCATGCTGAGGAAGGAGCTACTACTCCAACTCTGGACCAGCAAGTGGACGCACAAATTGTAAATAACTTAAGTCACAACAGACAACAGAGAATACAAGTAACAGTATAAACGTACCTACATTAGAACTGGGACTAGGTTCGGCCAATTTAATGCTAATGTTGTAGTCCAAATTAAGACAAGAGTTAACCCAACACAACCAACAATTTCAAGAACAAATTGTAAATAGTAACCAAAATTTGAGACAAGAATTAACTCATACCAGCCAACAGTGGCAGGAATAAATGCTAAATAATAATCAACAGCTTAAAGAACAGCTAGCAACAGATAACTCATAATTAAGGCAAAAGACTTAATTAACTCAGGTCAGGGACAGGTTCAAGCAGAGAATTTAACTTTAAAAGAGGAATTACACTTTAGCAAATGTGAGGTAGCTACTTTATCAGAATTTGTCAATAGCCAGGTAGAAGCATTAGCTGCAAATGATATCAGGTTTCAGAACCAGTAAGAGCAAGTGCAGGAATCTTTGGCACAAGGCCAACTAGCTTTAGAGCATAAGGTTGAATCAGAGTTAACAACTGTTTAAAAAGTTATAGATGCGTCAAAAGTGCAAAATGCTCAAGAATTTAAAAACAGGACAAAACATAGTTCAAACCATGAGTGCTGTGCACGATAGGGAAATTAGCAAATTAAGAAATTCCATGCAAAGAATGGAACTGGAAAACAGAAGAGTGCAAAGTTGTAACAGGTCGGCAGACCTGGGTAACCATCCATTCCAACAATGTAAATAGTATTAATGATTGTAATGTGCATGCTAATTGTGTATAAACAATGGTTACCTGTTCTCGTGGTAATAGGAATTTAAATGTTCTTATATTGACTGTGTTGTCACCACCAGTATTTGATGAAAGTAAGGGAGACCACGCCAAAGAATTTATTAGCAAGTTGGAGCAATATATTAGGTTAAAGTCAACTCCAGAGAAAATTACATTAATTATTGTTAGGAAATGCTTAAAGGGGCATGCTCTGAACTAGTTACGTGTGACGTTGGAAGATTCTCTGTCCTACAACGAATTTAAAAAGGCTTTCTTACTGCACTATTGGCGACCAACAGAAGTTAACAAAGTTAGGCTACAACTCAACAATGGCAGGTATAACCCAAATATTCATGGCAGTTTAATAGATAAAGTCTTAAAACTTGCACAAAAGTGTAAGCAAATTGAACCACCTATGTCACACAGAAGCCATTGCTCTCCTGACCAACCATTTTGAGCCAAAGATCAGAAATGGATTCATTGTTGCTCAGCTGCAAACTATCACGAAAATGCTCAAACTGATAATGGCATTTGACCAGAGGCAAAGTACTAGCACATGGCAGCCACCACAGAGAAAAACTTATTCTCAAGATAGCTGAGTCACCACCTTTTTTGGGGACTGGGGCACACCCCCCTCATTTCAACAATTACAGGCCACCAACAACACCTCAGGGAAGGAACAGATTCCAGCCACCACGGTCGTATAGAAGACAGCAGCCATACAACAGAGGCCATAAGGGAGAGAAGCCCAGGTACACCACATCCACTTCACAGATTGCAGCCATTAAGACCATGGCAACTGCAACAATGGAGGCAGATATCCATTGGGACAAACCACAATAGAAGGAAGCCGAGGAAGATACAGACGCCATTCAAATGGTTCCGGCAGATACAGCCAAATGTCTGACAATTGAAAGCAGCAACAATGAACGCAGATGGGGATCAAACCCAGACCTTCACGCCTCACAGCAGAACACCAACAGCAACCAGAATCAGGGAAACCAATCCCAGGTGTTCGCAGGGGCCAGTTAAAACATCTTAAACATGACAAACAGAACCACATCGTGGATCTCAGGGCCCATTTCTACTACAGAAAAGTGCAACAATAAGATTGAGGTAACAATCCTATACAAAGACAGGATAATATGTAGCATTATGAATTGCCTAGAATTAGCATAGAAATAATGAATGTAGAAACAACTGTACTTTTAGACAGCGGGGCAAACATTCCCGTATGTTCAGAGGCTTATTTTCAGCAATTATTAAATAGGAAAATCAAAATCATGTCATTACCTATCAAAAACGTGTATTGTGGCCATGCTCACGGTTAAAATAGGAGAAAAAAATTTGTATGTAACTTTCTTAATTGTGCCACGCCTGTAACAAGATGTCATTATTTGTGCAGGTTGCATGTTTTTTTTATGCATGGGAAGCTATTCTTAATTTTGAAACCAGATGTTTGACGCTGGAAAAAGGAAATATTCAGGTGCCATTCAGCAGAGAAATTTTAAGTATCGACAATGGTGCTAAAGAGGTGGAGAAGCAACTGCAGGAGGAAGCATTTGTTGTAGAAACCATTACAGTGAACAAAGAATTCATTACTGACATCAATGTAAATGACGAATTTGAGAAGGTTAATTCAAACAAGGAAAGTCCTAATGAAATACTTTATGTCAATACGCAAGCTTTTAACGGGGTATCAGACCATTTTAACTTGAACGTGTTACATGCTGACAATCAAAGAGAGGCAGGGAAACAGGTTCCGACCTCTCGTCAAGAGGTGTTGACAGCTGACAAAGAAGTTCTGAAGTCTCCATGCCCTTTAGCATGCATAAATAATTAAATATTAACAGTTGGACATCATCTTCAGCATCTGTCTTATATTTGACATTTTAAGGCATGTTTCATAAAATAAAAACCTTTCACAACATTTCATGGCTTCAATTTTAAAAAAAACTGCACAAATATCTGATTTTGGTAGTCCTAAATCTGCCAGTTGAAAATGTTGTGATTATCATTAACACAACTATCTAGGCCTCTATAAATAAGAGTTGTTTCAACATGCAGTTAGTGTTGCCACTATAAAAAATAAACTTTTGGTCATAGACTGCCAGGGTCACTTATGAGCTAGCCAGTTTATATTATGGCAGTCGCTTGCCTTGGTAACAGTTAATCTCTAGTATGACATTTCATTCTTTGTAAACTCATTTTTGAGTGCTTATAACAGTTATCTTTGTACAACAGATGTTAACATTCAGGAATGGGGCTGACTGTCATATCTAGCAAATGCTAGCTGATGTTAACTGAGTAGCCAATCATGCAATTCAGAACCAAGTAGTCTATGGACAAATATGTCCATGCATTAATGCCATTTACTGCCTACTAATTCTGATGGAATTGGAAAAGAAGATTGTAGAAACAATTGAATCAGAAAGTAAATGTGGTCAGGAGTTCTTAAATGCCTATGCCCAGACATGCAGAGTTCAACAACTGAATGCACTACGAAGTCTATGCCATTCTACAGAGATCAGCAGTAACCGCTGAAAAACTTGCAAATCTATTATATATTCTGTTAAAATGGGATGCAAAGCTCCTCTTTCAGTCCAGCAGAAGTGCAACTTTGCTTTATCATAATTATGTGAATAATGAATTTGAATGATAAACCACACTACTGGTACTCAAATTTGCATTATCTGAAGGGAATAATAAAAAAAAAAAAAAAAAAAAGCGTACTTTTTATGTGAAACCATTGCAGATTTAGTTGCAGGTACAAAAGTGATAAAGGAGAATTAAGCGACTGTCAATTGCTACACATGAATTTCATCATACTGGGCTTAAAATTCCACACTTTGCATAATGTAGCGAGAAACAATTGAATGGTGACAGTTAGTCAAAACAAATTTTCAGTCTCACTTGTTTCTCGCTGCCGCAAGACATGCCTCTCGCAGCCATTAGAGGAGCAGAGCGTATGGCTGGTAGGAAGAGTTGATTAACGAGCTTACAAGATTCTCGGTTACTCACAAGACTCACGAGTCTCATTAATAGCAAGACTGCGGTGTAATGTGCAGAAACTCACAGAGTCAGAATGCAAATGATCTATAGTTTTGTTATAAATCAGTATGTAAACATTACTTGAAGCAGTAATTCAGTTATCCACTCTAATCTAAACACATTTATTTGAATAGAACAAATTTCATTTTCCCCTGGCAGTGGTTTGTTTTAAACACTTCGATAAGTATGTCTACGCTTCTCCTCTGTGCCACTTGGTTACACAGAAAGTAAAGAAATACCTATTGTAATTATATGTTACACCTCCTCTTGACCTTGTGACTTACATTCACCTTTCAGCAATCAAATGAAGCTGAATAACCAAAAGCAGTGCATGTGTTTATTTTGACCTGCATTTTATTACAATAAGCATGTTCGCTGGATCACGTTGAGTGCGTTGCTCACCACAGTTGTCAACACATGATTATTTTTTCCATCAGACCTGCTAATAAAAATCCATCAAAATTAGTTATTTCCATATTTTCTTTCAAAAATAAAAACAACTTAAGGTCAGCATTTTGGAACAATTTCTTGGTCAGGTCTGAAAGATGATCAAGGGAACTGATTAATTACAAACAACGTGAGAACAGCTTCTGCAGCTGCACGTTCATATGCGTCTTTAATAGGCTGAAATGGCATTTTTGAGTGTGAAGTCCAAAAGAGTTCAGCTGCTTTTAGTTATTTCTTATTTTTTCCATGAAAAAGTAAATCTGACAAGAGCACATTTACATTGCATTGGCACTGTGCACTACTAGGTTCCCTGGGCACTTCTAACAACCATTCCTTTAATTATTCATTATTTAACCATTCTTTTCTAAAATGCCGTAAATACTACAAAGCCTTCTGTTCAATTAGGAAATTAAAAAAAAAAAAAAGAATGCATTAGCACAGCATTCACTTTGCTGAATTCAGAATCCACTCTGATAAACACACATGGCCATATACCACAGTGTCATGTTTGCGGAGTTGTTCAGTCATCCGAGAAGTTTATTGCTGTTAGCTCTAAATAAAATATAGCTGTTACATTGCTTAACAGACACTGTCTTGTAGGTACACAAAGATTTACATCCGTGACAGTTTTTCTAAAAATCAATATAATATTACTTAACAATTGCTAATAATATCCATCAAAAAATCCATCACACGTGAAAACTAAATTTTGCCCGTTATATAACTTGGCAACCTGTTGTTCACTAAAACCTTTGTATAGGATGAATAAGTACTATTCCGTTTATAAATCGCAGCGCTACACAGTTTCATTTTATTCAAGATCACAGCAGCTGCAGAAATATGCGAAACTGATACGTTATGAACTGTATTGACTGGTGCAAATCAATGCAGCATCGAGACATAACATACCAGAAATTATGCCAAATCTGTAACATTCCTTTAGGTGATTAGGAAATTGTCTATAAAATTGTTAAAATGGGCTAAATTTGGTAAAAGTATGCATGTTTATCTAAACGAGAAGAACAAATACTAAAGCAATATTTGCCTAAGCTCTGCAACTTCTATTATTTCATCTGTTTAAATGATTTGAGATTTAAATAGCCTGCCAAGATAAGGATGACATTTAAATGGGTAAAAAACGAAATGTGCTATCACAGAATCTGCAAATATAAATGTATGCCGTGTCCACTTTTATTACTAATAAGTATTTAAATATGTTATTACTCCTAAGACTTTCATGTTGCATGAAGTAATTCTATTTTCGGTTTTATCTGAAGTTTGAGTGTAAGTTATATACATAGTAACATAAATGATAGGTGTGTCATTAACATTAATATCGCTGATTCAAACGTCTTTGGATATACATATGTGCTGTTAAACAATGAGTCATCTAGTGTTATTAATAGAGCCCAGAGTTTTAGCTGTTTATAAATGCATTTTTAGCCTTTTATTATCTTATTTCAACCTCTGGTTTTATAAACAGTTTTCCTAGCTTTTTCTACGCTTTTAAACCATGTTCCTGCCTTTTTTCCTAGCTATTTAAGCAAGTCGACGACAAATGCCTTTTAAACATAATACAGACAAAAATATGAAAGTTATTTTACTTCATGGAAGCATACTATTAATATGTACAGTAATTTAAATAGATGTATTACACAGTAAACACGTGCCAGAAGATTGTAATTAACATATCAAGCACATGTTTTAATATATAGCACTCACATAAAATAAAGTTCACTTGGTAGCACTGCTGCTATACACAGCCAGCCAAATTTGCAAATTTTCTGCTCTTCTTTAATATATTCCTATAGGCAGAAAAGATCTTTCAACATCACAAGATGTCATTGGAGCATAGTTCATTCATAAAATGTCTATACCAAGAGCATGCTTATCCTAAATAACCCCACATGTACACTCAAAACAAAACTAAATAAATTGCTAACAAAAATTGTTAATTCAAATGAACTGAAGAAAGAAATCTGATGTGTTCCATTCACATGACTTTCTGAACATCTCAGCAACAAATTATTGGTAGAAAGCTTATGGTTCTATTTACTTTGCTAATTCAGAAAAGTTTGCAGAAATAGTCTTATTACTTGCTTCCTTGTAAGTAGAAGCAAAATAAGGGAGTACCAGACGTTAAAATAACATGAGAGAACGTAGGCTTTCACGGCCGGAGTCATTGTAACTAAGAAATGTTTCCGGGCTGTTTTGCCGTGGTCTGCTGGTGTTAGGAGTACCAGACGTTTCGTCCACAGCTACGGTGGACATCTTCAGTGGCGCGGTCGAAGTTTTCTAGGAGAAGGTTTCGCTGCGTCTGAAGCGTTGACTGTCGGGATCGCTACTTTTATACTCGCAAGTGGGGGGCGGGGCTTGGGCTCTCCGCCGAATCATAAAATCAGAAGCTCATCCTCCTAGACTTTACGGCCTTCCTAAAATTCACAAACCGGAAGTTCCTTTAAGACCTATTGTTAGTGCCATTGGTTCTCCAACTTACACCATAGCTAAATATTTGGCGGATCTATTACAACCCCACGTCGGCTCAACGGACTCTTACATCAAAGACTCTACTCATTTCATCCAAAAACTACAAAGTATCACTTTACAGCCCCAAGACCTTCTTATCAGCTTCGACGTCGTCTCACTGTTCACTATGGTACCGGTACAAGAAGCCCTCACACATCTGAAACAATTTTTCACGGACGATATAGTAGCACTCTTTCACCACGTTCTCACCACTACTTATTTCCAGTGGAATAACTCATTCTACGAACAAATAGACGGTGTTGCCATGGGGAGCCCTCTGAGCCCGGTGATGGCAAACTTCTTCATGGAATCGTTTGAGTCTACAGCCTTGAACGCAGCTGCACATAAACCCACGGTCTGGTTCCGCTATGTAGATGACACATTCGTGATATGGCCCCATGGACTAGAAGCCCTTCAAGATTTCTACCTACACCTCAACAGTATTAATCACCGCATCCAGTTCACCATGGAAAAAGAAAAAGACGGAGAGTTAGCTTTCCTGGACGTCTTGGTCAAGAGAAATACCGACGGGTCTCTTGGGCATACGGTATACCGGAAGCCCACCCACACTGACCGTTGCCTAAACAAGGACTCGAACCGTCATCCCAGACAAAAACGAGCAATGATCCAGACACTTAAACATCGGGCTACCCGAATCTGTGAACCGGAACAGCTACAAGATGAACTCAAGCACCTAAGACAGGCATTACATTCAAATGGTTATTCCGTCCAAGAAATCAATAGAGCTTTCCGTCCTGCCAAGTTTCAGTCCACATCTCAAAAGCCAGACCAACCAAAAAGTAAGGGCACGGTGTTTCTGCCATACTTCAATAATATCACCGACCGGATCGAGCACATATTGCGACGTCACAATGTCAAAACGGTTTTCAAGCCCACGAGGCAATTAAATAATTTTCTACGCTCATCCAAAGATCCCCGGGAGCCGCTGTCATCAGCCGGTGTGTACCGCATTCCCTGTTCCTGCGGCTCGGTATACATCGGAACCACACAACGCAGTGTTACTACTAGAATCAAGGAACACAAAGCAAACTGTCGACTAGGCCACACAGAAAAGTCCGCGGTCGCCCTGCACGCTATTGAGGCAGAGGGCGAGCATATTATAAATTTCCAAGACACCTCTATCCTCTCATCTACAACACACTACCATGCACGACTACAGCGGGAGGCTATAGAGATTTACAAGCATCCGAACAATTGTAATAAAAAAGAAGAGGCACTAAAACTCAATAGGAATTGGCATCCCGTCATTGAAAGCAGGAAACGTCATCAAACGAGAAGCAACGAAGCGGTCCAATCAGAAGCCACATTCGACGGAGAGCCCAAGCCCCGCCCCCCACTTGCGAGTATAAAAGTAGCGATCCCGACAGTCAACGCTTCAGACGCAGCGAAACCTTCTCCTAGAAAACTTCGACCGCGCCACTGAAGATGTCCACCGTAGTTGTGGACGAAACGTCTGGTACTCCTAACACCAGCAGACCACGGCAAAACAGCCCGGAAACATTTCTTAGTTAAAATAACAGTCAAAAGCTGGTTGCTATGTGACTGAAGTTCCTTTGTTTTATGGGCAGGAGTTGACAAATCCCTGGATGAGAAAAGTAAGTTTTTCAAGGCTGAAACAAAAAGCCAGGAATATTTTAAAAACGATCAACTCCAAGAAAAAAAAATATATATAACATAAATTGTGTGCTTTAATGTGCTCTACATTTTCTGTGTGGTAAGTGTTTGTTCATCACTTATGGTTTAGCAGTTATGCAAAATTCATCCAGAATAAAGTAGTCTTTAGAGGCTATTCCCAGAAAATTTGAGATATATAATTTATTTGTCGTCAGGTAAATATCTTTAATATATGATATTTTAATAAAAAGCGTTAGAGCCATTTTTGAGAAGATCAAAATTTTTGAAAAAAGTTCCATGTAAAGGATAGTTGGGGGTGGGGGGATTTTCTTGAAAATCTTTATGTCACATTCTTGGAAGATACCAAACCTCTATACCAAGTTTGGTTTTTAACGGTCTTTCGTTTTTGAGTGACATATTGCGCAGCCATTTTTCTATTAAAAAAAAATTGGATTAAGGGGTCTCAAAACATATTTCCGGTGAAATTTCGGTATCGAATTTTTGGGTGCATTACAATTACCTTCTCAATACACTATGTACATGTAGAAGAAGTAAAAAACAAAACTTAAGCTTACCGAGTTTTAGATTTTAATGTCCTATTTAGCTTTTTTAGGCTGAGTAAGATTAGCACCCAAACCTCTTGAAACATAAAAGCACTTTGAAGCTTTCTAATGTACAAATGGAAAAATAGATTAAAACCTAAAAATCTGGCCCTTAGTTATTATGTAACCAATTTATTCCACAGATTATACGTCAACTATTCCGCCTGTAGTTACGAGAATTCTCGAGTCGCCTCGCTCGAGAGCACTGATTCTCGATACACAAGACTCTCATTGCCACACTCTCGACAGTGGCGTGGCTTATGAGTTACAAGCGAGAGTTGCACCGGCTCTAGTGACACCACTTTAAAAATTAGCAGCATTAATAGATAGTTTAGAACGGCTCAGCACCATAAATAAGTTATTTGAAATACACTGTATGTTACAAATTGGTCTATATGTGTTTTAAAAATATCTGCATTTCCTGTGTATTAAGTGTTTGTCTACATTTTTTGGTTTATCAGCTATTCAAGATTAGTTAAAATTCATTCTGAATTATTACTTCAAGGCTGTTGCCAGAAATTTCAATATATGCATTAAAAAAAAAATTTAAACATTTTCCACAAATACTTGATTAGGGTGGCAAGCAGCTTCTTGAAAACATAGTTTCAAATACCAAGTTTGGCCAACAGAGGCAAATCTCTTTTGCTCTGAATTCTTTCTTCGGATCAGCTTGCCTCAAAAAGTGAATTTCAGTTATCAAATTGTTGGCTGAATTGTAATGTTTTCTATACCTGCTAAATACATGGTAAAGAATGCAATAAAGCTCCATAGTGGTGAGTTATTCCAAGGTAATGGCCAACTTATTGCAGGGTGCCAGATAGTTATTTTGAATAAATTATAGTTGCACCAGGTTCAGCTATCAATATATTGGTGGCAAGATGCTGTAAATGCTGACATAGTGGTGTCAAAGCAATGTTGGCATAAGCTTCATCTTAACTATTAAGTCTCCATTAAGGCAATGTACCGATGAAATTTGGCAAAAAATGTCAAAAATTTCGATTTTCACTTTTTTCCATTTTTATTATGCTTAGACTTTGTACTTTAATAGCACACTTTTGTTTTCCCAAAATCGGCTATTTTTAAAGCTCCAGGAGGGCATTTAAATGTTCCTGTGCAGGTGGGCGTTTCCTCTTTAAATCTTTGGCACTGCAACGTTCCATTTCAATGTTCCTTTTTACTGTTTTTGAATTTTGGTGGCATTTCTCTTGCTAGGAATTGCAGTGCAGTGCAGGTGTGTCTTGGATAAACTGAGTGTATTTGATATATCGAATTGATATGCCACGAATTTTCCATGTGTTTGCTTGTAAACAAGGAAGTATTCCAGTGGTGTGATTTTGCATTATTTGCCAGGCTATTTTGGTGTTCCAGTCATTTCTAGGTATTATTTACACATTTAATAGGCTTGAGTATATTTGTTATTCTGCAGTTTAGCAGGAATTAGCGACAGTTTACAGGTTAGGTTCAGAAAACAGTAGGAGCATATAGGTAGAGATTAGCTAGAACAATACAGTTCTGTAAAACTGAACAATGGGAAGGTGACAAGAAGGTATTCTATAGGAAGAGCTGACCAAATAAACTTACCAAATAAAATGCACAATATAGCACAAAGTAAAACATATAATCTAAAGTGTGAATTTGGACCCTCCTCCTCCTCCTCCTCCTCCTCCTCCTCCTCCTCCTCAACCAGTGTCCACCAGCAGCAAGAAATTATCCCTGTTCAATGATATACTAGAAGATCAAGCTCAAGAAAGTGAACGTATTTCATATATGTTAGTGCTTAGAAAGAAATCTTCAAGGGTTGTGTATGTGGAGAATGTGGAGCAAGTGCAATACAGATTGATATAAAAAAATCAAATGGCTTTGTACACAAGCTTGTGAGTATGTGTAGTATATGTAATACAGTTTTAAATCAAATATATACAAGTCCTAGAGCACAATCTCTAGAATCATCTAGGCCACCATTTGAGATGAATAGAAAAGCAGTGCATTTATGCAAATTGGTAGGGGGTTTTCATCAATCGAACAATTTTCAATGGTTATGGGTTTACTAGGATTAAGTTCATCATATAGTCTTCATGCAAAATATTTGGCAGAAAAAAATAACAAAACTAAAGCAGAAGTGTTGAAACTGTCACATTCCTTGTAGCCCATGCTCAATTAAATCCAGGTTTTTTGTAAAGGCAATGTCATAAACATTGGTCTCCCATGGTGGGTCGTGGCACAAACGTGGGCCATACTTCATTTTAGGGTATGGGTATTATCATTGATGGCTAACAGGGCTTGTTGTGGATTATCACATTCTTTCAAGATATTGCAGTACCTGTGATCAAAATAAAAAGAAATTAGCTGATAAAACCACAGAATACAAAGAATGGCAAGAAAAGCATTGTGCAAGTGTAATTTTACAGGCTCCTCCTCAAATTCAATGGAGATGGCTGCAGTTTAATGCTTGTGGAATGTTCCAAGACAGCATAAATTCATGTACATTTCTAGGTTATCAGATAGAGATGCCAAGACTCATAACCAGCCTCAGAAGCTCAATGTCTATGGTTCAGATGTTACAATTGATAAAAAAAAAGAATGTCTGAATTGCATTTCCATGAGATTGAAGACTGGTTTGAAGAATGTTGTAAATGAATGGAGAATTAAAGGTGCAACATTGGGTGGTAGAAAACCAGGAAATGTGTAAGAAGAAACAATTGTGAAATTGGGCAGTTATTACAGAAGTACCATAAAAAATAATGCCCCCAATGTTCAGGGGATGGAATACGCTGTTTTTGCTACTCTGTACCACTGTGTCTCAACAGATGAAAGAGCACAACATATCAAATGCCCATTTAGATAAGATTCTTGGTGTTGTTATAACAGAGCCCTTGCAGCAGGTTAAGAACCACCATGACACGATGGAACAACAATGAAAATAACTTTGTCCCAAGAGGTGTTAGGTAAAATAATGCCTGTGTATCAGAGGTTAGCATCTGAAAGAAATATTGAGATGCTGCAGTATTGGAGAAACCTAAAATGCAAACGAGCGTTTACATGTCATTTGGGCTAAATGGTCAAAGGAAATTTTTGTTTAAAGAAATAAACTATTCCCGTCACTTCAGGAATAGCAGAATTTAACATGAGATGTGAAGCAAGCTAAAAAGTTAAAGCTGTTGTTACTGGTGCAAAACTGAGTGCTACAGAACTAAAAATTAGTGCAAAAGCAGGCAAACCTCGACTGAACAACAATGAGTTTTCAGGAGAGCAACCAAAACTGCCAGGAGAAGTCTAAAACTTTCAAAAACTGCTGGAGATGCCAGAACGATGTTAACAAGGGTCCCATTTATGGTGTTTGGGAGCTTTAAGCTGTTTGGAGTTAGGTAAAGTAAAGAAATAAATTTTAAACTTTAAAATCCATTTATCTCAAAACCTTTATTCTAGCTATTTTTACTATTCAAAATGCTCCTTGGACCCTAGTTTTTAACTTATTGGCATGAAATTTTCAGGAGAGCTTCAGGGATTAAGGACTTAGATTTAATATGCACAAATTAGAAACTAACAGAAGACTAGCAGAAATTAAATATTTTCCATAACTTATACTTAAAAAATTGAAAAATTTATTGTCACAATTCTTTTCTCTTAAACTAATTAAAATTAAGCAATAGGTGCGTAACAATGTTGTTATATTTATGTACTAAGCTCAAATTAAAAATTTGAGAGAGATAAATTAAAATCTAGGGTCCAAGGAGCATTTTATATGGGTGTATCAAAAAGTGGTTAATTATGGGTAAAACAATTAATAGCCTAAAAACTGTTTGACATAGAACATTGAAAATTGGTGTGTTTTCTTTGTTCCATATCCTTAGTGTGTGGTAAAAAAAATTCAAAACAATAGGAAGAAAACTCTGGATTTTTTCAATTTTCATAGGTACAATGCCTGAACTAGATGACAGACACGCTTCACATCTGAGATACTATCGGTCATACTCCATACCAACATCAACAGAAAGGGTAGAACATTTATTTAAAAGTGTTGACTTTTGAGTAAACTCTTGGGTATTTTCCCCTTTTGCTCCCTAACCATGCATTCTTAAAATTCCCATTAATTAATAGCAAAAGCATGATATCTCCTCGCACCCTTGGTATATTTATTTATAGCTACCACTCTCTCCCCAAATGCACACCCTCCTACAACTTAAATCCTGAGGTCACCTGCTTCCCTCGCACATGTGATCATACCAGCTTTAACCCTGGCCTACTACTCTCTAGTGATGCACATGAACTGGCAACTTCTACCCCACATTTGTTATCCCTATAATATAAATGACACATTCACACAAACTCATTTCCCTCCACAAAACAGCAATATAATAATCAGTATTCAGTATGAATTAACCAATCATAGTGAAGAAGTTGAACAGCTAAATTGTACTAAACTGTATGGACTTTCTAGGTGCAACACATTTACTTGACATAATACACAAGATTAATTCTAATGTCATCAATTTAATTTACCACCAATAGCCAGAGCACAGTCAAGCTGTGGTATAATTTAAAATTGCTCATAGAAAATCTAAGTTTCCAACTCATTATCAAAGATTTTTCCCAGGATTTTACTCTGTATCCCATGTTTTAAGTATCAAAATTGCACCATGTGTATACTATTTTTTCCACTCTGCAATCTGAAATATGTTAAAATTAGATTTAAGCTCTGAAATGCTTTGTTGGAACTTCAAGTGAGTCTTTAACTCTATGTTTATGTATGACCTGATTAGGGAGTGAACTATGCATCAAGTATTGCTAAATTTTTAGGTTTGATACACTTCATAAAAGCAAAGTATTCCACCTCTCTAGGTTCAATACACATAATAGGAAATAATATTGAAATTGTGTCAGTGCTGTGCATGCACAATTGGAAAACTTACTTTGTGGTAGCTAATCACTCCAAAAGGTTGTACATTAGTATTCCTTGTATTACATATAAAACTCAAACCATTAGATAAAGAAGCTGTGCAGGGAAGTGAAAAACCAACAAGGTATACAAATACATAGCAATGAATCTAGCATACTACTTCTAATGGAACCTAAACAGAAGGAAAATCGCATGTTTAAGTAAGACAGTATTAATGTTTATTCACAAAATTTGGATGCAATACTTTTCCGACAATTTTGGGACACAGGTGCTATAATTTAACAAGATCCCTTTCTTGCTTCCTGTGCAGTAATTTGATCTAAAAACAATGGTGTATTGGTCATGTAAAAACATTAATAATTTGTGGAAATTTAGCATCTCTTTAATGGAGATAAAATAAAAATTTGCCATTCCTTTAAGAGTTTCTGAAAAAGGTTAAACCTGTTCTAAGCAGCAAATTCTGATTTGCCTTTGTCAATCTCTTTGTAAGTTAGAAAACAAGTGCAGTCAGTTTTTATTCATGGATCCAGCTTGCACAAAATGAACCTTGCTGCAACAGTCAGGACATGGCTTTTGATGATAAGCAAACAATTCTGCAAGTTCCACAGGGTATAGGAAGGAAATTCACTTCTGTTTCTTAGTCAACAGGGCACATCCTATTGTCCAATTTTTGTTATATAAGCATGCCACAAAACTAGTTATATGTTAAACTGAACCTGGTTATCAATATTGTCATCAGGTGATTTTATTGAATGGATGACACTTTCTTCAGAAGCTGAAACATGTTGCCCTGCAATATTTCTGGAGAGAAATGGAGAAAGGCATGGTATATTTAGTTCCCCAATATAGCAACTGTATCACTGAATATTCCCTCCAGTCCTTACACAGTGCCACCAACTCCATCACACTCTCCTATGAAATGGGCAGTCATAAAAAATGTCCTCATCTTTCACTTCATAAAAATCTATGGCATGCTACATAAGTATTCTAAGTTCTTTCAGTTTATACATTGAGCAGCACAATCAACCAAGAAATAATGTATGTTTACTAGCAAGAGACCACCAAACAATGTTAAAACTTCAATTTATACACCATCCAAAAGAACACACTCGAATATAAATATAAATACACACATGCACACAATTGTGCACACTCATCCACACAGTAAAACCCAACAATTATGCTCTTCAAGGGATTGTGGTCAAAATGCGTAATAATTAGCATAGCATTATGCATAGGATGTGATTTATTATACATGAAAAAGCAACTTTGACACAATATAACATGAAGTACAGCAAAATAAATGTCATGTCTGAATATCTGGGTGGTACAGTGCAAAATGAAGAACAAAGAACCATTTCTTGTGAAAAAATATTGATTGTTCATTCCATGTGTTTATATTGCTAATTATTACATTTATGCTTTGGCATGACCTGGGGAACTCTTGAATTAGCATGAGCGAAAACCGGTTTCTCATCAGACCTACCTTCATGCAATAAGGACACACAAGCGTGCAATACAGACACACAAAGCAGTCAGTGGCATACACATTCTGCTAAATTAGAAACTCAAAAGTAAATTCTATACAATATTTACGCAAGTGTGGTTGTAGTGCTTCATCTTCAAATTTTACAATACTATTTAGACTTGCAGGTCTTGGAAGCCTATTAATCTGCATTAAACTAAAACACCCCATAAATCATGTAAACTTGAAGCACTACTTCCTGTGTAGTTATACTGAGCTCACTGTGTAAACTTGCAATCTTTTATGCTTCACTATTTTATCATATTCAGCTCTAAATTGGAACTATGCAATCACAATAAGGGCATTAAATTCCCATCACCTAAACTACTGCGTGAAACAGTTTTGACATTGTTCAGTCTTCTGAAAATCTTCTCACAACAATACTTTATACCAAACATAGCTACAATACGACTGCTAGAGAGAGACAAATTTGGAAACTTCACTTTGGGCAGCTTACGAAACAACTCACTCTGGGGTTCGATGAATTCCATTTGCAAAGAGTGTGGTACATCGTTAAAATTGAATGAAAATGGATTGTTAAACAACCTCCATTCTGTGTCCATGGTCTATAGATCAAATTTTAAATTCTTCCAGTCAGTCTTCCAAAATTGTCCTGTATTTCTTTAATACTTCAGACAAACCTTTAATAAATACAGAGTTCATATTTGGAAAATAATATAAATTAGTGTGTTCTATTTGATATATCCAGATTTGCAATTTCTCCATGAAAGCTTTTAGATCAATCACTGTAGTGATTAAATTGTCTTTTCCTTGTAGCTTGGTGTTCAGTGTAGATAAATGTAATGTTAGATCACGCAAAAATGTTAAATTACAAACCCAGTCTTTGGTGCTAAGTTCTCTAAACTCTATTTTCTGGTTTTTTAAGAAAATGTCTGTGGTGAAAAAACTCGCTCAGGCACATTGCCTCCTGCTTAGCCATCTAAATTAAGAATGATATGGCAGATCTAGTTAATCAGAATTTATATCTTTTAAAAATTCTTGGAACTGTCTATGACGAAGTGAATTTGGCTAATGGTACTCATAATTCACACAACTGTCATTACTGTATCCAACATTGCTGATTTCGCACACAATGCCTCGCAATGAATACAACAATTTACATGTAGTATGTTATCTGGGTTTATTCCTTTTTCTGTAAGAACACCTCGAAGTCTTCTTACAAATCCCGACATATGACCCATCATGGATTGCACTCCATGGTTTGCAACACAAACAAGTTTTTTCAATAGAAGATTAAATTTTTCTATAATCTTTAACACAGCATTAAGCACATTCTCACCTGTAGTCTGGTCCCTAAACAATGCAAGATCTAGAAATTATTCACCAATGCTGAAATCTTCATCATCTCCCCTAACTGAGCAGTATCTTTCCTGTCACTACACTCATATAATGCTGATTAATAGTACACAAGCTTACAGATTTTCATTTTCAGCTGTTTCTTCAAATTGCAAGCAATTTATTCAATTGTCTTGGTTACTGTTCGACAAGATACTAAGAGCTTTAAAGGAATTCACTAAATCACGGAATTCAGTAGCAGTTATTCAGCACTTATTTATGAAGTCTCCTTCACAGAGATGTTTAGAGGATTTGTCAACTTTGTTTGCAATTTTAAAACTGGTATGAACTATGATTTGCCGGTCCACTGTAGTCTTGTTAGTACTCACATTTTTTGGCTTGTAAATTTTAGGCGATCCAGCACTTTTTCACAAGCCACACTATCAACTCCTCTTCACCATATTCTTGCACATGTGCATTTGTGAAATGCCTCCTAATGTTATGTGAAGAATATGTCAATGTTGCACCACAAAACAAACGTGATTTTTCACCTTTTCACAAGCCACACTATCAACTCCTCTTCACCATATTCTTGCACATGTGCATTTGTGAAATGCCTCCTAATGTTATGTGAAGAATATGTCAATGTTGCACCACAAAACAAACGTGATTTTTCACCTTCGGAGGTGGCAAAATACTTTTCTTCCCATTCAGGATTAAACCACACGCACCGCACACACCCACCACACCCCCCCCCACTTTATCAGAGCAAAGCCATGAGTGACTGATCGCTCATTGAGTAGCAGTTCTAGAGGCCTGCCCTATACACTGCACAGAAGTTGAAGACAAAGGGATAAAAATACATTGCTGGGGAGCCTTTTCATAGTATAAATTCCTTTCAATTAAAGATGATGTTATAAACTCGATAATGCAATATAGAAATCCCCATTGGAAATTTCTAGGTAAATCTCTCAACTTTTCAGTACAGTCAAAACTATTTTCTATCATACTTTAAAATTTTGCATATTATATACAGTATTTTTATTAATTTGTTACCATAAAAAAGTGCCATTAGTGGGATTTGGCAGCATTAATGGTGGTAAAAATCGTGCAATATTAATATAGAATAATTTTCAAATGGTACATAACGAATAGGATAGCATCATAATTGGGAGCATAATCACAGAGTTTTACCTATATAGTTATAGAAAGGTAAATATGTCCTGATGGGGATCATCAGTGGCAAATAAGATTGAAGCTTGTCTGAATTGCTAGCATAATGTGTATACTACTTACCATTGTGAACCATACGAAAAGAAGAGGACTGAATACAGTGAACCTTGTAAACGTATGCTCATATGCTTGTTAAACTATGCATTAATGTGTTTTAAATGATACCACAGTATTCACAAAACTTCTGGTTACTTTTTACATGTTACAAAGACGCAATTAAATACCAACCTGTGGTTCTGTTGTAACCATATGGGGAATAAAACATTCAAGAGCAAAATTTTAACACCACATGTATATGTACTGATTAAGAATTACATACTCACCAGTAATGCAGCAGACCTGTTTAATTGCCATCATACTTAATCACCTGTGAATGATATTGAAAATTAAGGAAAACATGTTGCAAACCTTCTTGCACCAGTTATATTTGGGAAAAGAAAGTTGATCACAATTACTGTCCCCCATAAGCAATTTAAAAGTACAATCTCTCTTTCTGCTTCTTATTCTTCCTGTTTATTTGTGATACCTTTGAACTCATTTGAGATTCTTGTCAAGTACACATATGTTTATTAAAACACTTTTAAGAATTTAGCACTTTGGTCTTATTACAATCCCTTTCTAAAAGTAAACTGATATCCTTGTCGAGTTCACAAATGTTTATTAAAACACTTCTACGAATTTAGCACATTGATTTTATTACAATCCCTTTCCAAATGTAAACTGATATGAAATTTTGATGTCACACATTAAATATAATTTTTATTAAATAACTACAAATTGTAAAGTTTAATGTGCAAATCATTCCAGGAATAACAGCTCCTGAATTACAACTGTTAGAGAGGCTCTTTTTTAATGTTTAAAACATTGAACTGACATATATGTGATTTTGTTGCAATAAATAACATTGATGTGAATTTACAATTAGGTAACATTATTCTAATCTATGATCAATGCTCACTGCACATCCGTTTGCCACAAGACATGGGTAGAAATTAGCAGATCTGATAAGCACAAATGAAACTTTTAAAAACAGCACAGTGTAGCGTTATTGAGCCCCGAGTTTGGAAAACATATGTGGTGTTAATATGGTGTTGACGTTAGATGTTATATGCAGGGTTGCCTCTTGCACAACATTTAAGATGCCTTAAGCAACGAGCGCAGATTGGAGTCATTGACCAGACTCACTCCCCTACCTATGAGTAGACTCACTCACCTGGTAAGGTGAATCTACTACCGGTGAGTTTGCCTCGGTGTCGCTCAGTCGGCACAATAATTGACTCACCCGGAGTGGTAAAGCAAATGGGTGTAGGTCAGGAGTGGTCTTATATTAATTAAAAGTTGTATAATTTACCTAGAAGGAACAAGACAAGCACATTTGCCTTATACACTTGTTACGATTCTAATAACATGACTGAACACACGTAATATATTAGTACTCATCACTGGCTTTGTGTCTAACTTTATGTGATGCACTTAACTTCAGCCCGACGCACAACAGCAGAACAGCTAGAGACAACTTTCACGCACAGGTCAGAACAGATGAATTAGAACAGATTTTTCCCCGAGGTGCCTTCTTGGGCTCTTTATATACAAAAATTACTGTCATGGCAGCCTCCTAATTGGACAGAAAGGGCGCACAATAGACATCAATATTACCCAAGAATCAATTTCCTTATCCCAGGATGCACTGTAAACCTCACGTGACCAGCCTAGTACAATGAAGAATTACCATCTTCCATATTTTTCAGTTCACCCCTGACCTAGCTCAAGCGTACGTGACTTGACAAAAGAGTTTCTCATCCCCTTTGACTCTCTTGGCGTCAGCTTTCTTCTCCAGCTGAATTTTCAGTTAACTACATATATTTATACTCTTTTAATTTTACATTGCTAAATAACTAATAATAATTGTAATAGGGGAGCTAATTAACAGTCTCATATGCCCCTATAAAGTATTGAATTTGCTGTTTACAGAAATTGAATATTTTATACATCTCCTTCAGCCATGAGTAAAGTTTCCTTTCTACCTGGGTACATTCACCTCTTTTACACGCCCTGAAGCTACTGTTCATAAACACAAGCTTTCCCATTTCTCTTTCTCTTTTCGTTCATATAAACTGTTATTTTCTGTCAGCTGTTCTCTTGCTATTCTTAGTTTACGTATCTTTCTAACCTTATTCTGGTGCTGTGCTCGGCTCTTTAACAGAATAATTCATACAACAACAAACATCATTAAATACATCTTTACACTAGTATTTACACACATACAAAATAAAATATGCACTTAACCCTCAGTTGCTAATAACATTAACATGATTATACACTTGCTCTACATAATTTCAATCACTCATCCTGGAAAGTTTAACTCGTGTTGGTATAAATTTTGTCTAATAATTTGCTTACATTCTTACCCATTAAACTATAATATTTCATTTATTTTACTATTTACAATATGTTCAGATTTACTTTTCTCTTCTCATTTAACCGTGTTTTGTCATTTGAACATTCTCATCCTTCTCATATAATTTAGGCATTTGTTTGTGATATCGGCCAACAACATTATTTTTTCCTATTTCGGACACTTCATACGTGTCAGTCGAGAAGGTATTTGTAATCACATATGGTCCTTTAAAGTAAACCATTAGTCTTTGGTTTTCCTTCTTGACTTTATCTGATAACGTTTTGTTCTTTATTAGCACAAGATCGCCAATCTTCGATTCCCATTGAATTCCATTATATAATTTCTCATGGCGTTTCTTCCTCCTTTTTGCAGCTTCTCGCATTCTCTCGGTAGCCTGCTGGTACATTGCTTCAGCCTCAACCAATATTTCTTTATCTACTGGATATCGTATCCAGAGGTGGACATTTAGCTGTTTTAAGCAACTTCCCTTTGGCTAATTCCACAGGTTTAAATTTAGTTAGGTTGCTCTAAGTTTGATTTAAGAAGTCTTCGATGGATTTTAAATACTTCATCCACTGTGTGTGTCTCTTATGGACCATAAGGCACAAATAAATACAGAGCTCCTTAATCGCTCGTTCAGCTGGGTTGCTCCTTGGTCGATATTTCGAGCAGAAATAGTGTTTTTATAACCATTTCCCTTGTAGCATATCATTGCATTTTCCCTGAAATTTATTTCAGCATTTGTATTTTCAAAGAAGTCGCATCCCAGTATAATTTTAGTGTTAAGGCGCTTCACAACCAAAAATATTTTTAAATTTAACTCCTTCGATTTCTATTTCTAAAAGGCATTGTAATTTAATGGTCTAGGTGCCTTTCCCGATTGCTACTTTACAGATGACATTACTAATAGGTAAGCACATCAGCTTTATTCCCTTATTGAACCAGCTTTCATACTACAGCACGTCAAGCACACAACTGGTTGCGCCACTCAATAGTTGCGTTACATCTTTCTCCATTTACTTTAACCATTATAGTCGGAGTATCAACGATTTCATTATTGTCGTCATTTGTTATGAATCCACCAGTAAGTATGACCTCATTTTCTGCCGCATAATCTAAGGAATTCCGGGAGATGGATTTTTCAGTGACCTGTAGACCATCTCTCACAAACAAGTCACTCCTCAGTTTCCCCCACCATGGTCATCACGCCTCCTGCTGTTTCTCATGGGTTCTAGCCTAATTTTTTGTCTTTCGCAATTATGACTGTCATTTACTTCCTCATTTTTATCGTTCCTTGAATGCACTGATACCTCATCTTCCAATCTAAAGTTCCTGTATCGGTCATTATTCCTTCTTCGAGTTCCCCTGGTGCATCTTCCTCTTTGCATACCATGGGTATTTTCAAACTGTGGCTGACTATCACTATTGTAGGTTCTGCGAGCTCTAAAAGTGTTTATCTGCTCGTTTCTTTGCCTCTGGAATCTTTGATTATTACGGGAGGTTTGTGGGAGTGTCCTGTCATAGCGGTCACGTGTTTCTTGTCGCCTCCCACCATGACATTCCGGTCCTGTCATTCCTGAAACGCCCCCTTCTTTCCACAAACTGATTCCCTTCACCTTCTTCCCAACTTCGGCCTGTCTCTTGTTCCTGCGCCTCTAACGCACTCAGTAAATCAGTCATTGCGATTATGTTGCGTGGCTTTGCAATTAATAAATAATTTTGTATATGGAGAGAGAAGTGACTGATCATCAACTGAATGAACTCAAATTCAGATATTTGAGGTCTCAAATGTTTGGTGAACCTCGAGTTCTTTAGCACATAGTCCAACATTGAGATCCCATCGTTGTATGAATATTATCCATAGCATAACTTGGATCAAATCTTTTGCTGTCTTAAGGCCTTCCAGTATTGGTTTAGAAAAATGTGTTGAAAAAATTCAAAATTATCTTGTGGTGACATTGCAAGATATACCCCGTCGAGAGTCTGATTATCAAGACATCTTTTTTGTCACCGTCATTTTCAAGGCGTCTGGAATGTTTTTTATGTGAAAATATTCCATAAGCTGATCAAGGAACACTAACGGTGATTCATTACCATCCTCGACAAACTTTGGTAGTGGAAGATCTGCAAGTAAATTTGACATTACATTATTTTCATTACCCTTTGAAGTGAAGTAACCGAATTTTCAGTATAAACAGGCGCGATATTGATATTTCCTCTCTCAAATTCTACCGGTCCAGCAAAACTTAAACTTTCCTGTCTCACATTCTCATGCATACTATTTGACAATTCATACACACTATTGAAACCTGTGTTGTAACCCTGTACATCACGTGGCGGGCTGACATGAGAATTTGAATCTTTGTCTGAGCTGGCATTGTTTGATCCCACACTTAGAGAGCTTACCATCAATTTCCTTTAGGATGGATTCTTTAAATTCCTTTCTTTCCTGTTCTGATTTTATTTTTATCAGATCCAATTTCTCGTCCAGGTCACCATGTGTTTTATCACCTTTTACATTAATATTTTCTAATTTTTTATCTATGAGAGCTATTTCCCCCAGAACACTAGTGCAAATCAGTGAGACTTCATCTCGTGTGTTCTATAACCTTATCTAACTCATTTCTTTGCTTAATCAAAGCTGGATCTATTTTCCCTAAAATATCTTGTTCCCTCTTTACTAGTTCTGCATTTATATTGCTCGATTCTTCCCTAACTTGTACTGAGATGTACTGTATTCTATGAGCAATGTCCTGCTGGTACTCATCCCATTCCTGTTTATGTTTTGTAAAACTTTCTCTAACCTGGTTGGTTATTACTAGCTTTAATTTGTGTAATTCCTCACTTTGATTTTTTTTAATATCTTGTAGACACCCAATTTTTTTTTAAACTTTCAGCCTGATTCTTTTTTTTTTTAATTTCCTGTAGCCCCTCAATTTTTGTTGAACTTTCAGCCTGATTTTTATGAATTTCTTGTAGGCCCTTCTTCTGCTCATCCATCTTTAGCATAAACACTTGAAACATTTGACCTATATCTTGGGGAATCTGCTCTAACCCTCTTACATTTACATTTGTGGGAGAATCGACCACCTGAGTGCCCCCCTCTCTGGTTCAGTTCAATAAACTCTGACCATCAGCTGTTCCTTCTACACGCCTATCTCTCTGGTCCTGTTCTGTATTTAATAAAATATTCATTTCTCCCTCTTTAGTTAAAACAATATCTGTGCTATTCATTTTCTGTCCTGTTGTCTTATTATTTTTAAGCAACATGCACAACTTATGTAACTTGGTATATGTTTTACAAGTAAAATTGTTTATCTGACCTTTATTTTCTTTTTATTTCTTCTTTCTTGCTGTCACATACACTTTCACTTACACTAACTGGTATTCGGCGTTGTAGATGTTATCAGGAAGTTCCAGGTTGTCGTCTCAGTGTTGTCACATCATTGGTGCCCCCTCCTTCAAGTTGTCGAGGTTGTCTCTGCCATCTCCTCCTAGTTGTTGTGATGTCCCACTGCTATTTTCCCCTCGCCAACTATGTTGGAAGCCATATGTAGCGTTATTGAGCCCCGCGTTTGGAAACCATATGCGGCGTTAATATGGTGTTGACATTAGATGTTATATTTAGGGTTGCCTCTTGCACCACATTTAAGACGCCTTATACAATGAGCGTAGATTGGAGTCGTTGACCAGACTCACTCCCTTACCTATGAGTAGACCCACTTACCTGGTATGGTGAATCTACTACCGGTGAGTTTGCCTCGGTGTCGCTCAGTCGTCACGATAACTGACTCACCCGGGGTGGCAAAGCAAATGGGGGTAGGTCAGGAGTGGTCTTATAACAATTAAAAGTTGTATACTTTACTTGAGTTTGTTCCTTCCTAGAAGAGACAAGACAAGCACATTTGCCTTATAATAATGTTCACTTATACACTTGTTACGATTCTAATAACATGACTGAACACACGTAATATATTAGTACTCGTCACTGGTTTTGTGTCTAACTTTATGTGAAGCACTTAAGTTCAGCCCAACGAACAACAGCAGAACAGCTACAGACAACTTTCATGCACAGGTCTGAACAGATGAATTAGAACAGATTTTTCCCGAGGTGCCCTCTTGGGCTCTTTATATACAAAACGTACTGTCATGGCAGCCTCCTTCTGATTGGACAGAAAGGGTGCACAATTGACGTCAATAATACCCAAGAAAAAATTTCCTTATCCCAGGATGTACTGTAAACCTCACGGGACAAGCCTAATACAATGAAGAATTACCATCTTCCATATTTTTCAGTTCACCCCCGACCTAGCTCAAGCGTACGTGACCTGACAAAAGAGTCCTAGCTTCTCATCCCCTTTGACTCTCTTGGCGTCAGCTTTCTTCTCCAGCTAAATTTTCAGTTAACTACATATATTTATACTCTTTTAATTTTACATTGCTAAATAACTAATAATAATTGTAATAGGGGAGCTAATTAACGGTCTCAACAGATTACTTTATTAGGAAAGGAACTAATACTTCACTTTGTGGCGAGGACAAAATGGTGTAAAAGGAATGTTTTACAGATTTGGAAGTGAAACAAACTTTGAAATAGATATGGTCATAAAATTTTATAAATGGAACTATATTGCATGCGAGAAGAATGGTTCAAAATACTTTGAAACTCAATATTAAGGATGTGGTTAAACTTAAAAAAGGAAAATATTTTTCATTGAATGACATGAATTTCAAGATTGTCCCATTAAGATTATGTATCAATTTTCAGTTGGAAAGGAATTATAATAAAAATGAAATGCTGAAATGTTAGAAATATTTTAATTTGCATTATTAACAGCTAAAAGCAAGTTTTATGTTGCAATAGGCCTGTACTAGTCAATATAATCTATATGCAACTCTAACAAAGAAAATACAGAATGCATCAATGAGAACAAATTCCAGATACACATGTAGTTGAAGATATGGAAAAATAAAATAAAGGAAAAAAAATGTAATATTTGAAGATAAATAATGAAATTGATAAGACACTGAATAATAAAAGAAGAAAACGAATATATTCATAAAATTTTATGGTTAATGAATAAAGTAGTTTATGTGGATTTTGAGGATTTCAAAACAGTTCAAAGGTGTCATGAAATAAGAACAAGAATAAGAGGAATTAGTACCTGCAATTTGTGTATTGAGGATAATAATTTTGACTAAGTTTCTTTACTCAAATATAGCTGGTTCAAGAAGCTCATGTTTCAATCATCTTTTCTTAATTACCATTACCGATATACAGGATATTGAAAATGATGAAAGGGATTAAACACGACTGCATTATTGGCAAGTACATGAGGTGTTTAAATTTTCACCTTTAATGTTTTATCCCCCACGCAATTACCATACACTCGTGGGTTGGCATTCAATTGAATCTTTAAAACACTTATAAATTAACTGCAAGTTTTGTCAATACTGGTTAGTATTTAAGACATTAATGTGTAGTATAACAGGCTTATGAAAAGAATGTTTACATGGTCTCTCTCTCTCTCTCCCTCTCCCCTCCCCCTCCACCCCCTCTCTCTCTCTCTGTCATGCCTCGCAATGGTAAGTGGTATTTGTTACACAAGCTTCACTCCAACTGGTCACTAACCCCAACCCACACATCACCACCAATCTGTGTGCATGTGTAGTTTGCAGTTTTCTTAACATTGGTTGATGGTCCCTTTTAAGTGAGACATCCATGTCTGTTTTCAGGAAACAAAGAACTCTTGAAAATACATGGATCAATACAGTATTATGTCCGAAAAGATCATATTTATTATAAATAAATGGATGTACTGTTGCTATTGATTTGTTCCCATGAAAAGAATGGGATTTAACATGCAGAAGAGCATTTCCCAAAACCATGTAAATTGTTACAGCCTCACTGCAGCCACATTTCTGTGTTTTGCAATAGTGCTGTAGAATTTTCAACTTGTTTGAAATATACAAATATCCTCAACAAAATCTCCTGAACATGGTTTCAAAAAGTGCAACAATCCATAGGATAGCCATTGCTTTTAAGTGATATCTTCAATCCTCTCTTTTCATAAGTTAGGTAGCTGCAAATTACTGGAACATAAATCATGTTCATCTTGTCAATATTTTATGTGGTGAGAACTTGCACATAATCTTGCAAAGACAATGTTGATAATTTTTCAGTAGCAGAGGATTATCACCACCACCTAAATAGGTTTCCTTGAGATCTGCTCTATCATAAGCTTCACATTTGCTGCATGGTGTATTAGAGGTCTGACTGACTCGGGTTGAGTGCTCAGGCCTGGCCTGACATATACATTTTATTTCTCAAGCAAACATCTTAAACATGTAGCAGTTTATCTGAAGACATTAATATTTTAAAGAAAACAAACTTGTCCATGTGAGGGAAAATAAGAATGAAAAAATAATAATTTATCACATTTTTGGTCCACAATGTTGAGATGCACAACATGGCATAATTATCATGGCATTCATCACAGTGGTAATAGTGAATAAATGCTTCCTTTAGTCAATTTAGTCTTTAGTCAAGTCTATACAGATTCTGTCTCCCTATTCTAGCAGCACCCAGGATATCCTGTGAAGAGTGCAGTAATAGGGCATTGCTTATGGTCAAGTATACTGTCAACATACCACATACTATGTGTGAATTCCAGGCTTATGCCTCCAATTTAAAGTAGCCCTCAAATTTACCCCAAGGTCCTGAGTGCTTCACATAAGGGGAAAACATACCTGGAAATCAAATGGGTCCCTTCACCACCACCAATGATATCCACATAGTCATTTTACATAAAACAAAATTAGACAGTCAGAGCTGGGCTAGATGGTACAGTAGAATCTATTTTCAGGCTTGGGCTCAGTTCTGCTTGGAACAGTTGGGTTGGGGTGAACCCCTTTAGGCCCACACAGATTTCCACAGTGCATACACAAACACTGAGTATTCCACCATACTGACATTACAGAGTTCTTTGGATGCAACTCAGCAAATTTTGAGAAAATTATCTTTTTCTTGTGAAATATTGTCTTGAAGGCTTCATAAATTTCCTCCACATTTAATAACCAACTGCTTTTGCCCCAGAGCTTCAATTCCCTCTCCTCTTTTGACTGACACCAGTCTTTATTCTTCAGCTTTTGCATGCTGATTTTGTCATTGAAATAAATACCTTTGACAATACTGACAGTGTCTTCTGACTGTGGATTGGGAGAGGACAAAGTAGTTCTATTGATAAATAATTAGTAACATCAAATGCATGCTCAATCATTTTCATTGACCAACTTTACTGCAAAACAGTATGAACTTGAATATTTTCATCATGATTGGCATTTATGAACTTGTCTTTTAGTTGGTTAATTACATCTGATTCTGTCTCTTAGCTTTTCATCTGCCCACTGAATTGTATCTTTTCAAGTACACTTAATATTTTCTAGTTTTTATTTGCTGTACTTTGTTCACTTCTGCACTTTTTCATCTGCGAGACACACTCAAAAATTAGTGATTCTTAATATGACTGCCTTGCCTGTGATGACGTCTTAATCTTGATCAGCATGCTGATTAAGTATAGGTAGGTGCTGAGAAATAGTCTTCTTTTGTAATCGTTTTCTATGTGTATACACTTGATCCCCATGATTTAAAGCACATATTCAACCAGTTACATTTCTTGAATCCTTTTAACACTGCAGTGATTCACTTTTTGTGTGGATTGCAGCAATGGTCATGAATGTTTTCTATTTTCCATTGGCTAAATTGCAAAAGCTATCTTACTTTTATGATACTCACATTTTATAACAACAAAATAAGTAAAATGCAGAAAAACAGAAGTTTTTGCAAAACATCAATACAGTAAGATGCACACTGAAACATTCACTATGAGCACATAGCTACAAATATGTACCATGCACACACCTTTTCTTGGGCACTAGTTTTACAGGGTAACAAAGGCCAGTGAGATAAAGAAAGCTCACCTGCCTGCCTATTCGTAGTGTTGTCAATCAAAGAAAGTCTATTTCTTTGAAGCACTTAGCTACTATAGTGAATAGGATATCTAATGTACCATGATGATATAACTGAATTATTGCATAAAATACAGCACAGGTGCATGTGCATGAACCCAGGGATCTACAGACAGAATGAAACCTAAGCAATGAAACCCCTAAGTATAGCATACGTCATGTCTTAATGTTGTCGCCCTGCTTCCACAATTGTGAGAAACCTACCGAGTGTGAAGATTAGGGAGCCAAGCACCTAAGAAAAGGTGCCTACATAGTAACTGGGACTGGAAGTAAGCTATGAGTAAGCAAGTGTTAATGCAATGGAAGGTAGCACATGTCAATAAAATGAATTAAAAACAATTGGATAAAACTTAAGAATTGCACATTCTCATGAAGAGAGATGTAATGGTATAAAAAACTAAGGACTTAAAAATCTAAGCAAAACAAATCATAGAATAGTAATGTAAAATCACACTGTACCATATAAACCATTTTTGCCCAGAAATAAAATTATGAGCAACTGCATGGAAGTCATCTGATAAAATGATATTCATTTTGGCATGTATCTTGTGCTTACTATGACTGTCGTTAAAATTGGGGCAATCAAGCAATATGTATAATAGTTAAAATGAGTTGGAATAGTGACATTCACCTCACTTAAAATTAAATTTTCAGGACACATGTTTCAAGGGTGTTTGCCCTCTTCTTCAGTTGAAGTCCGACTGCCCTGTGGTGGAGTTGTGCTCTGTGGTCTGTTATGGTGGAGACATCTGGTGTTTTCAGCAATAGTTTGTAATCATGTGGTGGTATTTCAAAATTCATGAGCTGGTCTTTGTGTTGTGTAATGAGAATATTCTCCAACTGTGAGTGCTGCTGGGTTGTTTACAGGTTTTAGCAACTTTATGTCATTTTCTGTTTCATGATGTGATGTCCAAAAATGGTGTGCTACTGCCGATTTATCCATCTGTTTCTGTTTGATGTGTCCAAAATATTCTTTTAACCTTCTTTCTAGTCTTCTTTTTGTTTAACTAATGCAACATAATTTGCAGTCCTTGCAATCAATTTTGTAGAAGCCTGATCCCTGTTTCATAGGTATGGAGTCTTCAACCTTTTCGTGGACATTGACGTCAATTTTAAAATGCAGGAGAACTGGTATGGACGTCATGTGACATCCTGTGCATGCATTTAATGCTTATTTAACCCTAATTATTTTAATTTTTGTCTTTTATAATAAATTTAAATAAATTCTAGAATAAATAAAGTCTGACCTTTAAAGGTTCCTTTTTGAATGGTACATCTCAAAATATGTATAGACACACAAGGGCACATCTCCACATTCATGGCATATCATGTTAGTCTTGTGTGTGCTGACGGTGGTATCATTTTAGGAAAGTGTTTTCCTTCAAGTCTGAGGGGTGCAGGGGTTTATATTTCTTACCCACTGTATGAAGAGGCATCTGAATGATATAGTGCTCAATTAGGCTACGAACTACTGATATGTGGAAGTCCAAGTAGGTCATCGTCTTGCATGGGTTTCGAGTTCTCCAAATTACTAAACAATTGTATATGGTGAATTTAGCTAGTGCAAAAATACCTTTTTATAATATTTAACTGTTTTTCATAAAGAAGGATATGACTGCAATACCTGATCTGCTAGATCCACACCACCCATATGCATATTGTATTCCTGGATAACATCAGGCTTGAAAATTGACATTTTGGTGTCAGCATCTATTTTTCTCGTGTCAGTCATCAAAATCTTAGGGCTGCAATTGGAAAATGCTGTAACCACCCTCCTATCTTGCCAAGTAATGAAGGTAAAGGGTGGGAGCTGATGCACCTGCATTTCTCCTCTCCTTAGAATTTGTATTCACATTCGGCAAACCAATATGATTTGAACATACTGTTCCAATTGCATTTGTTTTCCTTTTGCATAAGGCCACGTATAATTTAGAGGACCTGTACCACTTATCTTAATATATAGTCCTACCCTGCTCAAGTATAGGTTCCATCAGGTGCATTACTATGGAGCCAGCTAACCCCAAATCTTTGTCTCCAGTATTATCAGTTTCTTGGCCAGTGTAAATGCAGGTATTGTAAAGATATCCTGCTTTACTTTCACAAAGATCAAAACTCTTTATGCCAAATCTCGCCCTCGTTGTTTTGATGTATTGCTTCCAACCTAAGGGGCCCTTCCAAAGCATCAAGCTTTCATCTAAAGTGACCTTATCACCAGGCATGTAATTTTCTTTGAACTTTGAAACAATAGATTCCAAAACCAACATAATTTTGTGTAGTTTATCATTTACATTTTCTGTGCTGGTGAAATCAAGGAACCGCAAAATGGAAGTAAACCTGTTATTTGACATGCATTTCCCAAAAATGGAGTAGCCAGCATGTCATATGTAGACCAGTACATGTCTAAAGTTGGTTCACGAATAACACCCATGAGCGTAATTAGACCAGTTAGTATGTAAATTCCACTCAGCATTACTTCTGTCCGCTTCTCAATTCTACTCTTAGGCCCTAAGGTGCCTTCAGAAGTCAGGTCTTCCTTCATCTTACTCGCATATTCATTTGTTTCTGTAAAAATGAGAAACACTAAGTCAGCAGTATAAAGTTTTGTGAAAATGTCAATTGGTTGGCTGTCAGAAGTCAACTGAGCTTGGGGTTGTACACTAGAGGCTGTGCTCGTGAAGATATGTCCAGTTGTTTTGGAGTCATTTTGACTACCCCACAATGTTGCTTCTTCACAAACACCTGAAGCAAGAGAGTCACTTTCTTACTCACTGCTACCTATATCCTCAAAATCTGAAAACTTGCCGTCAATATCAAAGTCACTGTCATATAGTAAAAAGTCCTCCACATTATCTAAAGTAATTTCTGAAGCCTGTACACTGCCTACATGAGCTAATTTGTTACCTACATTGCTAGTCGAAGCCATGGTTAGAACTGAGATATAACATTTTCCGATTGCTAAAACAAAAAACTGTGAACCCCGTAGCTACACGGCTCTACCATAAATCTCTGCTGTGTATTTATTCTAAGGCGCAAATAGAAATGCTGATAGAGAGGTTTGATTTCTTTGCAGCTTGGGTGTTCCTCACAAACACACACACATAATTGCATCGTAGCAATAAACAGAATGATAAAACCTTGAAGCCCAGAACATTGTGCTTAGCTAGCTATACATATATACATTTGCTCGCACATAACACAAGCCTGACTCACAAATTAGGTGTGTTCGACGTACAGAATGACTTTTGCCACAGAGAAGAATTAGTGGTATTTAAACTTTTGTTAATATAGTCCTTATTTGTTACTACGATAGATGTATAATGCCTTTAATGAGCTTTAAGCCAGTTTTTGTCTCATTAAAATATCTTAAAATACCAAAAGTACAAATGTTTATGTACAAAGCATATATACCTACATTTAACAATTTAAATATCTTGAATTGTATGCTGAGTATCCATTACCGGCCGTGCAGCATTAAAATGGCCATTGCTCAAGCAGTTAATGTCTGTTTTCAGTGCATTTTTTTGTTGAATTGGTTACTTGAAGCAAAATTTATATTGTATTTCTTGATTTTTTTTTTTTTTTTTAATTTTTTATCTGCTGCTGGGCGATAAATGGATTTTTAATATGTAACTTTTGGTTTTTATGAGGACAGAGTGGTGATTTGTTTTAATGTTAATTTCTGCTTATATTTTTCAATTTTTTGGTCAATGATGTCTGGATTGAAACCATTGGCTGAGGCTATGCACCTTAATTGGAAATAATATTCTGTGTTGCACTCTTCTAGGTTGAGTGGGATGCTGAGGAGGCTGTGTACTGAGCTGATGATTGCCAGCCCATTCAATACCATTGTATTTGTCAATTGGACTTGCTTATGCTGATGTTGATGGAGGAAAAATGCAAAGTCATCTACAAACAAGTATGCATGAACTGGTAAGTGAACATCAACAGTGCTGTTAAGCTATCAAAAATAATATGGCACTTATTACAAAACCCTTTTCTACCCCATGTGCCTCACCGAGATCATTTCCTTTTTTTTTAACACCCGCTTTTACTACTCTGGCACCGCAGGCATGACAATGATAAATGGAATGAAGATGGAGCACCAGTGGAATGCAATGGTAGGGGAAACTGGAGAAAACCCACCCCTATGCCACTTTGCCCACCACAAATCCCACATGCAGTTGCTTGGGACAAACCCAGGTCAGCTTAGTGAGAGGCCTGTGGTCTAACCACTTGGTCATGGCGCAGTCCTCAGTGATCATGATTTAGAATTTAACTTTGAAGCAACATTTACACAAAAACACCACAAATGTTGTTATTTGTTTATGATGCTGTCAATTTCCAGCAGGCACAACACCTTGCTGAAATGAATTTGTACTTGCACCATCAGCTTGTGTACCGAAGTTCCACTGCAATGTTGCCATTGCGTATAACATTTAACACAATGCAAGCTGATGATTTACAAAAAAGCTCTGCAATGTCACACCTGCATGTAATGTACACGTGCAATAATAAGCCCTACTTCTCGCAATGCAATTGGGAGGTTGAAAAGGAAGCTCCCAAGCCCACAGAGTTGAGTATGAACAGAGAGCTCTCAGAATTCAGTTTGAATTAGAGCACTCATCAAGTGTGTACAAGCATTGAAGAAATGTGGGATGAAAACGTGCTACAATGCTGAATTAAATACATTTATTGTAATAACAGAAATTGAAATGACGAGATTTTCAGAAGTGGGATTTAACACCAATATGGAGATGATGAAAGCATTACTATCCGATAGTATAGTAAGAAGACATAGAAAGCTGTAACCGAAGAGATGAAATTTGGAATGGAGAAGATGCAAGAGAAAATGAAGAAATCTGGAATGGAGAAGATGCCAAAAGAAGTGGAGATGAAAATGTTCAAGATGATAGAGCTACTGAACCAATCTATGAACAGCTAGCCATTTTTAAGGACTTGGAAGAACTTGGCTTGTAAAACCACAGGGAATCTTAAGAATCATGGAAGGAACAGCTGATTGCAGTGCCAAGGAACTGAACACCATTATGGAAAAGATGTTTGACAGAAGGCTGAAGAACTTTAAGGATGAGATGCTAAGATGTAACACAATATCTGCATATGCCAAGTCACCCAAGTATGATGGGATGTCAAATTCTGAAGTCTTCTATCAACAGTGTGCCACTGTTGCCACCCACAACCAATGGTCAGAAATTGAGGAAGCTGCACAGCTGACAGCCAGACTCCAGGGGTGAGTGGCAGAAGTACTGAATATGATTCCCTGTTGACAGTGTCCAGAGAGATTTGGGAGGCCCTCAAGAACTGGTTTGGGAATTGCTTGGCTGCTGCAACTTCCACACTCAGTTCCAGACAAGGCTGCTACAGCCACGAGAAATGATGCAAGAGTTCAACCTGCCAATTGAACAGCTGATGAACAAAGCCCTAGTGAACCTATCATCCAGTTACGTGTCTCAGAATACTCGTTCATCAATGGAGTGCACAATGCCAAGACTCAGCAGTACCTTTTGCTCAGCAACTACAAGACAATCCATGGGGCCTTGACAGATGCACTGAGGATGGAGGTGGCCAAGAAAATAGCTGCACCCACATCGAAGACCGGATTAAGTACAACAAGGGAGGAGGGACAATTCAGAGGTGACAAAGATCAAGTGGTATGTGCAAGGGGTATGGCCAACCAGGACACCTAACGAAACACTGTCCATGATGAACAGTAGACAGGAAACAATGGAGGACCAATGTGGCGAGGTAGATGTTGAGTGATGCTACATGCCTTGGGTAGAAGATTGGATGACAGCCTCACCCATATGGCTGTATGCAAAGTAAGTTGTGCCATATATCACTACAGCTGGTGCAGCCATGATTGCAATCAGAGCTAATGCAGCAAAGAGCTTGTCAACATGAAATCCCAGTCAGCCCAACCAACTAGTAATGGTGTCAGATGACACTTTGCCCATGGAGGAGGCAGCCCTACTGGAGTTGGCACTGGATCGGAGACCCTAAGCCTGATGTTTGTCACTAGGGTGGCTGAGGATGTGATACTGGGACAGGATGCCCTAAGGAATAACGAGGCAGTCATTATCAGCCAGAGGACTTTGAAACTCAGCTCAGATGAGGTGTTGCTCCAGAGCCCCTAAGAACACTCGGAGATCTGCAGTGTGATCTTGTCCTTCAAGGATGATATAGTTGTGCCTGCAAGAAGCAAGGTTGATGAAAGAACGTCTGGTTTTGGACCAAAAGACACCATTGAATGGATTATGCATTGCCTGGTCATTGTTTTATCAGGAGGAAGTGCCCTGATATGGCTGCATCCAATAGACACCAATAAGGACAATCAGGCTGGGATGGAATTAAGGAAGGCTGAGCCAGCAGCAAGTGTAACATCGTGCAATGTAACTGAAGAGTAAGCAATGTCGCAAGGTCTGGGGCTCCGTATGAAAGACTTGCTGAAGAGGGCGGCTGACCATCTGACCGCCATGCAACTAGAGAGGGTCAGTGTCTGCTTAGATGATACCAGTCTGCCTTCAACCAAAGGAATGGTGATTACCAATACTGAGTATTCCCAAGATACCTGACCTATCCAGCAAACACCAAAAGGTCTTCCTCTGGCAAAGCAAGCAGTGATACAAGACATGCTAGGGTACACGAGATCTAGGGGAATAATTGAGGAGTCCAACAGCCCTTGATGCTCCCTGAAGTCTTGGTCACAAAGCAGAAGAAAAAATAGAAGCAGAAGAATGGTGAATTATACTTCTGTGTGGATTAACCAAAGCTGACTTCACCAGAAAGATATGTTTCCCCAACCCAGGAATGGCACCTGGACATAATAGCGCCTAGTGGTTCTCAACTTTATACTTTAAATACAGACACTAGCAAGTGGCCTAGATCCCAGAGACAAGGAGAAGACTGCATTTTCGACAAACCAAGTGATTTGCCAATTTATAGTTATGCACATTGGGCTCTGCAAAGTGCAGCCACTTTCAATATCTCATGGAATCAATGATGAGAGCTTTGACTATCTGCTTTATCTGGATTTCATTGCTGTGGACAACAACTTTTAAGACCATAATGTTGAACAGGCTGCAAGTAGCTAACTTGAAGTTAAATGCAAAGAAGTGCCACAGAGATGTACTTGGGTCATTTAGTCTTGCCATATGTGTTGGTCATGGACCCTGAGAAAGCTCAGGCAGTGAGCTAGCCCTTGCCCAAAATATAAACAAGAGCTGTGAAGTGTTCTGGGCTTATGCAACTATCACCAGTATGTCATAGGATTTTGCAACTCACAAAAACATTTGATGGAAGAGCACTGGAGTTACACGTGGTCATAAGAGGCCAAGAGAGCATTACAAGCAGTTAAGCCAGCAATTTCCACAACTTGGAGGCAATTTTATTGTGGACACCAATGCCAGTGACACCAGTATTGGGAGGCATTCTATCCAGGATGGCCAAGAGTGGGTAGTAGCTTGCTACAACAAGACTCTACAAGGCAGAAAAGAACTACTGTGGTATTCAGCAAGAGCTCCTGACAGTAGTAACGGCATTGGGAGACTTCCGTAAGTAAATGAATGGTCAGCTATTCCATCTGAGTACTGACCACTCTACCCTCACCTGGCTATTGAGTTTCAAGAACCTGGAGGGCCAGACAGTCCATTGGGTCCAAGAAGAGAACTTTACATCGTAACATCAGAAAGGATGTGGATGCCATCAAAACCTTGTCCAGAGGAGTGTAACCTCCCACTAAGGTGGAGAAGGAACATGCCTAAGCTGTGCTCATGATTTCAGCAGTACCTGGAGATGGATGGGATAGCACAGGCCTGAGGAGGGAGCAGTTGCCATATACTGACTTTTGGTCATTCCTGAGAGAAAAGGAGGCAGGGACTAGACCAAGCTGAGAAGACATTGCACCCAGAAGTAGTGTTTATAAGTTTGACTGGGCCCTCTGGGACTCACTGAAGACCAAGGACTGTGTTCTGTTTAGGGTTTGGGAAGACCTAGAAAGAGAAGTTATCCTCCCCTGAAATAAGGTGACAGAAGTCCTGAAGTACATGCAGGACTTCAGAACAACATTTGGGACACAACCGAATAATTGACAGGCTCCAATATTGGTTATGGGCAGATGCTGAGAAGCAATACTGCCAATGTTGCAAGTTCGTAGTTTACAGACCAGGAGCTGAGTTCATAGCAGCAGTATAACATGGAAGCACTCATTGAACACAGCCATTGACATTAACTTGACCATTTCCTGTGTTGGATAGGAATCTGTTGGGTTATGGATTACTTCACCAAGTGGCTAGAGGTGTACCCCATTCCTAACCAGGAGCACAAGACCATCACAAACTGCCTTCTAAGTTGGCACCCTGAGCACTCTGTAGCCACAATGGTACCCTAAAGTGGCAGAGAAGTTCTGCCTACAAGGGTACTATTGGGGCTATACAGCACTCAGGGCACCAACTTAGAATCTAACCTCATCATACAGTGGAGCAACTTGAAGTGCACAAGATGCACACAACCTCTCCATTCAAGTCAGACAGCATGGTTGAGCGATATATAAGGACTGTAGAAGAACTCTGAGGATGGTTGTGGCCAATCACCAGAAAGACTGGTGTGTCAAAATGCCACTTTATTTGCTGCCTTACCACTCTTCAACCCACTACACCAGGTTGACACCAACCCATTTGGTCTTTAGCAGGGAACTTGTCTACCACAGAACCTAATGCTTGAGAGACCACTTGGAGCTGAACAGCCAGCAGTCAACTATATGGAGAATTCCATAGACTGACATGCATGAGATGGCCAGTCAACACTCCCAAGTAGCAAGCACCAGATACTGGTAGAGCAACAGCAGAAGTTTCCAGCTGGGTGATTTGGTGTGGCCATATCGCCCTACTTGGAACAAGGTGTGCTGCATCAACCTTCAACAATCATGGCAGGAGCTATGCCACCTTTTGATTAAATCATCCTGGAGTATTTTATGAACAATGCTCAGAAATCTGTGGTGCTAGCCACAGCTTTATACCAATATAGAGGAATAATGATATTTATCTCATCCAGAGGCTGCCTCAAGGGACGAGGCTGGTTGTATATTTAAGATTGTATAGCCTGCTTCGATGGTGTTGGTCAGGAATACCAGCCCTGAGGGATGATGATTGGTGGGGTTTAAGGGCACTCAACTGCAAGTTATTAGCACTGAGGGAGAAGTGTGACTATCTGTCCATATGCATGGGCATACACTTCACCTCTGAATTGTTGCATGTGCACAGTTCACTTTCCATAGTTCCACTGCATTGTTACAGGTGTGCATAAATTTTAACATGGCCTGAGCAGATCGTCACCTCTGTGTGTGATGTAAACATGCAATAATAACCTTTGCTTCTCTAGGTTTTTTTGCTACACATTTGGAAAATATAAAAATGAGCTGTCAGGCCTGCAGGAATTTAGTTTAGACAGAGCAGTCTAGGAGTTCAGTTGAATTAGATCAAGCATTTGTCAACTATGCAAAAATGTCAAAGCAACAATAGAAAAAATTGTGCTTCACCATTAAATTGTAATCAACAGAAATTCTAATACAAAGATTTTGTTACAATCTCAAGGAAAGCAGCTACCATGTAGTGGTACAGCGAAAATGAGTGGGATATCGCAGTGGCCAGAGTAACAGATTGGTCAGTTAAGGAATTACTTAGTTTAGAATTGTTTGTTCTAGAAAAAGCAAAAATTATCAACCTTAAAATTTGTTCATGGTTATTTAATGGACTTCTTAGTGACTGACCACACATCACATGTTTATATCATATTTTTTCTCTGGTTACCAAAGTGAAAATGAATCTGCACTGACAATGATAAATGAAGTTGAGTATGTGTTTACCTCAAGTAATCACTATAAATTTGGCCTCAAGACACTAAGCTGATAATATAGGCCATAATACTCTGTTTTGTTATGAGCAAAGAAGCTATGTGACAAATTGAAATATTGCTTTTGACCTGAGAAAGTAAATAGATGACAACTGGAAGGATGTATGCCTTACAGTAATAATAATCATAATTATAATAATCAAGTTAAGAGGGTAGTCCCAAAAGTATAAATGGCAGTTGTTTGAAAAAATAGCTATGATAGAGAACCAACCTTATAAAGCGCAAGTTTGAAGTTTGATAATGCTACACTGTTTAGTGGTTTGTAAGGGATGGTGACATACATTCCGTAACCTTTGCTATCCAAATCCCAATCTCAACCTGCCATTGGTGTAACCTGCTTTTACAGATAGGACCTGGGGACTAAGAATTGGTGGTGTAGCAACATCAGAAATACAGGGAATGCTAGTTCATAACTGGCCTGACCAGAGGCTATGAGTGGCAGCCCAACAACCAGTTTTGCCTTCCTTTGGCTAGCAATAAATCAAAGGGACTATCAATACGCTTTAAAGTCCTATGAGAAGATCTCAAGGATCTACATGACCATAGAATGATAAAAGATCCCTGAAATAACAGACATGATAAAAGTTGGGAATTACTAAGTTAATAAGACATTCCCTGTACAAAAGTATGCAAATTATACTTACATAAAACTTTAGCTAGACCAGTGTTAACCTACAGCAGTGAAGCATGGATGCTAAGAAAGACAACATTAAAACAGAATAACTTATAAAATGAGATTCATGCAATGATCAGCAGGATACACTCAATGGGATCACAAAAGGAACACTGTTGTCTTAGACAAACTGAAAACTACATTGATGTTAATAAAAAAAAATACTAACTAAATTGGAAACACCATCTTGAAAGAATGAGCTCACATTGTATCCCTAATCCCAAATCTGTTTACAACAACATACCAAGAAGATGAAGATCTTTGGATCAACCTGTAAAATGCTGATAGGGTGATGGTGACTGTTTAGCACTGATCATTGGTAACGACATGATACAGAAGTTTATAACGTACGGTAGACAAAATGAAAAGCAATTCCTTCAGCCCTCACATAAGGTAGGTGATGTGAAGGACCCTCTAAACATGTATGGAGAACAGTTGTATCATTAACATGTCCAGCAAAAGCCAAAAGATTGGTGGGACAAAAGTCATACACTGTCAAGTGAGGTTTTACCTTTATATGTTTAACTTTGATTTTGATTAAAATATAGAATTTGTGACAAATGATGTGATTGGATTCTCTGGCAATAGCTTCTGAATCCTGTTCATTCTCAGTAACTTTTGCACCATTAGTAAGCCATAGCAGATAGAAAACAAATCTTACTGTATACCTGGTCTTACCATAAATATTCTCACAAATATGAATCTGAACCATTTGCACAGTTTTAAAAATAACTCAATATCCTTTTGATACTGATTGTTTAAATGTATAGGGTGTACATAAATGAATATCGGCGTTTTAACTGTTTATAATATTTATTACATTCAACTTACCGTTATAAATGATATGTCAAATGAAAAAGCAACTCAAACAGTTTTGTTTGTTGGCACAAGTGCGCGTAATGTTTCTGTCGCAATCCGCTAGACAGCGGTAGTAGCAAAGATGGTGACTAGTAAACAGAAAGTGTTTTGTGTTTTGCCGTTTGCAAAGACCGAATCTGTAGTTACTGTGCAACATGCGTTCCATAGTAAGTTCGGTTGTGATCCTCCTAGTGATAAAAACATTCGTAGATGGTATAATCAGTTTGAAGATACTGGCTGCCTTTGTAAAGGGAAGAGCACGGGACGACCAGGAGTAAGTGAAGAGACTGTTGAGCGAGTGAGAGTCGTTCACTCATAGCCCAAAGAAATCAGTCCGGAAGGCTAGTCACGAGATGGTACAAATGCAACGAGATTCCCCTAAAGTGAATGTTTTTTGTGCCGTATCCCGGTGAAAAGTTTATGGGCCTTTCGTTTTTGGTGAACCAACTGTAACAGGCACTTCTTACCTTGATACACTAGAGCCATGGCTCTTCCCTCAGTTGGAAGAAAATGAGCCAGAGAACTTCATTTTCCAGCAGGATGGTGCGCCACCTCACTGGCATAACGAAGTACGCAATTGGTTGAACGTCACTGTACCCGAGCGCTGGATAGGCCGCAAGGGCCCCAATGACAGGGCTTGCTGTGCATGGCCTCCACGTTCTCCTGACCTAACGCCATGTGATTTTTACCTTTGGGGATTCATCAAGGATCGTGTGTACGTGCCTCAGCTATCAGCTGACCTCCCTGAATTAAGAAACCGGATTGAAGCAAATGTTGCTACAATTACTGAATACACACTCATCAACGTTTGGGAAGAACTCGGCTATAGACTTGATCTGTGCCATGTGACAAAGGATAATCACATTGAACATTTACAAGCTTCTTGGTAAAACTGTTTGAGTTGCTTTTTCATTTGACATATCATTCATAACTGCAAGTTGAATGTAATAAATATTATAAAGAGTTAAAACCCTGATATTCATTTATATACACCCTGTATTACAAACCCAGAGCACAATCATATTTCAAAGTGGCCACCTTTGGCACTCATATAGGTCTAAGTGTCTGTGGCCACGCATCAATAAAATTACATAGTCTCTATAGGAAAATCTACACTGCCTTCACCAGGGAGTGCTTCAGTCTGTAAATACTGAGATGCCTCTGCTTACAGACCATGCCCTCAAATACAGACCACAACTTGTAGTCCAATGGGCTAAGGTCATGGCTGCTGGAAGGTCAATCATCTGGAGCAATGAAGTTCAACACATTTCTCCACAGCCAATCCTGGGTAGACTTTGCCTTGTGAGCAGGTACTGAATCCTGCTGGAAACTCCATTTTTGATTCCTGAACAAGGTGTTGCCCATATCCTTCAAAACAGTCTCGAACACAGTGTTAATACACTTTGACAAGTTTTCACCCCTTTTCCACAAAAATGGAATTTAGTGGTCCATCATATGCCACTCCCCACCAAACCATGAGTGAGGCATGATGATGACCTCTTTGGATCTTAAGAACCTTCTCACGAGCTTCGAGATGATTTGGCATAAACACGATCATTTTGTTGGTTAAAAGCCTCCTTAATAGCGAACATATTTTTAAATGTATTTTTCGGCGGTCATTGTTTACGTAATGCTGAAGAAGGCATTTTAATTGCATCACCCTCTGCTCTTTCAGATGCTGGGTTAGAAGGTGACCTGTACTCCATCAGTAAGCTTTCAACCCCAGGTCATCACTCAACAGGCGGGACATCAACATTTTTTTAAATCTTCAGCTCTCGAGCCACCACTGGCTGCTTTTCCATAGGATTTTGTTGAATACGAGCTGCCAATGATTTAACTGTCTGCTCGTCCCTAATGCTGCATAGACAATCTTGTCTCTGGTGATCCTCAACCGTCCCAGTCACTAGGAGTCGGTTAATGGTCCGATATACAAACATTCTGCTTATTTTCAATTTCAGAAGACAATTTACCCATCTTATGGAGAGCTAATACTGCTACACGATTCTCATAATTGCCCCACTCCATCGCTAAAATATACGGAAACACACTTTCTCTTCTGCAGCTACTTAAAATGACTCCCTTTTAACTTACCCCCATAAAGGTCAGCCGCAACCTTCAAAACCAGTTGTACAGCCTGTGCTGTATTTGTAACAGTATTTATGGTAAGATTAAGTATAAACTACATTTTTTGGTGGAGTTAACCATTTCTGAGATATTCCTTATCTCATTTTAAAAATACTACTGTTTTCTCAAATGCTAAGTCATTTTTTCCCCCTGGTCATGCAAAGAGAACAAAATTTTAATACAGGAAAGAACCACTTTTAGAAGATTGGAACCCTGGTCATGCACAGGGAACAAAATTTTAATAAAACAAAGAATCACTTTTAGAAGATTGGATCCCTGGTCATGCAGAGGGAACAAAATTTTAATACAACAAAGAATCACTTTGAGAAGATTGAACTATCACTTTAGCCTGCTTGATTCCCTTATTTCTCTTGCATTACATGGAAATATGTAACCAAACTATTTCTGTTAATGTTTAGCTCAATTAGCATGAATAAGATAGAATAAGCTTCGGTAAGATCAGTTTGTTGGAGAATAGTTAGAGAAAGTCATGTAAATGTTATACATCAAAGTTTTGTCTTTTAGATTACACATATGCTGTTTGGTCCAGCTTTTGCATCAATTTATAGCCATGGATGAAACATGGATCAATCACCTCAAACTTCATACACAGGAACTGTCAAAACAACCCACTGAAAGGGGAAATCAGTCCAAAGAAGGCAAAAATGGTTCTATCTGTAGGCAAGATCATGGCATCAGTTTTTTGGGATGCATGTGGAATAATCGATTATCTTCAAAAAAAGAAAAACAATTAATGCAGAGTATTATGCAAACTTAGTGTTGTGTTTGAGTATGAAATCAATACAAAAAGACTACCACATTAATCAAAAAAGAAAGTTTTGTTTTATCAAGACAAATGCCCTCTAGCTCACTACTCACACATCTGTTATCGCAATGACCAAAATCAATGAGTTAAAGTTCAAATTACTTCACGTTTCCCCATTTGCCGGATTTGCTCTTAGATTATTCTCTGCTTCCAAACTTACAATGAAGAAGTGGAGCATGCAACTGATAGCTATTTTGAGGAGATCTACAGTTTTAAATATAAGCAGGGTATTGAAGCTATTGAACATCTCTGGGAAATGTATTGACCTAAAAGAGACTGTATAGAGGAAGATATTTTTGTACTTTTCAACTTTAACTAGCAGAGTCTGCAATTTAATTATAAATTCCAAATAGCTAACTGTGAACAGTTCTGTAATTTTACAACCTACCTCAACTGTTGTGTTCTGGAATATCTTAAGGAGCTGATGAACACCAGTTACACTTGTTTCCACTGGTTTGTTTAGCAAAGGCAAATCAGCCCCTTTCTCATTTTGTGCCTCATCTCCCATATTTAGATTTCCTTTGTTAAGTCTTATATCTTCCGCTCGCAGCTTCAGTGCCTTTGGTTTTTTGCCACCTCTCCTTCCTTTCTTCAGAGCCTTTCCTTCTATTTTTGGCCCCATTTTTTGTTTTTCCTAAAATGAAAAACCAGAGTTAATGTAACCAAAACACTTATTTTCTTAGTTCATTACCAAAGCTTCAAAAAGGTCTTTTCATCAATTATCAGTATGTTATATTCATTACTTAATGTATAAAATACTGACATAATTTCATTGAGCTGGCAAAGGTTCCAAAATTACGTACATTTAAATTGTTTTACTCAGATGGCAAAGTTTCCAAAATTTTGCAGCCACAATGGTGCTAGTGCAGTCTGTGTATATTGCATAAGGCTGGAATTCCAAAATGTTTCTTTGTTGTGATTTAGTAGGTTACTCCTTTGGATCTTAACTCTTTGGTGAGATTTACTTAAGTTAATCACTTTTACAACATACACTTAAAAAAGGTCAGTACTTCACTCACTAGTAAATTGTAACAACTCTGTATGAACACTGGGTTTGAATGAACTTTAAGGCAAGGAAAAGTATATCACTGGGAAATATAGCTATAAGAAAATAAGTTTAATTAAAAACAAAAATGTTTGGCCACAACCTTCATTTATGGCTGCATTAAGCAAGTTTACTAAGACACCATGGGCAGTTGCTCAAATGGGTTGCAGGTTTCCACACCCAGAGAAATTTTCCCAAACCTACAATTATATTTAAACATTATATTACAATTTTACTTCCTGATTA
The DNA here is from genome assembly GCA_030762935.1 of Hymenopus coronatus. NCBI lineage: Eukaryota > Metazoa > Arthropoda > Insecta > Mantodea > Hymenopodidae > Hymenopus > Hymenopus coronatus. Next base: position 199,116,419 of record CM060900.1, on the reverse strand, counting down.
TCTGCATGTGCCACTTTTTTGAGCAATTATAGGGGTATTGGTTTGCAGCTGCGATGAAACTCTTGAGGCAGCCCTTTAAGATGTGCAATAGGGATGTTAGGTAAGAAGGGATGAAATGGTGTAGGAAAGCACGGTGAACTATTTTTACGATAAGCCTTGCCACCATTTATCAAACTAAGCATTGGTGTCAACATAATAGTGCAACTATTAATTAATGGAACTCATCTATCTAAATCAGATATTGTTCCAAAGAAATAAAAATGGGGAAGAGGGCCTGTATGGATTTTGCATGCTCTTCAATAGCTGTATGCTTCTCAGTGCTATTGCATTTTAATTTTAATTTAATAAATAATAGACAAAATGGAGACGTGCGATTCTTGAGTATAGCACTGTCAAGGTTCCAGTATCCAGTAATGCACTCTTTCGGCAGTCTAACTCCATTAGAAGAAGCTTGACACAATGAAACAGCATCATGGAAAAAACGTTCATAAAAACATTTATGCAGTTTTGTTCTATTTGTGTATCTAGCTGATTTTGTGTTGCAACTTTGGTGAGTAGGTATGACTAATACTATTACTAATTACTACTATTACTATTATCACTTTTACTATTCTACTAGTATTATTACTGTTACTATTATTATATTATTATAATTATTGTAGCAGGACTATGGGGAATATACCTTCAAAGCCAAATATATATCATACTGAATTTTATTTGTTGATTCCGCAGTTACTTCCTGATTCAACATTGTTAGGAATATTACCTTTGATTAAAACCAGAATATTGACATTCAACATTTCAACATATTCTGTTTTACTTGCTCTGTTCCGGTCCAAATGGACCTTATGCAGAGGAAGTATTACTTCATACAAAAATGATATCAAGATTTTAGCAGATACACATGTTTTGGGATCCCGGAATAATAAAAAAAAAAAAAAAAAAAGGAAAAGCATTTTTGGAATGAGTGTGCATGTGTTAATAGCATAACTCAAAAATTAGAAGTTGCAGAAATACCAAATCTCATACTTAAATTAGGAATACTACAAGGAAGTGTGCTAAGACTTCCAGATAAATCCTCCCACCAAAACTACCCTTTACAGAAAAACATTTCCGAAAGTTAACCACCTAACTATGTCCCAAGGGTACAAGGCAAACATTTTCAAATTAATCCTCCCAACTAAAATCATCTTTTACATAGAAAAAAATTTCCCTAAAAATGCTACACACAATTTGTATTACAGTATGATATATCACAAGTATTAAGACCACAAACAAAATGAATGCCTTAGATTTCTGGGAATGTAAACTTTTTTTCACTTGTAATGATTCTGTATAATAGAAAGGTACATGATAGGGGAAATCATGCTGAAGGAAAAATATACACCTCGGTAAAATACACATATAGTGTGTGAGGTTTTTCATAGCTTTAACCATTTTAGAGAAAACTTTTGTGATTTAAAGTTATCTATTTAAAAAACAGTAAATGAGAGGGAAATCGTGTAGAAGAAAATGGCAATCTCTGTAACTTTGTAAAATGCCCATATTTACACAATTTCATAGCATTAACATTTCTGAGACACTCACATCCGTTTGTTTAAATGTTATTGACTATTTGAAGAATAGATATCTGAATTAGCACTGCATTTCACCTAAATACCTTATGCCCCCCTCCACCTAGATGTTAGAAGCAATGTTATAACAATCTTCCATGTTGAAAGCAAGGTTTTGATCAGTAGCTGTATTACTGTTCATTCTTGTCTTCCAATTCCATGGATTTAACCTTAGATATACAGTATTTTGGCACTATCTATGGATATATGATTTTAAAACAGATTTCTTTACAATAGACACAACACCCATATCTGGGAAATACATGCAAAAATTCCTGAAAGTAAACAATTCTACATGCCCCTACCAGAAATTAAATCCAGTACAAATTAACACTGGTGATAAGCAGTGTTCAATGTTACACCTTTACTGCAACTTTAAGGTTTGTTATCAAATAGCATCCTTTTCAACTGGCATAATAAGTATTCAAAAAGCAACAAGTTGGTGACAAACACATTGAATTTATGCTTTTTGTTACCTTTTTTCTGCATGATACTTCACTGCATTTGACTTCTGAAAAATCTGCTCTCAGGTAGAAAGTTGGCAGATTAAACACAATGTCTGGGGCTTTTATCTGATTTAAGAGAGGGAGGTAGGGATGGATTCTGGAAGTTGGCAAGGAAAAGATTTGAGGATATAGAAATACAAAAAATATTTAGTGAGATAACTATACCAATGAAAGACTCATGGGGAAGGGAAAAGTACATAGATGTGACAAATAAAGAGGAGCGAAAAGGTATTGCATGGCTGAAAGCAGGAGTATGGAGATTAAAAGGTTTAAGGAAAGGTATTCCACAAAATCAATGTCCTATATGTGGCAGAAATGAAGATATGGAACACATTTTATTTAAATGTAAGGGGACTGAAGTTTGGAGAAAAATGGTTCAAAATAGATGAAAATGTAGCAGTAGTTGAAATGTTTCAAGACAGTAAGAAGATTGGACAATTGTTATACACAGTGAAAAATAAATGGGTATGGACAGTAAATAGACAAAATGGTGTAATAAACTATTGTTAAATATGAGTATGACTGGTAAAGAGCCAGGGCTGAACACCGGTCATATTCACCTGTATATAGCTTAGCATAAATAAATAAATTATAAAAAGACGAACAGAAGTTATTTGCATCCATTATAACTTACAGTACTAGTGTTTGGGCCACTCGGATGCAGAACATGCAAATGAGTTTAAGACAACTCATAGGAAAACATTGCTATGATTTTTCAAAGCAGTGAAACAATGCCAAAAAGGCCCTTTTAATAGTGAGAAGAATCTGGCCAACTTATTTCTGAATTAAACCAAAGGGAACAAAATGTTAAAGAATGGAGATATTGGTAAGGTAACACAAATAGTTGGAAGAAGGTGCAATAATGCCATACAAATAAAACAATTTTAATTAACTGCAACAAGAATGAGAGCTAAAACAGCAACAAACTTGTTTCAAATGTATACAACCAATTGAAGGTCTTACAAATTACATTATTGCTTGCGGTCCACGTAAAAAAGAGCTTAATAAAACCTCAAATTGTATTTGTTTCATCTATAGCAAACAAGACACACCAGAACATGTCCTGTTTGAATGTAAATGATACAGGGAACAAACAATTATAGATAGGATACAACTAAGTGGATATCAATAGTAAACATACAATGAAACAGAGAGATATGTAACCATTACATAAATTTGCAAAACTTAGTAAAATTGCTTGGGAAGAAAAACGCAAGCATTAAGAACTGATAATACATTTAAATAAGAACAATGAAGAACTAAGATGATCTGAAAGAACTCTAATTTCTTTAATAGTGATGCATAAATAGTGATTATGCATCACAAATACTGCTAGTTATTTACAATGTAGCAAAAGAGGAAGCAAAAGATAATGAAGAAAGAAATGGAAAATAAAGTTGTGTAAATATGAAGAAATTTTATTAGATATTGTAAGGAAAATAATGTGGTGAAAGGAGGATAAACACTTAAAGAGGAAAAGGAATTATATACATAAATCAGAATTGGAGGAGGAAGAAGAGAAGAGATGGTGTGTGAAGGTCGTGGAGAAGAAGTATACACAGTAGAATGAGATTTGAGCAACTGGAGGAGGACAAGAAATAGAGCAGAACAGTGGCAAGTGAAGTGTTAGGCAGTGTAAATGGTAAAGTTAGAGTAATTTAGATATAAAGCAATAACACAAATGCTTAAACCTCAAAGAATAAATGTTTTAGGGAAGTGGTTAGTGAGTATTAGGTGATTATTTAACTGCAAGAAATATTTATATCTAAGAGTAGAAAGAAAGAAGACTAAACTAAATTATTCACATGACTATTTTATTTAGTATTCTGCAAGATCTGGGTTGTACATGACAATGATGAAAACCGCAATAATGTATAACTTACCATTCAGGTTCTGCAGCATATTTCCTACATTGGTAGCACTCTGTGATGCCATATAGCTAGCCAGCATTCTTGAAGCAGAGCAGCTTGCTAGAGCAGCTGATTCTGTCATTATAGCGCAAAGTTTCAACTGGAATGTATAGCACCTTGAATTGCTCTTCGTTTAGAATTACACATTTTAACTCACCTTAATATTTACATATTTTGTTCTATTTCATACAGATTTCTCACAAAGGCAATGAGTATCAAAAGTGATGAGTATCAATCTTCAATTTCTTACTTATTAGGTTTAATTTTATGAAGTGAGCCAAAATTACAAGGTATTCACTATGGCAGTAACTCCGGCTACAACATACCGGCAACAAACCTTTTAATCATTTATTTCATTCATTATGACTGTGTTTTAAGGTTTTGTCTTTTCTTTTTCTTTTTTTTTTCCATAAAAAGACCCAGTCTCCAGCTGATTTAGAATATTCAATGGAACTGCCCACTATTTCTTCCCTGGATGAAAATTGTGATCTAGAGCAGCTATTATTTATCTGAGGTAGAAATGAAGTGTGTTCATTTTGGAACGTACTTCAGGCATTCATTGTGATAGGATTCACGGCTTCCCATTAATGAATGTGATTGTTATGCATTATGTCACAATCTTACACTCTTTATGATACTACACAAATCATTGTACTCTTTGGAATTCTTACAGAGCCAGTTTGATTTTAACTACTTCTTCACTCAATATCTCATTAGCACATAAAGGAAATTACTCAAAATATTCCTATAATTATGGACATTAGAAATACAACTTAGAATTGACATGGACCTTTTTAGTAGTATGCTGTCACTTTCATAAGTAGCAGATACCTACCACAGATGATTTTAAAGATACAGCCTGATGCTACATAAAACATTACTTTTCAAGCTTCCACTCACACCTCCAGCACACCAATCTTAAGTATGCCCATTCACACAATGAGTTATAATTTGAATTAATGTTCCCTAAGTGTTACATTTACTTTCAGAGACAGTCCCACCACCTGTGTGACACACTGAATAGAGCAAGGAGAGTATTTACATATACAGATATAATACTATATTCTCTGGACATTTGCACATCATCTGCTTCATATTCTTCTACGTCTTCACTATATTCTCTTAAATCCAAATTTGAATTACAATCTTCCCCATCTATAGCTGAAGATTTGTCTTCCTCATCAGTAACACTTTGAGGCAGATTAACGCCATTTATAGCACTAAAAATGTTGCTTTGCAACTCTCACTGTATTTCACCATCATCCAATCCACATGTAAAGACTCAGAAACTCATGCAGCTTCTCTTTCTTGCTGAGAATTGCTTACTGAATTTTCGAGTAGTAAAGCTTGCTTGCTTGCTTTCTTTTAAGAAAAACTTAAGTTTCTTTTTATGGGAGGCTTTTCTTCTACACCACCTAAAAATTTTGAAGGCATCACATAATTTTCATTCTGGAGGTTTTGAATTTCTGGTTCTTTATTATTATTTTTATAACATCCAACTCATTAAAATTACTTTATTTGAAATGAATTGAATCAGGGCTTAAATCCAGTTTTTAGCGATTTTGTTTTAAGTATAAGGTCTACAGACCTCAGTGAACAGTCTTATGTTAAAAAACTTTAGTTCTGAAATCCTTTAGCATAATATTGGAGATGCTTTCCTGACTTGAAGTGTTAATAGAAATTCAGTCCTGAACCTAAGTCCTTTTAGCACTAGACCATAATTTGTAATGAAATCCAAGTTCCCATAGAGACAGTAGATTCATCCATGGCATGACCTACAAGTTGAGAAAAAGACGCTCTTTTCTTTTACTTATTTTCAAGATGGCTGATATGAATAACAATGTTAATGAGATGACAAAAGAAAAGAAAAGAAAAGGCAGAAGGAATGAGTCTCTGTATTCAAGGAATGTAATAAAGCATGCACGTTTAACAGCAAAGACATACATTAAGTTACAGCAAGGAGAATAGGAAATGAATGCAGGTGGATGTATATTGAGGTTATGTTACAAATCACATGATGTTCAGATGTTAATCAGATCCCATACAAATTAGCTGTGTTGCCATGTACTATACCATTGTAATTTGATCTTGTTTCAGCTGCAAATTGCTATGTTTTAAAGCAACTAATGAAGACAGACAGTTGGACATACTATCCCACTTCACTACTGATTTTACAACACAGGATGCTCAAGATTCGAATCTCCACTTGATAGAAATGAAACCTGTCAGTCATAAAAGGTCGAGGAAAGCAGATGCCACCAAAATGAGGAATGCAACTTTTACCTACTATGTGTTATGCTATGGCTAGAGCATTAAAGTTTGTCATAAGGCCATCAGGAGTTAACATGGAATATCATAAAAGCATGTTCAGCATTTGAGGGTTCTTCTAAAAAAAGGTAAATCTCCAAAGGACAAGCGTGGTAAGCATCCAAATTTTAATGAAGTATCACCAACAGAGAAAAATAAAATCCATCAGCATATTATGCCATATCCTGTAAAAGAGAGCCATTGTTCAGAGAAATCATATCAATATCTGATGCAAGGTTCACAATCAAAGCTATATATGGAATATTTAAAGAAAAACACCCTGACAGCAAAGTAGATAAGTGAAGTTTAAGCGCATTCAACTACGGGGTTGTCAGTGCCCTGGTTTAAAACAGTGTTAAAACCAATAGATAAAATTGCTAATAGTCCATGGAAATGATAGTTAAAATTGAACATAAAATCCATAAAAAATTAAAACTGCCTATGGGGGGAAACCATAGGGGGGACCTAAAACTGTTATTTTTTTTAAAGGCTGAACTAAAGGGTAGGCATTAAAATCAAATTCTCGTTCTTTAAAAGCACAGGTGTTAAAATGTCATAAAAAAAACCACAGCTACCACTTTAGGATAATATTTCAATAACTAAAAGAGGCTAGATCCTGATAGTAAACGACAACTTACATAAAAACTTAAAACACCTATTCACAGCACCAGCATCATCCACCAGGAGCTCGTGAATACTGTCTGATAATTGCAGAGTGGCTCATACATGTGCTAAAAAAGCATACTCTACCAACAAATGGTGGACCGTCAAAATTTCCCTGCATAGCGGACAGATAAGGGCAGGGTCCTTTCTCAACCGGTAGCTGTGGGTAAAAATACAGTGGCTGATACATAAGAGAGCCAACATTACCTCCTCGCAGCAGGATAACCGAGAGGAGATTACCAAGAATGCAGGCAGGTCCTTCACCTTTCTGAGCTTGTGGCGACGGAGAGCGGACTATTCGGCATGCCAGCACGAAAGTACTGCATTCTGCACAAAAAATCTAAAGTCCTCTGATGTCACACAAGAGCTGTTGATACTGGGTTCTGTAGTTGCCATTCCTGCAGCTATGCCGCCAGCACACAGACGTTATTATAACAGACGCAGAAATATTGACACAATAACTCATGCAATAGACAACAATTTGCAAACAGATCGACACCACTGTATCAAACTATGGACAGTGCCCAATTCTGGCAGACTATTCAGCATGCCAGCACGAAAGTACTGCGCTCTGCACAAAAAGTCTAAAGTCCTCTGATGTCACACAAGAGCTGTTATTACTGGGTTCTGTAGTTGCCATCTTTGCTGCTGAATATGCCAATTCGTTCCAGGGCAAGCCAGCATGTCCAGGAATCCACGCACATTTCACATTTACATCCAAAGGGTACAAATGGTGAAGGTCCTGGATTTGCTGCATGAGAGGATGGTTGGTGTACATCTCATGAACGCTCTGAAGGGCACTAAGAGAATCACTCAAAATAAGTTAGTTACTCAAATTGTTGCGGCAGACATACAGAATGGCTTGGTAGATGGCGTACAGGCTCTGCAGAATAAATGGATGTGTTAATATGTAAACTGAAAGTATGTGGTTGGGTGCCAGTTACAAAGGCATATCACACACCATCGCTGCACTTACTGCCATTGGTGTAAATAAAAGATCAGCCACTATAAGGGGATAAAAATTCTAAAAAAACAAGTATGAATACTATACAGAGGCAATGCAGATTTCCTGTAAGCTGTCATCCCGAGATCTACATGGGAGGTAGCATGTAACCAAGGTGGGTATACCCTTTCCCCCTTCGGAAACATGCAAGGCACTACAATATTGTGTTTCCTCAGCTCCAGAAATGGAAGCCTGCAGGACGTGGACTATGAAGGTGGTTGCAATATCGCTCGTCCAGCTCGGTACAGAAGAAAGGGGTAAACGTCGGATGCAAAGACATGCACTTAAGGGAACAGCTGTAATTTCCTAATAGGACATCACGCCAACACCACAAAGGGGCTTCTGCCTATTCGATGTAGAGACTAACAACTGGGCTGGTTGGAAAAGCTCCAAGAGCCACACGGATGCCCTGATTATGTACAGTGTCAACGCATCTCAGCACAGATGGTCGTGCTGAAGAATAAACAATGCATCCATGCCTAATTTGGATCGGATCAGAGCACAATAAGGACGCAACAGTAATGACCGATCTGCACCCCAAGATTTGCCATTTAGTATCCGTAAGATATTGAGAGAACCGTCACATCGCGCTTTAAACTGTGCTATATGTGGTCACCAGTATAGGTTGCGATCAAATACTAACCTCAGGAATCTCACCTCATCTGCGAAAGGAAGTAAATCTGGCCCAAGTGTAAGAGCAGGAGCCATTCGTCACCTACGACGCCAGAAGTTAACGCAGACTGTCTTCTCAGGCGCGAAATGAAGGCCGTTTTCGAAGCTCCAATCGTAAAGATTGTCCAAACACCGCTAGAGACAGCGTTCCATAAACGGTGTACGCTGAGAAGTACAGAAGATGGCAAAGTCGACCAAGATTAAACAGGATGAGACACTTGGGGGAACACAATGCGATATGGAATAGCAAACAGCGTCACGCTTAGTACCGAGCCCTGCGGCATTCCATTCTCTTGATTAAAATAGAAAAAACCGAACCGAACCGACCCTTACTCGGAAAACGCGGTCACGCATAAACTCCTGAATGAACGGTAGACGGCCACGTATATTCCAACTGTGGAGGGAGCTTAAAATCTCTGCTGGCCAACACGTATCATAAGACTTCTCCAAGGTAAAAAAGATCCCAACCGTCTGACAATTCCGAAGAAAGCCGTTCAGGATCTGCGTCGATAGCGACACAAGGTGCTCAACCGCTGATCGACGTCTTCGAAAACCACATTGGACACTGGTCAAAAGATTGTGGGATTCCAACCACCATACCAACCGCCCATTTATCATGCATTCCATCACCTTGCAGACACAGCTGGTGAGGGAAATTGGACGATAGCTGGAAGAAAGATAACGGCCCTTCCCAGGTTTCAAAATAGGTATGATGATGGCCTTCCGCCACTGAGTTGGAAAAGTGGCATCTACCTATACACGGTTATAGACCTCGAGGAGGAAAGCCTTACCCGCAGGAGAGAGATGTTGCAACATTTGGACGTGGATGCCATCTGGACCTGGTGCAGACGGCATTGTCTAGCTCCGCCATGGTGAAAAGGCGGTTGTAGTCTTCAAGGTTTCCAGAGCGGAAGGCGAAACCTTGAGATTCAATCTGAGCCTAGAAGAAACTCTGCCGAATAATTATCTGAGCTAGAGTGAAAGCACTGCCCAGAGTGTTAGCCACGTCAAAAGTGTCAACCAGAGCGCCTGCCGCTGTTTTAGATCGGCATATGGGTCGCTTCCGGCTACACGCCGTAACTTACCACAAACTACAGAGGAAGGTGTATATCGATTAAAGGAGCCTACAAACCGGCTCCACGATTGCTTTATGCTATCCTTAACTTGTCTAGATTTAGCACGCGCCTTCTTATATTGTATTAGACTTTCCAGCATAGGTCGATGCTGGAAATTCCGAAGAGCACGTCTACGAGCACAAATGACATCCCGACTTTCATCTGTCACCCAAGGAACAGGAAATCGACGAGGATGGCCAGTCAACCGCGGGATATTCTGCTCAGCAGCGGAAAGAATGGTGGATGCGAGGCGTTCAATTAAGAACTCCACTGGGCCGTGCTCGCTACGGTCGAAAACCGCCCAACGGGGAAAAAGGTTACAGTTGGCTTTATCTAAGCGCCATCTAGGTAAACGTGAACACATAAATTCGATGCTAAGAGACTTATAAGAGCTGTAAAGTGGTCACTAGAATATAAATCAGAGATGACATTCCATTGTAAGGAAACTCTGAGAACCAACAGCTAGGTCGAGGTGGGAAAAACTGTGAAAGGCGTCAGAAAGAAAGGTCCAGTGTTCAGAAGAGAGGGGTTATTATTGTCCAAGAAATCGGCAATTAGATGACCTCTCGCACAAGCCCGAGGTGAGGCCCACAGTGGGTGTTGGGCATTCAAATCACCGACTAACAGAAATGGTGGTGGTAACTGCGAAACTAGCTCGTCTAGATGCATGTGCGAGAGGTCAGCAGATGGAGGCAAATAGATGCTCCATATTGTGAATCTGGTAGTTGGGAGGGAAATCCTTACAGCAACTGACTGGAGACCAGAATACAAGGGCACGGGCTCAGATAAAGGTCATCTCTGACGATCATAGTGTCCCCATGTGCAGGAACACCCTCCTCCGGTGATAAATCACACCGTACAGCAGAGTAGCTCCTGAATGTGACGTCGTCATGGGGACGGAGTTTGGTCTCTTGTAAGCAGACGACCAAAGGTTGATACTGGCTGAGCAACAGTTCAAGCTCCGGTCGACGTGGTCTAATTCCGCCTATGTTCCACTGTAGGATAGTCATTTTCAATATTATGGGATAAGTTTTAAATCGAGAGACGCTTCTGCAGATTAGGCTGTGCTGGTCGGTTAAATTTATTCTTTTTAGCGGTTGGACTAGTACTGTTTTCAGGAGCACGGTCCTGCCTTTTACGCACTGTCCCTTTGGCAGCGGGGGCAGAATCCCCCTGGTCCATCTCCTCCACGGGGAAGGACCTGTTTCCAATAGAAAATTTCGGTTCGAGAAGTTGTCTTGAGGGAAGTCGGTCCTGACATCTGGTTTTAAATAATTTAGCTGTTGCAGAACTTGCAACGGGTAGCTCGGTCTTGCCACCCGAGGTCGACGGTGTGGGTGATGCATTTTCCGGAACAGCCCTTCAATGGCGGATTTGGCAGATGTAGATGCCGACGTAGAAGTAGATGTTGACGACTTTGGGTACGATCTAGCCGTTAGTGTCTTTTCGGATATTACAGCCCCGTTAATATCGCCGGTCTGAGTGACAATGTCCCGGCTCGGTACCAGTTTAGCTACAACAGAGCTATAGGTACCAGAGCGCGGGACAGAGGGTTGACGGACACGCAGTAGCTCCCGGGCTTCCGAGGAAGACACCTTCTCTTTCACCCGGATCTCCTGCATGGCTCTCTCCTCTGCGTAACGGGGACAATCACGCGAACCAGATGGGTGTTGGCCGCCGCAGTTAACACACGATGGAGTGGACGTACAAGCTCCATTGTGACTCCACAGATGGCACGAGACTTACCTGCACAAAATTCAGTTGTGTGCCTAAAGGGTTGACACTTGTAGCACCTGAGTGGGTTCGGAATGTAGGGCCAAACCTCGATGGCTTCGTACCTTGCCTTAATCCTTTGCGGCAGATCTGCCCTATCAAATGTAAGGAACAGGGTACGGGTAGGCACAAATTCACCATTCACTTTCCATTGAACCCTGTAAACAGATGTGACACCTTGTTCCGCCAAATTTTCCTGAATTTGCTCAGCTGACAATCCGTCCAATGTGCGGGTGGTGACAACACCGCGAGAGGAGTTCAAGCTTTTATGGGTAATGACCGTAATAGGGTAACTGCCTAACAGGGTAGCTCTCAGTAGTTTGGCTGCATGGGATGCAAATTTTGCCTCAATCAGGAGTGCACCTTTGCGCGCTTTGACACAAGACTGAACCGGACTAGCGATGTTATCTAGGCCCTATTGGATGGTGAAAGGGCTAACCGTCGTGATCTTTCTTCCTTCCTCTGTTCAAGTTACAACTAAGTAGCGAGGACCACTGGACTCAATTACTACTTTTCCTTCTACAATTGGAGCTTGTTTGTTTTGCCCATAAATAAGGGTTCAGATCCATTCCCATAGCTTCCCACCCACCACAGAGCCCAAAGAGGGGTCACCCCACTGGGGTGCCGACATGGGGCTCCACCCACGGCCTACACGTGGGTGGGCATTTTGACCTACTGACTCCCTCACCACTCAGAGGTTGCCCACTGAGGGAGTCAAGGTTGGCTCGGGACCCCGGGTGCGCCAAACCCGTACCTACCGTTGTAGGCCCCTGGGGGGGGGGGGTGACAGAGTAAAGTACCATTTCTACAGGGAATATTTTCATGACAACTTTGAACTTGCATTTGGTTGCCCACAGATTGACACATGCACAACATGTGAGGGACTGAAAGTTAAGCTTACAAACCCACATCTTAATGGTATCACCAGGAGAGTTGCTGCTGCTGAAAAGTTAATACGCCAACTCTGGGTAAAAGAACTACATGTATATTCGGACGGATGTGTGAGACAGGATAAGAACCATGGTGTCACACGTATGTTTCTAGCACTAACACAGGCAGATTCATTCATCGCTTTCCTATTCGTGATCATTCATTTCTACCATGACAGTGTTTGGAACAGCTTAGGAGAGTGGATGGAGTATACACTCCACCACAATACACATCACTAATACTACAGAGTTCTGAAGAAAAAAAAGTATCAGTACAATTAATATGGTTGAAACGAGTGACATTTTAAATTTTAGTAATTGGCGGCCAGCATATTGTAAGAAAACGACAAGATCACTGGAAACCATGAAACACACTGTCCCACATTCTGGGAAGATAAGCTTCAAACCTACAGAGTACATGGACTTTAAATACTCTGCAGATATGAAAGGTTGTGCAGTTACTTCTCCATACATCAGCAGTCCTGTTTTTCAGACCTGCACAGCCAGGAGTGCAGGCAATAATTCATCCAAAGACTAACATACCCACAGGGTAGTGTTTCCATAAACAAAAAAAAGAAAAAAAAAAACAGCTGATATTCACCAGGTGCTGTCATACATTCCTTATGGTACAGAAGAAGACACATTTTATCAGGAGATTCTGCAGGTGGAACAATGAAGTGATGTTAGTGACAAAGACTAATGAAATAATATTGTCAAGCTCATGACTTCTCAAGTAGTTAGCCTTTGATGTCATAATACCTTGCAAATGAAAAAAATTTTATAAGAGCCTAATAACTACTTTTACCTTTTGTTACATATCTGTGTAAAGTGAGTATGTGACCTGTGACATTAGTATTAAAAAAAAGGAGTAATGAAAATATTTACATGTCTATGGTTTCATATGGTTTCAAACTATGTCATATACTAACAAGTATTTAAGAATGAATTCTAAAAGGAATGAAGTCCATGTACTTTAAACACCTTAATACGTATATAAAGTTGAATTAAAGGGGCATTTCCACAGTGTTGTTTTCTGTTAGGCATGTGACATTCAAAACTTAAACCATAAATACTAGAATTAAATATTTTACAGCAATCTTTTGTATCAGGAATAATCTTTGAACCTAAAGTAGCTCTGATAGTCTTTTCCTGCCAAGAAAAAAAGTATTTAACTATATAAAATAAAATAAGTTTCGCCTGTTAGGCATGTGACAGAGGAAGGACATGAGAAAAAAGCATTTTGGGTATTTAAGAAAATATTCTGAAGTTGTACTCAAATTTTATTAACCATGTCTTTACTAACTTGGATCTTCCACTATTGTTTTATAGTACTGAGGTGTCATAATTTGTTTTAATTTTGTTACGTACACATACATAGCGTGACTGTAAGAAAATATTCTGAAGTTGTACTCAAATTTTATTAACCATGTCTTTACTAATTTGGATCTTCCACTATTGTTTTATAGTACTGAGGTGTCATAATTTGTTTTAATTTTGTTACGTACACATACATAGCGTGACTGTACCAGTAGTTGAACACTTAAGACAGGTTTCATACTTATATTTAAATGACCTTTGAATGGTTGTTCCAAATTAATGTACAAAAAAATGTGTCAGGTTTACAAAACTGCTGTTAAGAGGTTCTTAGTTAAAAAAAAAAAAGGCATTTTACACCAGCAGTTGAACATCATGTTTCTTAAAATGAACACTGGTTGCATCAGAAGTTGAATATGTTCATATAATCCAGTTATAACACAGAAAAGTCAGTGCATCATTTAGCTATATTCTCATAAAGATGTTTACAATTCCCTGTTTTTCCTCCATCAGGAATGCTATCCTGAAATTGGTACTCAATTATCCCTTCTGTCCCTCTAATATTATGCTCATCTAGTTTTTCTATAATCTGAGAATTAAGAACTATACATGTGTCATAATTACCTCTAAATATCATGAAAGTTTCATCACAGTTTTAATGCCAATGCTTATATCTTTATCATTTAAAACTTTCTGTGTGATGTACACAAATTTTGCGATGTTTTTGTTCTCTAGAAAATGTATTACAGCAAACTTCCCTTCTTTCCAAACCCCCGTTTCCTAATTAGTGCTCTCTTGTTTCTCACTTTCATTTTCAGATGATAAAAGCAAGGTCAACTCGTCCAAGCAGTCACCATTTTTGAGAATCATTCTTCACTGGTTTCAGAATCTTTCTTCAATGCATCTAGTTTGTTTCCTTTGTTTGTTCTTTTTTCTTTCCATTGATCATATTTATAGGTTCTGCAGGGATCTGCTTGGATGCTTCTTTGGCTTGCAACCTTCTTAGCATTTAATTGCTCTAATTTCCTCCTTTTGCTGAATCAACTCCAATCATTTCTTTAATGACAATAATGTAGTAAGCATATCATCTTCAGTCTGAAATAACCGTTTTTTCTTCTATGTCATCTCTTGTCTTTGTCAGAAGCATGATTTTCATTTAATGCATTTTGTTTAACTATTGAAGAAATAATTTGGATAAAAGTGTGATTTACTGGAAAGCTATTAATCATTTTAGTGTGCCAGTACAACACACCTATAGTTGAACACCAAAACCAGTGTTCAACTATTAGTCCAAGCAACAAATGTTTATCCTAATTTCAAATTATGATTCTATATAATTTTTGCTACATATATATGTGCAATTAATTCAAATAAATGCAACTCTTCAAAAACACCAATAGATGAACAGTTGTTCAACTACTGGATTTTGCTTCTTACAGCATACCAAAAGTTGAACATTATTTTTTAAACAACAAAGCAACAACAATATTGTTAATCATGATAGCAACCAGCTTACATAATCTTTAAACTATCAAAAGGAACAAAATTGTTTATGAAAAAAGTCACCTTAATTTAATGTAAATAATTGCAACAATAAGTGTGTCACTTAGCATTTCTTAAACTTTATCCTTGCTTACAAGGAGGAATGGTTATGTGTTCACTTGAATATTGTGTTAACAAAATTGCAAACATGAAATTCAAAAGCATTGGAGCTGGCTGACCAACCTACAAACTCTTCTCATATCTAATGGGAAAAACTTAAAAAA
This sequence comes from Hymenopus coronatus, assembly GCA_030762935.1. Lineage (NCBI taxonomy): Eukaryota > Metazoa > Arthropoda > Insecta > Mantodea > Hymenopodidae > Hymenopus > Hymenopus coronatus. The sequence goes on along the minus strand of CM060900.1, from coordinate 199,100,848 downwards.
TTGCTACTGTCATAAAATGGAGCTGAAGTGGTGCCGTTCAGTCACTGGTGACTGTTCAATCACTGGTACTGCCACCGTATATGATAGTGCATGTTTGACATGTGACAATTTTCCATAAGACAGGAAATTGACACATCAGTTTAGAACCAAATAAAACAAACCAAAAAACAAAGAGTTTTTTCCCTTTTTCATTCAAATGGATTAATTAGAAAACTGTTGTTTGTATTTGAACACATTGTGAGAGATCAGACTGAGAATATAAATATTTTGACCAATGATAAACACAAAAGATAAGTGACATTCAAAGCAAGAACTTAAAAAATATGGTAATCAGAAAATTCAAAAGTAAAGATCAATTCACCCCTCCTACCAGGAGTTGGTTCTGGCAAACAATTGCAATGTCAGCATCAGTAGACAAAACATACTCGTCTGGAATATCTGGCCATTCAAAGATAGCATTTTCTATATCTATTTTCTGTTTTCTAGTAAATTTCACATGTGTGTGTTCCAGTAATATTTGTAATCTGTCCAGCATAATACTTCACACTTCTCCTTGTATTGAATCTGACTTGGACCCAGGCACCAAATCCTTTTTGCAAGACTTAAAGTTTCCATTTTGTTAAGCAATTTCTTCTGATGTTACATACACGATGTGTAGCTTCTTCACTACCCTTGAAGCAACCTCAGCAATTGTTTTGGCATTGGAGACATCATCTTTACCTTGCAGGACACTCTTGATGTCACCTCCAATACCATGAACTGCAACGTTTCCATGAGCTGTTTCAAAATAACTGCAGTCAGCAGAAAATCCAACATCTTCCTAGGTGTGCAGAAGACTTTCAAAAATGAATCTATTTTTGAACTGAGATGCTGCCCAATTGGTCCAGTAATGACAATAAGAAATCTTGTGGCATCTGTGTTCGAAATCTGACAAAATAACCTTATGAAAGGCAATGATAGCAAACTACTTATGATTTGTAAAATCAGACACAACACCACGTGAACTTGCTTTTAGTTCCTTTGTGTCAGGATCACGATGATATATCACAGCTGTGAATAATGTTACTGTGTTAGAACTCCAATGAGCTTGCATTATTTCTTTTTGAAATTTGATGGTATTGATTTTCTGAGAAATCAGAGTGTAGGATTATTTCTCCACCCTTCAAATTTATTTTCAGTACATGCAATTCCCTATGCTGCCAAACACAGTTATAGATGCACAAAGAGAAATTTTGCAAGTTTTTTCAGCTGACCAAATGCTTCTTCAATGGTAATGTTTGTCACCTTTTCTGCACCTTGTTTTTCAGAGACACAAAGCATAAATGTGATTTCTTCAGAAACATTAGCTTCAGTTATGTATTTGTCCTATATATTTACACTGTGGTCTTGGTACTGTCGTTTAACATATGTTATACTTACTTTTGAGCAAACTGTTTCTGCAAGAACATTTTCTGTATTACGTGGAAATGAGGGTTATTTATGTAAAAGTGTGCTTACTAGTAGCTGTACATTTTCATGATAAATGCACAAGCACACCTCATGATCTTTTGCAGTTGTAGGAAGCATGTGAGCAGGTCGATAGGAATGGAACTTTGTGGGACCAACATTTATATCTGGATGTTCCTGAGTGAAAACTTTATAAGCTTTTTTAATATGCATTTTCAGGTACCTTTTCTGCTTCACAATTCTTTTATTGCCAATTTTGACAGATTTCACATTCTTCATACCAGAAGACATCCTGCTAATGTCATCACAAACATAGAAGGCCTGAATTACATCCACCACATCTATTCCAATTTTATTGCACCTTTCCTTGTGGGAAGTTTTGCCAACCACAATTTGTTGTTGACATGTTTCCAACAATCTTTTATAGTACTAGTGTGTTTGTTGGATGAATTTGGCAGTGCTTTCTTAACCCTATATACAGATTTTCCCAATGCTTGAGGAGAAATGTTATTTGTGGCAGGTTTCTCTGTCTCTCATTCTCACTATTGGCACTTTCTTTCTGCAGCCCTCTTACATTGTTTTGGCTTTTCAGCCAATGTCTACAGCTTTTCTTCTTCTCACGATACTGCTTTCCTCTATCTCGCTGCTTTGGCTTAAAACATTCTTTCTCTCCTGCTAGTCTTTTTCTCCACTTCCGCCATCTTACTTTTCCAGATGTTCCATACATGGTGAGTAGTTAGTAAGTTACTGTAAGGAAAAGGAATGCTTATTAGTATTGCCATTTTCACTGCACAAAAGGGGCAGATCCAGTATGTATCAAAGTTATATAAGTAGCAATCGGTAAAAGGGTGGGTTTTGTGATTCACTGGAGGTCAAGTTAAGGGTCGTTTTTTTACACACACTGATTATATATGTATAATTAATGATACTGCCCCTAATCATGCACAGGTACCATATTATATGTCACATACCTAACTAAAATATCACATGCCTAACAATCTGTTACTATATTACAAGAATGAAAACTGCTAAAGGGAAATGGAAAACTGCTAAAAGGAAATGAAATACTGCAAAAGATTTACTTGCTGATGGAGTTAGAGCACTGAAGTGCACAGTGCAGATATTCCAGTTTCAGTGATTCAGAATGAAAAAATAGTTGTAAATTGTTAAGACTGTGACAAGGACCACATGTCAAACCCACTTATAGAGAGCCATTTGAATTACCTGAGCAAACTTGTTAAATGTGGTGCACTGATGCTTGCATTACTGTCAATTGTACCAACTCTGCAGAAAAATTGTTACTCAGGAGAAAAAAAAATTTTAAATAAAATAATGAAGCACTATGTCCTAAATACTGTGAAATGCCCCTAAAATTAAAGAACTTATATTCTACAGTTAAATATTACAGGTTGAATCATGAGAATAGTGAAATTTACAATAAAAAAATTAACCGGTTGATAAATGTTTGTTCTACACTTAAAATTAGGTTTTATGGACTCATGCCCTTTTAACAAGTCATGATTCAGTTCTGAATATTCTACCATTTTTGGTTGGTACAAACTTTTGTGTGTCATTGCTGCAGCTCATTTGTTGTACAGATATTGATTCTTATGTGTATTAGAAAATGAGTAATAACCAGCATTTCTGTTTACACACAAATTATTTTCAAAACTACAAGCACTGCTTCCTGGCATACACCATACAGAACACTCGGCAAGAAAGCCTAACACCACCAAATAACAGCATCAATTAAAAGTAAGGCAAAGCTAACAATCCATGCTAAGGAACTGAGCAACGTGGCATGGTTAGCCGTAAGATGCCACACCTAGATGATCATTAAACATAAAACTGTTTCAAGAATGAAAACAAAAGATCATACAATGTGGTTTTCAACATTGCAATTGGTTATATTTTATTGTTAGAAGTCATAAATAAATCTGATGTGCTCCATTCATGCGACTGTTTCTAGCTGTTCTGCAAACAAACTTTTCTTACAAAAGATTTTTCTTTAATCTACATCATGCAAATTAAGATAAACATTAGCAGAATTGGTCTTATTACTTGCTTCCTTGTACATATCAGGTGATCCAAAACATCCGAACCAGCTGTGTGGTGTTTTGCCTGTCTGCACTCTCTGCCCTCATTGCTGTCTGCTGTTATCATAGAAAGGCATGGGTGAAACCATGCAACATTTTTAAAACTACTTTTAAAGGCTTTACTTACGACTGTTATTAAAGGAGATGTTGAAACTGGCCACTGCTGTTGTCCATACATTTTTGGCACATCTTCAGGAAACTATCACGCCCCATAGTTCACGTTGAGAAATGCTGGCAATTTCCTGGTGGATATTTAGTTTTAATTTTTCCAAGGTGTGTGGGCTTGTCTAAACAGTTTATGCTTTAAGCTGCCCCAGAGATAGAAATCGCAGGGGGTTAGGTCAGGGGACAGAGGAGGCCACAAATCTTTACTAATAATGCTGTCCTGAAACACACTTTCAATTGTTCTCATAGAAAGATTGGCTGTATGAGCTGTTGCAGTCTTGTTCAAAAAAGGCAAAATCAAACTCCCTGTCTTAATTCTCTAAAAAAAAATTTTAAAAAAATAAATAAATAAATAAAAAAAAAGGGGGGCAACATTGTATTCACATATATAGAGGCATCACCTGGTCCTTTATCTGTTTCTCCGCTTATGGTGCACTGTACACCATTTTTTTCGCCATGAAGGAGTATTTCATGAACTATATTAGGTTTTTCAGAGCTCCAACAATGATTGTTTTGTGTACACACATCCATGAAGGTGGAACCAAGCCTCATTTGTTAAAAATATTAAATGAGGGTCAATTTCACCATTATATTGAGAGTCCACTCACAAAATATGCTAACACATACGAATCATAAATAAATACATGCTGTGCAGTAGAAAACAAATGCTGAGCCATAATACACTTTGTGACTAAGCATAGGACAAAATAGTAAGGCACACTGTTAATAACTCAATCACATATCACCATCAGCTCAATACTGCATTTTCAGAGCAGAGTAAATCAAGTCAGCACCATGACCTTGTGTATAGCAGCTGTGTGTTATGTTTTTGTGTGAGAAGTGGAAAAACACTGCACAGCATTTCGGATGTATTTGGGTCACACAGTAGGCGAAATAAGGGAATGCACTAGGCTAAAGCAACAGTCAAAACTTTTAAAGGGTTGCTATGTGTAACTACTGAAATTTGGTCTTTGCTTGCTAGGAGTAAAACAAATGATATTAAAATAAAGAGGTCTTACCATTTGAGAAAAGTGTTGAGTAGCTTAAAACAACCAGGAATATCTCAAAAAGAGTTAGCTCTATAAAAAAAAACATGACAAATTGTGTGTTTTAACAAGATCTATGCTTTTTGTGTAGTAGCTTTTGTCTATCTTTTGTTATTTATTTGTACTTAGTATTCCTATAAAGATATGGCTATCATCAGCCTAGACTGTTATCTTCCCATATTTTAAACCTATGTTTTCCTTTATATCTAATACATTTTTTTTGTTTTCTTGCTAATAACTACTGCTACCACTAATAATAAAAATAATATTAATACTGATAATTATAATGAGTGTTACATACTTGTACTAATAATATTAATGAGGAGGAGAATTTAAGGCATGTGTAATGTTTGACATGTTAAACCTGTGTTTTAACCCATAAACTTACGTTTCAGTTGTCTTCTTTTTATAGTCCACAACCATTTCTTTCTAACTTTGGTCAAGTACTCCACTATCTTCTTACTATCTTTGCTAAAAAGTTTAATTAAAGCTACCTTTCTGTCTAATTTCACTCATTTTCCATTTATATACTACTCCTTCCAAAGCTCTGTGCCTTTACATTCAAAAGCTATAAACTCCATGTTTTCCTTTTCTACACATACTGGATGAAGATTCTGTTAGAGGCCTTTTCTGATTCCTTTTAATCTCACCACCACCCCCCCAAATACAAACAATACTCTCTTTGTCCCTTATTTAATTTATTCACATATCCTCTTCACCATGTATTTTTTATTTGTACATACCATTTCAGAGAGCTTTTATCCCCAATGATCCTAAACAATTCTCGCATTTCTATATCTTCAAATCTCCTAGCACCTATCCAAAACCCATTTACATTGCTTTCCCTCATCCTCCAAATTTCTCCCAGTTCATTTTCCTCTAATATAGTCTGAATACTTTAACTACATCCACTCTTCCTTAATTTTTTTTTTTTTTTTCTTGAAATTCTAAGCAATGGCTTAAATTCCTTTCATCCAGGTTTAGTATTCTATACCAATACTTTAGGGCTCTCTCCATAATTATACCTTTCCTTACCACTCTACCGATTTCACTCCTTTCTTTCACTCCAGCAATGACTTTACACACTTCTCTTCCAAAAACTTCACTCTTCTTTTGATACTCTGCACCTCTGTTCTCAAATCTTTTACTTCTTTCTTCCTTGATTTCCATTACTTCTTTTTCCACCCCATTTAGTTTAGTTCCAATTCTCTCATCCATGTCTTTTATTCTAGCCATGATTTCCTCTGAAACAGATTGATTCCCACTATGTCCGGGGTTGATTTAGATTCCACCAATTACACTAATATACAACATTTTCCTGGTTTTGATGAAAACAGGCTATTATCTGGAAGAAAACGCGCATATTGGACACAAAAGAAAAACGGGTTGGGTAATGTTTTAGGAGTAATTTACTCCCCATAAATATACCAATTGTGAGTGTTTTCAGGCTTTATAGCCTGTTACTGTGTGCACTACAATAATAAACACTTTAGTTTTTAAATCAGTTAATTTAAACTAGAACTAATAGTGCAAAACTAAGTTTAAAGGAGGTTAATAACCTCCTAGAGGTTACGCAGCATTATTTCCATATGGAAAGCTGCAACAAGAGCCCCACAAGTTCTAGAATTTCACCGACAAAAGACGACGATGTAGCTTCTACAGTTCCAGCTAAAATGAACCCAGAACCTAAAGGTACGCAAAGTTATGCTTCAGTAACACAAATGACACCATCTAAAGATCAGGCTATTGCTATAGATTCTCATAGTGAAATCAAGCTAAAAGAATATGTTTTATCCATAGGTAAACTAATCGATCCAAGTTACATTAGATTTCTTTCACGCATTTCAAATGCAAGAATTTGCATGTACTTGACTAATAAGACAATGGTACAAGACTTAATACGTAATCATCCTAAAGTTAACATAAAGAATGTGTCACTAAGTATTAGAGCCCTCGTCACAAAAACGCAAATGTTTGTCCAACAATTCCTAATCAGCTAATAGAGCAGCAGGGGTTAAGCCCACTTCATCTATAGTTCATATTCGTGCAGGAATGAACGAACCAGGTTTTACACACATTTTAAGTTTTAGGAGACAAATGTATGTCACTCCTAATGACCTAGAAAAGCTCCCTGAAAGTATGCAGATTAAGTATGAAGGTACAAACTACTGGATCTATTTTTCATCAGACACTGTAATTTGTTTTACATGTAAACAGGAAGGGCACCTTGCAAGGCAGTGCCAGGCAAACGCTAATGACGAAGCTTTACCTATGGCAACAACTCAGGATAGCAATGAAAATGCGGCAACAGTTGCCGCGTTAGATTTGTGTGATGTTAACTTTCCTAACCTGAACAAGAAACAAACACAAACGAATTAGATTTGTGTGCTGCTAACTCTCCTAACCTGAACATGAAACAAAACACAAATGAAATCACACAAACAGCTGTCTCTGACCCCAACACAAAGATGATGCCCAAGCAAAATATAGACGCAGAATCCTCTAATCATACTAAACATCCGCATGTTATGGATTCCTTTAAAACTGAATCATTACACAAGCATACATCAAAAGAAAACGCTGAAAACAGACAAGAGATGCCACTCCTTCCCCTAAAATGTGTACACTCCACAAGTAGCACATCTATAACACAAATAGGAAAACAGGAGTTCTCTTCCTCTGAATCTTCTCAGGAAGACACACCTATAACTGTGAAACAAATAACAACAGAGTCATCAAACACACAAAGAAAAAACCAAAAACGGATACTAAGAAAACAAGAATCAGCGAGGCAATGTCACCGGTGCGGAAATTAATGGAAGTAAACCCAGACGATTATGCTATAACTACTTAGTTTTCTTGAAAATTCTGTTGGAATTTCAGACGTACAATCTTTGGCACTTAGTTACACCAGTGACCTTGAGGGCCTAGTAAACACAATAAAAAAGCTCTCTCCCTGTTTCACAGATCGTGGCATAAGAAACAGGTGCACTAGACTAATAAAGAAACTTAAGCAAAATGTCAACGTCACGGATTCCAATGAGGCCTAAATTTCACTTAACCAATCAGCTTACAAATGGCATTAAAAATATTATAATGGAACCTCAATGGTTTCTGGAAACAATACGAATATCTTCAAGTTATTTTAAACAAAAATAAGCCCAACATTATCTGCATTCAAGAAACCAATTTTAAGCAAAATTACGTAGCTCACATGAAAACATACTCCTCATATTACAAGAATCGCATAGGCGCTTTATGTGCTAGTGGTGGCATTGTCACTTTTATTAAAGACAATATTCCACACAGAGAAGTAGAGATAAACAATCCTCTAGAAGCTGTAGCAGTTACAGTAAAACTATCAGTAACCATAACAATCTGTAACGTTTACCTTCCAAACAGCAATGAAATAGAATTAACGACACTACATAATTTATTGGAGCAACTACCCAAACCATACATTGTTGTGGGTGACTTTAATGGTCACAACACTTTATGGGGTTCAAAATATACTAATCGACGTGGCAGAATAATTGAAAAACTATTAGACACAGCAAACTTAGTGTTACTCAACAATGGACAACCCACTATGATTTAGCCAATAATTCGTACACCAGCATTGATTTAACATTCTGCACACCTGATATATGCCATTTCTTCAGCTGGGAAGTAACTAAATCTATTCAAGATAATGACCATCTTCCCATTATCATCCACAATATATTTAATACAGCTTCTCAGGTCTTTACTACAATCAAATGGAACCTAAAAAAAGCTGACTGGTTAAAATTTAGAAAGCTATTTAGTGAAAAGGTCCAAAGTTTAATACCTCCAATTGCCTTTCAGAAGAAGAATATTGATGCAATTCTAAAAGAATTCACCGACTGTATTATTAGATCTGCAACATTAAGTATTCCACAAACAGCTATTACACCTGGAAAATGCCCTGTACCGTGGTGGAATGAAAAGTGCAGGGAAGCTATAGCAAATAAAAATCGTGCTTTTAATCACTTCAGATGGCACCCTAATTTAAGTAATAAGCAGGAATTCCTAAAATATCGTGCAAATGCACGTAGGATCGTTAAAGCAAGAAAGAAACATGGCTGACCTTCCTCTCTACATTAACTGACAAGACACCCCAGTCAATTTTATGGAACAAAATAAAGAAGATAAAAGGAGGGAATTATGCTGCCCAGATAACGGCTATTTGTAATCCTGATGATAGCAGTATCAAAACTAATCCTGAAGAAATAGCCAACACCTTTGCAAATTTTTTTGCAAACGTGTCGAACCCACACCGGAATGATAAACCATTAAACCCAGTACAAATTGTTAATATGAGTAAAAATACTAGCTACGCTTACAATGATTCAATCAGTATTGTAGAAGTGCAAGATGCTCTATTTGGTTTTAAAAGCACAAGTCCTGGCCCAGATAATATTCCTTATGAATTTCTGCAGCAATTACCTCCAGTTGGTGTAGAATATCTCACGAAAATATTCAATCATGTATGGGTCAATAATGTATTTCCTTCATCATGGCAACACTCAATAGTAATACCTATTTTTAAACCAAACAAGGATATTCTACATCCAGAAAACTATAGGCCCATCGCACTAACATCTACTATGTGCAAAGTCATGGAAAAAGTAATAGATAAACGTTTACGACGGATGCTGGAGAAGAACCACTTTTTCAGCCAATCTCAAAGTGGGTTTCGTTAGTTTCACTCTACGATTGATAATTTAATTGTTCTTGAAACTGAAATCAAAGAGGCATTTGGTAATTCCCAGCACCTTTTGTGTCTCACCTTAGATATAGAAAAGGCCAATGACACACTTAACAAAAACTACATCTTAAAAGTATTACAAAATATACATATAAATGAACACATGCTAAACTTCATCTCTAATTTCCTTCAAAACCGACAGATCCGAGTCAGAGTGAATGGCAGTCTACCTCAGAGCATATTAATAAATAATGGCGTTCCTCAAGGCTCAATCTTGAGTGTTACACTATTCATTGTTGCAATGAACAAAATAGCGAATCATGTTTTACCACCAGCTAAAGCATGTCTCTTTGCAGATGACGTCTTTATTTTTTGTTCATGAAGAAATGCATCCACAACTCAAGAAATTTTACAGAAATCATTGCACTCAATTCAAACCTGGTCCAATGAAATAGGGTTCAAATTCTTTGAGCATAAAACTAAATGTATCAAATTTTCAAGAGTAAGACGCGATGGAAATAAACCCAAGTTATGTATAAATGGCAAAACAATTGAAGTTGTCAGTTCTGTGAAATTACTAGGTCTAACATTTGATAAAAGACTAACTTGGTCTTCACATATAAAATTACTGGCTACAGATTGCAAAAGGTCAAATATATTAAGAATTCTCTGCACTAGTAACTGGGGATCCAACATAAAAGTCCTTCACACGATATATAAGGCATTAATAAGATCCAAGCTAGATTACGCTTCAATAGTGTATAACTCAGCCAGCCCCTCGTTACTTAAACATCTCAACCGTGTACAATCCGCAGCCTTAAGGATTGTTCTGGGAGCCTACCATACTAGTCCAATCGATAGTTTACATATGGAATTAGATGAATCTCCCCTTGAAGTACGTCAAGAATACTTAAGTTTAAAGTATGCAATGAAAATAGCTGGATTACCCTACTCAAATGCTTATAACTATGTATTTCCCAAAACACCCAAAAGAGATAAACTCCAACGTCCATTTAAATCATTGCCATTCTATGATAGAATTAATTACTACTTAAAGAAACAAAAAACCAGCCTTCCGAAGATAACAACAACCGGGCTTCACGATGTTCCTCCCTGGAGGCTTAAAAAACCAAAACTTAACCTAGAAATGGAACCCTACAGAAAAGGACAAACATCTGCAATTATTTATCAACAACTCTTTAAAGAAGTATCTAGTTCACACGCTGATTATCAAAAAATATTTACAGATGGTTCAAAATCAGCTCATGGGGCAGAATGTGCAATAATCCTACCAAATCAAGTTCAGGCGGTAAAACTTCCTGACTGTTTCTCTACATTTTCCAGTGAACTATACACTATAAAAGAAGCCTTCTCGTATATAACAGAGTCTAAGAATCAGTCATTCATAATCTTTTCAGATTCCAAATTGGCCCTAATGGCAACTTAAAATATTTATACAGACAACCAACTTACCCAAAATGTTCAAATTTCACATAATCAGGCCTTAGAACAAGGAAAACAAGTCATCCTTTGTTGGGTTCCTTCTCATCAACAAATTGCTGGCAACAAGAAAGCAGACGAGGCAGCCAAAACTGTTCTTCGGAAACCTGCGTGTAACACTGACATTCCAGTGCACTATTCAGGCTTCTCCATTTACATCCGTACTAAAATCAAGAATGCCTGGAAAACTCAATGGTCTCAACATCAAGGAACTAAACTACACTCAGTTAGAGGATCCTCCACTGCTGTTTGCTGTTTTAAAAACCTAATTAGGAAACATCAAACCACAATCACTCGTCTGAGAATTGGCCACACAGCCTACTTGATCACCAAAGACACCCAACCTCAGTGTACAACTTACAATACTCCACTGACTGTGTCTGACATACTTTCAGAATGCCCCCAGAGGAAAAAGTACAAAATCACTGGTGATATAAAAGTACTAAATAATAAAACCATGTATAAAAATTTTATGTTCCTAAAAGCTATCAATATCTACAGTTTAATCTAAAATTGCAATAAACATTAACACAGCTTTTATTTGCTTTCGTTCACAAAAATGTTAGTAATATATTATAGATCATTAAAATTAAATATATCTGTACAGTTTAATATTACTCTATGTTAACTTCATAAGAAGTAATATTGTATTCATTGTTACCTGTTAATTAGCACAATTTGTATTATATTCCAATGTGTCTTTATAACCATCCTGTAATAATTATTGTTATCACAATGTATGAGTGTTTCAGTCGCGATAAGACTCTTACGAGTCAAAGTGACTATAAATAAATATTAATTTAAAAAAAAAAAAAAAAAAAAAAAAAAACGCGCATATTTCGAAAATGACAACATTTTTTATGTAACACATACAGTTTTTATGTAATTTGAAATTTTATATATGTTTTAATATATTAGACACTATATATAATTGCGATTATAAATATATTTTTGCAGCAAAGGATGAATAATAAAGTAACATATTACGCATCTTTATGCCGTGTATATATATTTCAAAATAAACCACCCATTGTGGGCTTCCCTATTCTACAGGGTTACTACAAAAGAAATAGACAACTTCAACTGCCTGTAAAACAAAAACTATTAGAGATAGCAACCTAATTATTTTGGAGGTATGTTGAGAAACTCTCAAAGTTTCGTTTGTTACTATTGGTAACGCTGTAGTGTTTTGTTTGATGCTGCAGAAGCTGAAATGGCGGAAAATTCTGTGGAAAAGGCATATTGCGTGTTGGAATTTGCTAGAACGCAATCAGCAACTGTTGTCCAACGACATTTTAGAACATGTTACCACAAAAATGAAATGATGCGCTCACAAGAACCAGCATCGTCTTCATCATGTCGCAACATGTCCATGCAAAAGTCACGTCGTATGACCTTATCTTCTTCACTCAGAAACTGCAACATCTGTAATCTGTAAGGCATCATGTGCAGTCGCTTCCGCAAGATTTTCCATACAGTTTGCTGTGGAATTTGTAATTGCATGCTTGCCCTAGATGATGATTTCTGTGGGCTTCTTACGTAGGCAGAACGAACACGTTCAACGATTTCTTCCGAAACTCTTGGTCTTCCCGAGCTCTTCCCTTTGCACAAACATCCCATTGTCTCGAATTTTCTATACTAGTCGTAGATTGACTGTCTAGTCGGTGGCGTTTTGTGGTAACGTGTTTTAAAATGTCGTTGGACAGCAGTTGCTGATTGCGTTCTAGCAAATTCCAACACGAATGTCTTTTCCACAGGATTTTCTGCCATTTCAGCTTCTGCAACAACAAACAAAACACTACAGCGTTACCAATAGTAACAAACAAAACTTTGAGAGTTTCTCAATATACCTCCAAAATAATTAGGTTGCTATCTCTAATAGTTTTTGTTTTACAGGCAGTTGAAGTTGTCTATTTCTTTTGTAGTAATCCTGTATATCCTTTATCTTCTTAATGCAATGAGCTGATGACAGACGAAAGACAGCTTCAGTGCCAAACGGCTAGGTTTTTTTTATATCAATGCATGACCCTGTGCAGGCAATAAAACTATCAACCACTGCGCGATAAACAACCGCCTGACACTCACCCTTCAGGGGCTTATACATCTTAAAATCTCAGAACTTTAGTTGCTTTCTATAACTCGCAGGGATCGGTATTGCAGCTTCTGGAAAACATTCATTGCTATTTTGTATTGTTAGTACGTGTTGTGTTGTTATATACTGTTCACAATGGCTGTTATCTCTTCTAGGAGGAAATGTGTGAACAATCCAAATAACTTTTGTTACATGTGTGGTTCTTTCTTGTTGCATATTTTAAAGTTAAACTAGGAGATCAAAGTCAAACATGGGCTCTGCATACTGTTTGCAAAACATGTAGTGAAAGGCTAAGACAGTGGTACCATGGAAAACAGAAATCAATGAGGTTCGGGATTCCTATGATATGGCGTGAACAAAAAAATCACTATGATGATTGTTACTTCTGCATTTGCAAAGTGTCGGGGTACAATAATACAAATAAAACAAAAATTAAATATCCAGATGGCCTTGCTTCAGCTATTAGACCTGTGCCACATGGAGCAGATGTCCCTATTCCTATTCCACCAGCTCAACTAGAAGATGCTGAAAGTTCAGTCTCTGGGTCAACAGAAAATTCCAATACAGATGAGGATTTCTCAGCACACACTGGTGAAGACAAGTCACAGCATTTTACACAAGAAGAGTTGAACGACTTAGTAAGAGATTTAGGTCTTACCAAAAAGAAGAGCGAATTATTTGGATCAAGGTTGAAAGAGCAGTAAATGCTGGCTCCAGGCACCACATTTTCCTGGTATAGGAATAGAGACGAAGAATTTACAAAGTTCTTTAAGATGCAAGATCTACTTATTTATTGTTGTGATGTACCATATTCAATTCAACAACTGGGAATACCAACATATGATAGTAAAAACTGGTGTTTATTTATTGATGCATCGAAAAGAAGTCTAAAAGCAGTTTTATTGCACAATAGAAGCGAATTTCCCTCAACACCTGTTGCATATTCTGTGTTTCTGAAAGAATCTTATGAAAATCTTCAAACCATTTTAGAAAGAATTACAAGGAACATCAATGGCTATTGTGCAGAGACTTAAATGTATACAGTATCATACTAGGGCAACAAGGAGGATATACTGGACAGTGCGAGAATGTCCTAAGAGAAAAAGTTTAACGCCAGAGAAAAAAAGTCATTTGTGCCAGTCTAGTTGATCCAAAGAAAATGTTACTGCCCCCTTTGCATATAAAATTAGGTATTATGAAACAATTCTTGAAAGCACTGGACAAGAATGGTTCGTGTTTGAAATACCTGAGCAGTAAATTTGATGTCTGAAGCTAAGATAAAAGAGGGTATATTTGATGGACCTCAGATAAGTCAATGAAGGATAACACATTTTTGGACCACATGAATGATAGAGAACTGCAAACATGGTGTGCTTTCAAAGAGGTAGTGAATGAGTTTCTTGGGAATATAAAAGAACCGCGATATGAAGAAATTGTACAAAATATGCTACAAAAGCTGCGAGCTCTTGGATGTAATATGAGCTTAAAGCTTCACTTCTTGAATTCTCACCTAGACTATTTTCCTGATAACTTGGGATCCATCAGTGATGAACAAGGTGAAAGATTTCATCAAGAAATCAAGGAGATGGAGAGGAGATATCAGGGTCGGTGGAACATTGCGATGTTAGCAGACTACTGTTGGTGCTTGAAAAGGGAAGTTTCTCAACTACCACAATAACGTAAATCAACGCAGCCATCCTTCCGGACAAGGAAAAAGTAACTTCATGCCTTCTTTTGCAGGTATGTAGGTGTTAAGTATTTATTATAAAGATTTTTTGCATTGTGTATTTATTTTTCTAACGCACGTTTTTTACATCAGAAACAGTATTTTCAAAATCTTTAATTTGTGAGAAAACCTTATGTGATAGAGAAAAATGGAAAGCACCATTCAATTTAGTGCATCAAAGTTAGCCAATATCACTTACAGATCGCAAACTGGCGAACAAAATATAAAATTTGCAGGACAGTGTTATCAATAGTATGTCCTGTTACACTCAGTAGAAGACATGTTTGCCACCTCTTCTGCACTTTGATTTGTTTTAAACTCATTCCATTTTATTCTGTTGAAATATCCAATTCTTCCTCTGTATATTTCAAAGCTTACTAACATTGTTACTTATTCCTTCTTCCTTTCACTCCAGGAACTGACTACACACACATCCTCTCCCTTCAATTGCTAAGTATTTCCATCTTCTCTTACAGTTTACCAGTTATACAAAATTATACAAAAGCCATTCAGAATGAAGAGGTCTTCAGAGGCCAATTCCATTTCCCAGAATTTCAGGATACACATTTCTTTTGGCACAAAAATATTTTAAACATGTGGTATTTCAATCAGATCATTGGAGCCATTTTTGAGAAAATCAAAATTTTCTAAAAATGTTCCATGTAAAGGGTAGTTAGGGGTGGGTGGAAAATATGTGTCGCACCCTTGGAAGATACTGAACTTAAATACCAAGTTTGGTATTTAACTTACTTTTCATTTTTGAGACATGCTTGCACCCACACAAGCTTAGAGCAGTTTCTAAAAATGTTTTTTTTTTTTTAATTAATGGATCCTAAAACGTGTATTTCCAGTGAAATATCAGTATCAGATTTTTGAGTGGAATAAAATGCCTTTTCTATCTACTATACACATTGTACATACATGCTAGACAAAGTAATTTATCAGTCCTCATTTAAGTTTGAAGGTGAATACCTATCAAGAGGGGAATTAACCCACTTAAGGCTGACATCCTAAATAGACCATCCTATGTTCAAAATTAAGTTGGCAGCACTGAATGTTTTCAATAGTCTGTATATGCTTCATGCATTATAAACCATTGTTGTACATTTTAAATTTCCCAATATGCTGATTTTTACGAACAGCAGCATTGATTAAGTTTTTGTACTGCTGAGTGAAAAAATGGCAAAAAGATATAAGATTCATTTTGAAAGATAAGCATTATTTCTGCACTCATATATAATTGATTCCAACCTAGGTGCAATGTTTAAAACACATCACTTTAAAATGTATTACTATTGTCTGAGCAAAATTTGTATTTGGTGACATACTTTTTTGCAAAATAAAATTGGCTGTCCTAGTTAGGCACATAAGGAGTGACTAGTTGCTATCTGTTTTAAGAGACTCAGTCTACAGGAAGTACTGGAATACTAGAATTTAGTGTGTGTGCGTATGTGTACAGCATTACTATAAACAAAAGTCCGTTGAATATCAGAATTGCTGTTTGATTTTAGCAATTTCCAAGCATGCAACACAAAGGTTTTTAAGAGAATTCCCCATCCATCCCAAACTTCTGTTTATATGGAATATTTTTTAAATTTTTTTCCCAAAAATGGCAAACGATTTGACATATATGTTTAACAAATTCAGAGGTAAATAAAATGTAAATCTTGAATTTTTTGGGATTAGCCTCTGAAGCCTTCTTTAATCTGGAGGACTTTAGCAAAAATGATCAACTGTAAGAGATAGTTAAAAATTTATACTACACAGAAATGAAGATCTCATTTAAAACAAAACAAAAAATTATGACATTTTTGTAGAGTTCACCATTTCAGAGTTATTCCTCATTATTTGAATTCATTTCCCAATAATGCTTCTCTCAAATGGAAAGTCATCATTCATTTATTTTTTTTACTCCTGACCATGAAAAGAGAATGAAATGTCAAAATCACCAGTCAGAGACTAACTTTTAATAGATTTCACCATCACATTAGCCTAGTAAGGAAATAACATGGTTTATCTTAATGGTTTTATTAATGTTTGATATGATAATGCTGCATTTTTTTTTTACTTAAATCTCCCAATGTCTGTACGTCAATACGATTTGGTTTATCAACTTTGCAGTCTTATTTTGTTCTGTATCATGATTAATGTAGGGTGCTTGGGTTTGATTTGCCTAAATAAGTTTCACTGTACGTAATTTTAATGAAAAAATGGTCAATTGATTAAAAAAAAAAAGTGAATAAACACGAGTAAGAATGTTCTACAGAATGGCGCACAAAAAAAAAAAAAAACAGCCGCAAGTATTAAACTGTTCATTGTTACCTGTCAATTGATTTCTATTGTTGCAAAGCAGTTTTACCACGTTTAGTAAATATAAACCTTTGCATCAGCTTATTTGTTATTTCTTTATTTTCTAATTATTACGTGTTTATTTGTTGTATCTGCACATGGTGGGCAACAATTTTGCATGGTTGGCAGGTGAGCAGTCTCTATTTGGAGTCAGTTTTTCATGCGCTGTGCATGGGGGAGGGAGGGTTCCAGTCACCTTTATTCGCCCCTTCCCCCCATAAATATGTCCTTGCAAATAGCAGTTTCTCATTTATAATGGTGTGACTACTTCACTTCACAGGCACAAAAAACTTAAGTGTTAAAGCACACAAAATTAGCTAGTTCTGATTTTACTTATTTCAAAATTGAGGGATAATTACACTCTTGATGAAAAGGTCACTGTTGACGACAGCTAGGTGCTCTGTAAGGGCCACTTGGGTTGGAAGCAATATATCAAAACCTGAAGGGCAAGATTTAGCATTGTAAGTTCTGATCTTTGTTAAAGTAAATCAGAATTTGTCTAAAATAGCTGCATTTATATTGGCAAAGGACTGACAATGCAGGAGCAGAAGTTTATCTGGTTCCATGGTGATGCAACTCATGAAATCTGTGCTTGATCAGGGTGAGATTGTGTATCTAGGCTACTCATAAACCTACACTGGGTCATTTATTACTTTATATGGAAAAAAAAAAAAAAAAATAATAATAATAATAATAATAAATGCCATTGGAACATGTTCAAATTGTATTGGATTTCCTTAGAATATGAATGTAAAAGCTCTAAAGGGACAGGAAAATGGAAATGTGTTAGCTTCCACCTGTAACCTGCATTTGTTGGCATGATAAAAGCGTATTTATGACTTTATATAAATATAATTTCATAATGTTGATGAATGATACATAAAACCTGGATACAAAAACTAAAATAAGAACTTAGAAGTGAGATTATTATACACAAATATAGTATGTATTGATCCCTCCTTATGCAGAAGTGTAAAATGGTGCAAAAACCTATTTTTTCACACGTTGAGCATCACTATAAAGAAATGCTTTGTGATTTGGAGAGCCATAACCCTCCCCCCCCCCCAGGCATATTTGGCATTCCACATTTCACTTGTGCAAACCATTTCTGCAAGCTGGTAAATTCAGAGAACTATGCATTCAGGATGAGAAAAATAGAGCACCTGTCATCCTCACGTTAGAGCAAAAACACTTCTCTATAGAAAAAAAAAATAATCCCATTTGGAAACTGTGGTATGCCAAGAGGTATTTGCAAGGAAACCAACGTGATTTGTGGCAACTGTGGAGATGTGACATTCTAATTCCTATGCTTACACCACAGACCCATTCAAAACTAAGTTTTTAAAAACATGATTGAAATATTTTAGTGATTTGTTTTTTTTAAAAAGGACTTAAAGCATTTAAAATCATTGGATCTGCAGCCTTGCCAGACATGTATACACATCCATATCACTTGGGCCCATTTTGCTTTCTACATATATACACAGGTGGCACCATGTCTGAGTAGTTAGACTGATCACCTCCCACCTAGGCAGCCTAGGTTTGAACCAAAGTGCCAGTGGGATTTGTGGACGAAACAGCATCTGGTCGAGTTTCCTCCAAGTCCACCAGTTTCCACACCACTCATTCCACCAGTTGCTCTATCATCACCTTTCCTATCATCCTTCATACTTGCATTTCATATCACCCATTTCCTCACACTCACACCTAGCTATTGGCTGCCCATTCGTTCCAGGCTCTCCATTCTGTGGTTAGATGTCACTGGCTCCCTGATGGTTTCTAAACCCTATGCACCTGCTTAGGGGGATGTGGCAGTCCTACATAAGGGAAGGGTAAGTCGACTATTAAAAAACACAAAAACATGTACACATTCATATTCAGAAAAAGCCTAGACATTTTTATGTTGAGAATACATCCTGTATTGTAATGCAACCACAGAATTTCAATGCCAATTTATTTTGCACAGTTTATTAACGCAGATCAGAGGTTACACTATATTCATGAAACTTTCAATACTCTATATAAGCTTTTCTTTGTGGCCAGTAGAAATGAAATTTTCAGAATAATGCAGAGTTAAAGTTTAGTCATATCCATTATTGCCAGCTTACAGCTAAGACATAGAAGCTTACAATACATCCTCTCAAAATATTCCTTCTAAACTTCTATATGTGCTCCACATCTTACTGAATGAAACCTGGAAACTTAGTGTCATTGATTTTCTTATAGTCCCAAACTCCTCTACAAAGACCATAAAACATCTTCAATGCTTGACAATCTCTTTCCTCTTGATCCGTCAGCAGGAACAGAGGGTAGCTATGGACTGCCAGGCCCAGATTGTAGGATCATTAATTTGTTCTATGGCCAAATGTCATAGTAAAGGAAGATATCTCTCCATCCAGTCTTATATTCTCTCTTGAATTTGAATGTTTGTGGGAGAGCAACAGCTGTATACTTCTGTGCAGCCACAATCCTTTGTTCTTCAGGAGTGTTGGTACTACATGACTTCTTTTAAAACAAAATGTCAACATAATTTCTTTCCAATGCTTGGGTTTCTTGGGCTAGATGTCTGGAATGTCAAACACAACATAGAATACTGACACTTCTGTTTTTCAATCACAGCAAGATGTTCAGATCTCACTTCTGTTATATAAGAAATACAGTAGCTTTCATAAAATTAGTACAGGTTTTCATGTTGTCATTCCACTCTTGCAAAATTCTACCCTTCCATGAGGTTTTGCAGCACTTAGCACCATAAAACTTTGTTTCAAAGAAAACTACATCAAAACCACTTTTAATTTACATACACAGGTCTGAGTTACACTAATTATATATAAACTATCTTTGCCACACTATTTTGTTCTGCCTCAATATTCATGTAGGTAAATTGGGAGGCATTCTTGCACCATTTCCTCCATTATGTTATTGCTTTCCTCAATCACCACTGTTAGATACTCTCCTGTTCTGGTCATCATCGTTATGTTCGAACTCTCAGTTTAATACAAAACTGTAGCAAATATGGGCAAGTTCCCCTAAAATAAAAATAAGAGTTTAAAGTGATAATGCCCAATTTAATCTATTTAAAATTACAAAAAGTAATATAAGAAAAGTTCCTTCCCTACCTTCATTGTATTGAGTCATCTAACTTGCATACCATTAAGTTACAGGAAAAGTGCAAACTTCTTTTGATTAGATAATGAAATGGTTTTACATCAGGTATTTGATTTCTGCCATTATTTGTTTAGTGTAGTTCAGAAATTTCCCATGTGATACTTATAAGATGAACAATGTCAATAATGCCTTGTCCAAAATCCTAAACAAAAATTAAACCTATGAAATTATCCATAACCATGCCAGGAAAGTTTTAGATCACTAGTTGCATTTTGCTTTGCATGCACACCTCTGCTAACCTTGACAAACCGAAATGGAATATTTTCTTGCACGTTTCATAACGGGCCCTATATCCTCTAATGAAATGTGCAGTAACTACCAAGCAGTTTCTAACACACACCTACACATTCACCCTTTCTTTGTTCTCAAATGATTGTTTTCAACAGCCAGTATTACTGCCCAAACTTGGATTTTACCATGGGAAGTATGAATAGAAATGAGATGCATATTAAAACATGCAATTTGCAATTCGCTTTTCTATGGAAAAAATCTGACTCTAGCTTGAGGTAATCTTGATTACAATCAATATCTCATTTGCTTACGTAATGAGATGTATCTCAGTTTTTAGATGAATAAAAAGTTGTCATGTCTCTCTTTCATGAGACACACCTACCAATTTAAATCACATCATTAAGTGTCTCAACACTTGGGAAGCAGGTTCCTGCAATATGTTATTAGCAGATTTTGTACCAACTTTGGTGTTATCTGAGCAGAGGAGGCAGCTTTATAAAACCAGGAGGGATTCTGATGAATTAAATGATGAACTTTATAGGTTAAAACAAAATGTGCAGTGGCTTGCACAAAATGTTCTTCCCAAAACAACGGGAACAAGAGGTGGTACTTTATGCAAAGTAGAAATTGGGATATTATTGTGATTGGTAATAAACCACGGGTTTCAGTGTAACATCACAGAAGACACAGGGGCCTCTCAGAGTTCAGTATCTAAAAGATTTTGGAAAGTTGGTTTGCTGTAATTCCATAAGGCTACGAGCATTTGATTGGTTCATATTTTTGGCAAGTGCTGCTGCACTTCAAATAACTAAAGCAGTATGGCAACACTGAGATATATTACCTGATGCAACTGGAGCTTTGGATTATATGCACAGATCTTAATCAAGAAACACAAAACCTCAAGTGGATGAAAACATTAACAGAAATGTGTTTACAAGTGCTGATGCAAAATTGGCCTGTTTCTATGCATGAACAAAATTCTAATGGCTGCAGAAATATTTGCAATAATAATATCAATAATAAAAATAATGTGAATGCATTATTTCTTATAGATGAGGGTTATGGAACAGCATATAGACCCTCTACATATGCAGGTATCTTGCCAAAGAACATATTATAATACAAATATTTTGGTCAGCTTCCAATACTTCAATAGAAAGTATGGTTAGCTAAAAAATACCTTGGTTTATCATGTTGTATGATTCTGCACAATTAACATTTCTGGGAAGATGATTACAAGATTCCTGTGGTCCTATGGAGAGTAGGAGGAGTGGCTTATAATGATCATGAACATAAGGATAATGATGGACACGAAACAGGTATATTAGGAAAAGGAAACCCAAAAATAAGGATTAAATAGCAAGAATAATAAGAGATTTACAACACTTACGAGACAAATACACTTTTACAACAAAAGCAATATTACAAAAATGTACTTGACAGAACTACAAGTATTTTAATTACTACAAATTGTTTTATTTAAGTTATTACAAAGTCTATTAAATGGTTATTTTCATTGATACAGCTACAAATTAATTCACACAGGAATTTAGTCAGTTTAGTGCCGGTTATTGCTTTGCCTCCATTGCATGTGCAAGATTCTTATATCCTATTATCAGCATGTATTGCCTGAAGGGAAAATGAATCAAAAGTATATATTAATTTAGGGAGTTCTTCCCAAGCCAAAGAAGAGACTGAAATTAGCTTTCAAACTTCAGCAGCCACATGCACTTGCATTCTTATCTTTACCATCATATCTGCTGAGTCAATAATTATTCTAATACATGTAACTGGTAAAACTCAAGCATCATGTGTACTTGGCAATTTTTAGTTCATGTTCCTAAAAATAACCACTTTCGAGTTCAACTACAGTGATATTAAAAGCAATAGGATAATTTGTTTAACCATTTTGGAGCGACTTGGTGTGTTAACCATGTCCCACCCTCCAGTACTGCATCACACATACAATGCCTATACTGGATAGAGGGAGGAAACTGTTTGAGCAGTATGCCTTGGCCCAACTTTGTACTGTTGCCCCACAGGAACAGGATATGTTATAGAACTGTGTTCTTAATGCTTCATATTTAAACCCACTAAACCTACTTGGAATAGTAATATGCAAGGTGACAAAAACAAGCAAGCTGTCCTCTAGGAAAAATTGTTCAGGAGCAACTGTAATTTCGTAGTCTGCAAATTTAAACACAGGATAAAATGGACTTCCAAACTTGCCAATGGCCTCATATTTCACTATATGTTGATTTATCCTTCTATAGTGTCAAATAAGGATGAAGTTGTATGATAATTTCTGTGTCACTTGTAAAGTTCCATTGCATATCCAGTAACTAATTTTGTGTAAAATTACCACATGAGAACATGAAGAAAGGATTCCAGACTTTTAAGTCCACAGGAAACATTGGTGAGTTTCATTATTTCACAGGCAAATTTCAGAAATCATTCAGTAACAATTCATAGTAGCTTTATGTTTTACCATCTTAAATGATAAAGTTACACAAAATTCCTCACTATCACATCTGTATAAAAGTGATTTACTAGGATTTTTGTTAAGAAGGTGCAGATTTTTAATGAAAATTGTGAAAAAGAAAATATACGTGCACGCACACCCCCACCCCCCACACACATAGTAGATGTAGGAAGGCAGGCATTTTAGAGTGCTACCAAACAAAGATGTGAATGGCATAGCTCATATTTAATGTAATGGTACATTACAGGTAAAAATGCAATAACATCATGGCTTAGAGCAAGTTAGGCATTTTCAACCCCATGTCACAGAACCTCAACCCCTCATCTTCTCATTTGCCATTTGCAACACACAAGTTATCTTCTAACCAAGTGGTAGAACACTGCTGTATACAATTACAAGATACATTCCACAAGAATTAGTCACATCTTTAGGAAACACTGGGCTTTTTCACATTTTGTAGCATACCAAGATGTCACAATATAGTGTGTGTAAGTGCAAAAGCTTGAACTATGGAGTGTTGTTTGCTCATTTTTCCACCAAATGTATATGCAGTATTATGTTTATTGTTTCAATTTAATAAGTATGATATATTTTAAGGTTCAAATCTGCATTTTATAAATAATGAACATTTTTGCCATTTAATGCATACCAGTATTTTATAGTCATTTCCAGCCTTTAAGAACTAAGAGTCAGCATTATATGCCACTGCTCCAATAGAGGGGCTAGCTATATTACATCACAATATTCCTCCTTTGCCCTCTCTTTAACATTATGGTGGTTAATTTCAATTTGTTTTTTGTTGAATTTGAATGTGGTAATTATGGAATCTGAAGAACCAACCAAAATGTTATAAGTAACAGAAAGGATAACATAAGAATTACAGCTAAAATGTCAAGGAAACAGTATAATAACAAAATATGTTGTGTAGCTGACTTCCGGGTGTTAACTGTTCCTCATTGTTAATAGCTGTGTCTCATCAGTGGAAATTTGTTGTTGAGCATGATTTGCAAGTTTCTCAGGTTATTAGTGGGGGAGAGGGGATATCTCAAACAGGGTCCAGGATTCAAACAGATAAATGAATGGTTTCTTTTACGACATTTATCTTATTTCACCTTTGATGCTCGCTACTGCCCTAAAGTTAATAATACCAATAAGTTGTTATGGTCACCTTAATATTGACTCTGCCCCCACACCATGTTTACTTGCTGCACACTAACTGTTATGGCCGTTATCTAAATGAAATTGAAAGCTGGAGTACTGTCGCCTATTGAACTGACAATCAAGAAAAGGTAGTTTTGAATGAGCTTTCGTTCAAATTTTCATTTCTACCTCAGAGAATATTTCCTTCTCTTCTGTATAAATAATTTGAGTTCTGCTAGCATTGTAATTCATCCACCAATTCTGTAAAGTCTGAAAAACATGTCTACTCACTCACTTGAAGGAGTTTGTGTTTTCTCACCCTTTAGTTCAATGTCCATTCCACCATTTGTTTTTCAGTAACCTCAAAGGACCCTTCGTTCTTGACCCTTGTGTGTGTGGCTTCCCCTGTATACCTGTGTATCTTTCGTTTATTGTGGGAGGTCTTGTTATTCCTTAGAACTGCATCTCTATGCAAGAGGTTGGCATTTCTAGTTACAGGAAAAATAGAAGCCCAAATTATCTTTACCTTTTCCACATATACACATTCTGTTGGTTATAACATTATTCCCACACAATTTATTCTATCATCATTATTACTACTATTAATAATCTTTTATTCATTTAATTTTTTTTTTTAATCGCAACCTAACATATAATACATTGTAGTTCCTTAAAAAGATAATACTTCAATAATCTCTCATGGCTATACTTAACAGCTATATACACTTGATTAAAAAATAAGATTTTTTTTTCTTTTCTTCAAACATTTTATATCTATGTAAGGCATATTTTCTTCAGGTCCATAATGTGTCTACTTTAATCCATTTTTGGAAAGCTATTTACAAATGATTGCAGCCACTTGCAACCAATTTTAGCTTATGAATTTTCGTCACACTTTTTTTCCCTGTCACTGTTCACTTCACTTTACATAACATGATACTCTTTTTCATACAAATGATTTCTGCAATTGTTTTAGTGCCTACTACCTCAGAACACTTGTTTCTTGAGCTACTACTTTGCAAACAGGTGTACATCAGAATTTTGAAGTGATATTTTTACAGTAGATTAAAGATGGACTTCACATGAATTCTCAAACCAAAAACACAATGATCTATGATAAGAGGTTTAGCTAGGCCCAAATTTAGGACCTCTGACACCCCTGGGAAAGAAGAAGAAAAAAAAAAACAACAACATTTGCTGACCCCCCAACTTGCAATACATATATTACTTAAATTTTCACAACATAGAGAATGGTTTCACTAGTTTGGATACTTTAGTATGAGTGGCAAACAACATAAGTTTGTTTATTAAAATTTAAGTAGAAGCATCTTAATAGAAAGAACTTACACTAAAGAGGCATCACCCCATATTAGATGTCAAAACATATACTGTTTAAATAACAAGAGGCTTCCTCCTTGCCCTGCCATTTGCGAACAAGTAAATGAGTTCATCATAGTCCATTTTCACTGTTAAGTCAGATTCAATTGCAAGAACACCAAGATAACACCAAGAAGGTGATCCTTCATTTGTGATGTTCTTAAATAATTATTTATGCATCTTACAGCAGAAGATGATCTCTCAGTTGAGCAGTTGGATGCAGGAGTGCTCAAGTATATTTGTAGAGCTATGTTTAAGTGTGGGTAAACACTATCTAGACAGTTACCTTTTAACATCTTGCACAGCTATGTAAGAGAGTGCGACGCATTTTCTTTCTTTTCTATGTAGCTTTTGGAGTGTAAGCATTCAAGTACAAATGCTGAATCTTCAATATCCGAACTGTAGACTTTCTGAAGTCTGGATGATGCTTCCTGAATTTCAAGTGGACTAAACATCTTCAGATTTGTCAAAAACATAAATGGTTCACTGAATTCCTTGTAGGAAGAAACTCTGTTGATTAGTTCTTCAATCAATTTATCCAGAATCAAAAGGAAAGACATCTGTAAGTCATCTGAATCATAATTTCCTTCAGAGTCTGAATCAGACTCATCAAAGAATCTTTTCTTTTTCTTAATGCATTTCTTATCCTGATCAATTGTAGTAATGCTACAGAGAGATTCAAATTTCTTCAGTCCTAGATTCTTGAAAACTTCATATCCCCATTTTCATTTCTTTCAAGAAACCAACCAAAGAACTATACAAATTACAAGCAGTGGCTACATCCATGTCTGCTGTTTGTAACTGCTTACTTAAAACATTGAACCTTTCAAGAATGGAATTCCAAACTACAGTCATAAAAGATGTCTCTAGACTACACAACTTCTTCATTATGCCTTTAGCTTCAGATTTCACCAAAGACTTCTCACTTTCATTCCCTATTATTGACAACAGTGCTCTAACGATTTCGCCATCTTTGTTCGAGCTTCTGCAAGCTTCTTCTCTAGCACACCATCGGGTTATGCAGAGCGACTTGACACTCAAGTTCTCTTTACTGAAAAATGTCCTTAAGTGATTCCATCGATGACTAGAAGCACTGAAAAAATTAAGTATTTCTTGCAAAATGTCAAAAAAATAAGTTACTTAGTTACATCTTGCTGCACTTGAACCCACCAAATTCAGAGTGTGCGCTGAACAAGGAATATAGAAAGCATAAGGAGAGACAGCTCTGATTCTAGCTTGCAAGCCTGAATAAATACCCGACATATTTGGTGCATTGTCATAACTCTGTCCTCTGCAGTTACCTTTGTCTAATCTATGTCTCTCAAGACAGTTTATCACTGCATTTGACAGATCCTGGCCACCATGTCCTGGATTTGGCACAAATTCAACAAACCACTCTTCAGCTAGCCCCTCTTTGTTGAATAACGCAAGACAAAACTTAATTGGTCATTATGTGCAATGTGAGGGCTGGAGTCAACAATTATAGAGTAGTACTTTGTCACAGTAACTTGTGAATTATAGAGTAGTACTTTGTCACAGTAACTTGTGCCACTATTTCTTCGACAACTCTCTTCCCCATGATTTTTATTATTGGCTCATTTATGGCAAAAGACATATGAAGTTTTTCCATTTCCAGAATCCTTATATCCATGCACATAAAAAAGTTAGTAAATCAATCAACCTTTTGATTTAATCGTCCTGGAGTATTTTACGGACAATGTTCAGAAATCTGTGGAGCTAACCACAGATTTATAGCCATTGTAATTGAATCCACCTCTACTAATGATTTTATCAACTGAGTTTCTAGAGTAGTCTAGTTTCATCATTGCCACGGAAAGGCAGTCCTCGAGAGGAAAGTTTCTTCACAACAACCACCCTTTGTAAGACATTAGGCTAGTACTGGACTTCATTTTCCTGTTGTGAGAATAATTTCCCATCTATCCTTGTCAAAATGGAACTTCTGTTTTTTAAACTAAGAACACAGTTTCAGTGCCTTGAACTGTTTTCATGAGTTGCAATTAGCTTTGAATGTTTCCAGTTTGAGAAACCACGAGGTCCTGCAAAGTCTGATGTTCCTCCAAAAAGAGTACATGGTGCATAAAATAATGTTTACGGCCGCACTGTGGCCGAGTGGTTAGACCACCCATCTCTCACCTAGCGGCCTGGGTTCAATCCCAAGCTACCACATGTGAGATTTTTGGTGGACAAAGCGGCGCTGGGGAGGGTTTTCTCTGGGTTCTTCAGTTTCCCCCACCATCGCATTCCACCAGTGCTCCATCTTCATTCATGTATCATCGGTATCACCGCCTGCGGTGCCATAAGTAGTTAAAGTGGGCGTTAAACACTACCAAAAAAAAAAAATTGCCCTGACTTTCAGAATATACTAAATAATCTTAATAATTTCTTCTTCGCCAGCTTTCTCTGAAAAAACGCACTAGTACAATGTCTTGTGGCACCATCTGTAAACTGATGTTTCGACTTAGAAAAGTCACCCTCTTTATTTTGTTTTACCCCATTGATTGCAATATAGTCCCATGATTTATCAGTTTTTTCCCAAAGAAAAGATCAGCACTAATTGTAAAGGGTTCGTCAGCAATAATGCCACTTGCCTCTCACTTAGACAGCCCGGGTTCGATCCCATGCGACTGCATGCGAGATTTGTGGTGGACAAAGCAGCGCTGGGGTGGGTTTTCTCCGGGTTCTCCAGTTTCCCCCGCCATCGCATTCCACCGGTGCTCCATCTGCATTCATGTATCAGTGTCACCGCCTGCGGTGCCATAAGCAGTTAAAGCGGGCGTTAAACACTACCAAAAAAAAGCAACAATGGAAGTTCTGCCTTCACTTTCATTTGATAAAAGTCTTTTTTTCATCTTTAAATTTATTTGGGGTACTTGTTTCCCCATAGTCTTCACTTGGCAAGGGCATTTCTTGTTGACACGAACTCCTTGGAGTCGATTTTATAAACACATCAATGTGTGGAACTTTTCTCAATGTGTCTTCTCTTTTTCTTTTATCTTTCGCCAATGAACGATACTGAGCCGTATTAAGTCTCTTTCTTCCTGTCATTTTATTCAGTGACAATTGATATTGAAACTGAAAAAACGAAAGAAAATATGAGAAACAATTGAAAAACTTAAGATTCAAACATAACCTACTACTTCATTATGTCGGCTCATTAAATATAACAGAACTCAATATAATTATAATAATAATAATAATAATTACTGTTCATTACCTTGGCTAACAATATATAGAAAATTAACGTTAATGAATAACAGAACACACTTCTTGATCTTACAATTTTTCGCGTGTATTAATCGATTCTCACTATGGGAATGCGTTTTGCTTTGTCTTTGCTACATGCGCATAGCGTGCAAACTAATCAGCAGAGCCAACATGCATCAATTAATATTCCTCTGCGAGTGGCAAATTTAAATGAACTTGACGTTTCAAGTCTATGCTTTTTTTTTTTTTTTTTTTGTGTAGCTTTCCAGTAATTTTGCGGCCCCCTAAATTGTGCCGCCCTGGATAGATGCCCAGTTTGCCCTGCTGTAAATACGGTCCTGAGTATAGCAATTACATTTATAGTTGCTCATCCCCACAAACTTAAGATAAAAAAGTTTCTAATCATTTAAATACAACACACGTTTATTTGCATCCATACACAAAATTGTTAAGGTACTAATTCTGTATCGCAAATTTCTTTTTGGTCATAAGTAATTAGAATGTTTTTTTGTTGTTTTTTTTAGGTTGTTGATTGGCTATCAACATCCTGACAACTTATGACAATTTTTTAAAGCTTACAACCTTTAATGGGTTCCTTGAATGAAGTAACACAATATTGCATTTACCTATAGTCTTGCCATTTTTGAGGTAGACTCAGTCAGCTATTTGTTGGATAACTTTCACAGGTCCCTTTCACATGAGATTCATTCTGCTGCATTCCTTTAACAGCGATGATTTATCAAAAGATTTTGCCAACACTTTTTCTCCAAAAGATGGGTACCATGAGTTTTTATATTTTTTCTTGTTCTCATTTCGTTTATCTGATCTTGCCTTCAGCTTGTTGTAAGCTGTTTCAATTATATCCACATCTGACTCACTGATTTAAGTGAGAAATTCTTCTTAAATACATAGTTAATTCTTTCATTATTCTCTGACAAATATTGGCCTGAGAGTTACAATTACAGGTATTATATACGTATAGATATATATGGCATGCAGCTTACTAATCCATATCATATGTACAACATAAAATGCACACAATGTTCGCATATTAACCTTACATAGCAGTCATACCTTCCATCAGCATTTGTTCAATTATGTTATGATCATTTCCTAACTCAAAAGAATATTGATAAGCATTATACAATCAAGTTTTTTCTGAGAAGATTTCATGACTGGACATTAGAATGGTAAATATATTTTCCTTATGTACATG
This sequence comes from Hymenopus coronatus, assembly GCA_030762935.1. Taxonomy (NCBI): domain Eukaryota; kingdom Metazoa; phylum Arthropoda; class Insecta; order Mantodea; family Hymenopodidae; genus Hymenopus; species Hymenopus coronatus. Next base: position 199,070,860 of record CM060900.1, on the reverse strand, counting down.
TCAACTGATCTCTTGACATGGGCACAAACCCGTTTGCTACCTACTCTGTAGCTGATCCAATTTCCTGATAAACATCTTGTTCACTTTTGCCCTCACAATACAACCCATAGTAATGCATAAATTGTTCCTCTTCAAAGTAGTAAACTGATAAGGTTAGCACCCTGCTGGTTTCTTCAATTTCTGCACATTGAGGTACCATTCTCACAACTTTTGCATAATTCTCAATATTCACTAACTCAACAAAAAATTCTGCAGAGTTTAAAGCTGCTGCTGCTTCTTCTCCTTCCATCAAAATCAGACTTTCTATGTATAACCGATGAGTAAATTGTTCAGTGAGGGTAATAAAATCATGTGCACCTTAGGTCACTTGCATCTTTCATCAGTAATTTACAGCTTTACCTATATTAAATCGGTGACCAACTGTCCAGCACAAAACAAACAAATTCAATTTCATAGCCCTGGATAAAGCCTGTAATGTATACTTCTGTTGATACCTTTTGTTTCGCCCAACCAATGGCTATGACTCAAACTGGGTTTCTAACTGGTAGTGTCTGCAGTTCGAACTTTTGCAATTTTATTTGCTGTAAGAGTGCTAAACTACAGAGCAATAGGGTTGCTCCACTAACATGCAAGTTTCATTGGCTATTTTGGCTGAAATACACATGTATTTTCTCACCTCCTGTGTCACATTTATTTTGTGAATTTTGGCAGAGTAATTTGGAGGTGCACCAGCCATTTTGGCATTTTTCATACTAGAACTGACCTCCAACATTGCCACTGCGTTTTTGTCGCTGTTCCATGTACATTGTGGCTTATCTCTTCCTCCTCAGGCCAAATCCGGAAACAATTTAATCTCAGCCAGAATTAATTTACTGCTTGTAATTGTTCCATGTGCAGCATCTCTTTGGAATGTATTGGTGGTTGCTGTGCCAGTTGACTAGATGCTCGAGGAAGATCTACGAATTGTTCTCTATTTCCTTGTTCACCGGCAAAGTGATTATCAGGTGTAGTTGACCACAATGGCCTAGGAGGGCTTCCTCTGTCCCTGGGCCTATTTCTAACCTCATGCATTTGATTTCCATATAGGGATTTTCTGATCAGTCTTGAGTGTTTTGATAACTATTTCAGCACCACCTATTACTGTTGGAGCCTCCATTAAATCACATGTATTGCACATGAAATTCTTCAGATGATCCAGGAGGCCTATTTTCAGCATGTTGGTCTCGACCATTGTAGGACCTATATTGCCTATTGTGATTTCTAGGGAAATGCTTTGCATATGTTTGTCTTGTGCTGTTACTGTTATTTCTCTGGCTGTTCAACACATCTTGTGCCCTCATTCCATAATTTTGAGTGTTGTTTCTCAACCTAAATTCAGGCCTTTCTTGAGGTATATTTCCCTCCAGCTGCGCTGTATGGCCTTGTAATGCAGCCAGTAACTCAACTGTGTTGTTAACATCCTTGGTTAAGCAACAGCTAATGAATGGTATATTGCTTCAGGAACATTCTCATCATGGAGGCTATAATGCCTAACAGCCATTGTTTTTTTTTTGATTCCCCACATGATTCTGGGACTGAGAATTTCCATGTTTCTCCAGAAATGCAGTGCAGAAATGGTTGTGATCTGCATGTACTACTAGCATTAATCTGAACAAGATAGCGAGGGGCATACCAGGCTTCATTTGGCCAAAATTATTTTGTACTCCTCAGGCACACTACTTGAAGTAAAATAACAGTTTTGTGCAAAATACACTGATAACCACGAAATGTAGCCCTACATTTTGGACACTTGCAAAATATACAACTAATTTTTCAACAAAAATGCTGAATATTCTTAGAACATATTTTGAGGAACAGATGTTGGCTTAACTGTTTACTATTATCCTGTTTGTCTACTCTCTGGTCAACATCCCATTTAGGATTTTAGGAATAAAGAAGGTAGTAAAGATGATACTTTTTACCATGTTCTGATAGAATGAAATTAATCGCTTAACATCTAATAAATAGGTTTGAAAATGCTGAAATCTGAAGTTATTACTGTTCATACAAGATCTGAGGAATATAAAAATGAAGAATTTTATATATTTGATGTACCAAAGAAGATATTAAGGTGCAAATACTTTAATGTCTGTAGTAAGTGGGAATGTAAAGACATATGTGATAAACATTGCATGAAAGTGCACAAGAGATAGAAGACTGAAAACCATGAAATAAAATGTCAAGTAACGATCAACAAGACTTTGCATATTGCAAAATAAGCAAAAAAATGAGAAGGATGAGCTTATATGGAATACGACCAAGGCCTTCATGGAAGCCAATATTCTGCTTGAGAAACTGCACAGCCCTGGAATTAGGGAGTGGATGAACAAATACATAAAAGGTTTGTGATTTTTAATAGTTTTGATATAGTAACCATTTTCACTTTTAATGCAATTGATTCTGTGATCCACCTTGTTTTGTTAGAGTAGGCCCATTATTACAATAGCCATCAAGTTGCCTTTCCTACTGTCTGTATTCAACTAATGAGATTATTTATTACACCTATGACAATTGAGTATATTAGTACTCAGTTATCTATTGTCTGTTTATAGGTACTGGAAATCTTCCACAAGCCAACATGTGCCACAAAATTAAATCCCAGTTGTGAGGGCAGAATATGAAAAGAAAGTATCGGCAGCTGTGAGAGAGAAGAAAGTTATGATTCACTGTGATGAAACCACCAACCGAAATGGGGAAGCTGTTTTTATTAGTTTGTTCTGTGTATTACCAGCTGAAACTCTTTCTTCAAATTTCTATATAGCTTCAGTTATTATTCTTCAAAATGCTAATTTTCTAGAGTGCTACCAAGCTATTAACAGTGTTGTTATGAAGTACGAAATACAGTACAACAATATCATAGGCATATTTTCCGACAGTGCAAGGTATATGACAAAGTGTGTTCACACTCTAAAGGGCTTAATTTCACATGACCTGGTTCATATACAATGCTGGGCATACAATCTGGGTATTATTAAAAAGTTTGTGACTCGTTACCTCACTCACTTGAAGGAACATGTCTCTATGACCAAAGAAGCATTCCAAAATACTAAGAAAAGGAAGCAGGTATCTAAATTTCTTGAGGAAAAGCATCGCAATGCTGATTGCCGAAAGGATGTGAAACTTTTTCCTATGCCTGTGATGACACAATGGGGCTCTTGGATAGATTCAGCTCTCTATATACAAGAGTACCTCACAGACCTTGTTGTGTACTTCAAAGGAGTGGAAGACACCAGCGAAGCTGTGAAATATTTCCAAGACTTACGTAATAGGAGCAAAAAGCATGTTCTTTGAAGCAATATTTGTGAAAGAACATTGTGTTTCAGTGTCTGAGTTGATCAAACTGCTTGATAGGTCTGGGCCCAACTGCTCACAAACTTATTCCTAAACTGGATTTCCTACTTGCAAAGTTCGACTTGGTCAGGAAGTTACTTCTTGGGCAAGAAACTACAGTACTCTCACTCAGGTGAGAGTAAAGCAAAAGAAGAGAGCAAGATCAAGGGCCTCACAGAGAAGTGGCACTCTAAATTGGATAAAATGATGCAGGAAGATCCAGCTGGGAAAAACATTCCAAGCAATTTCAAAGCCCTTTTACCTTCCTAACATGCTGTGTGATGAAATAAATGTGACCCTAATAGACACTGTAAAGAACATTCCTCTGCTTTGCGGTATTCCTCAGAATATTTTTCTGCAGGGGTATGAAGCATTTCAGCAACACGTGAAGGAGTGTATTGGTGTTGCAAAGAAGGAATATTGTGTGGTTAGTGTTTTAGCAGGGTTAGTAGAAGACCATAGTGAATTTGCACTGCAATGTTTACAAGCATTGTGGTTCCCAATTTCAAACGTGGATAATGAGAGGGACCCCTCTGCATATACAGACTGTCGCACAAACCTTCTTGTCGATAATATTGAAACCATGCTTGTTTTGTATTTTGGGGATGTTCAATGTTAGGTTGTAGAAGTTCAGTATTTAATGTAATATTGGAAGATTTAAAGACTTTTTGTATAATAGGTTAGTTTGTTCATGAGAATTTAATGTTAGTAATGTAAAAGCTAAGAACATGTAAATCAACCACAAATAAAACTTTAAAAAAAATCTTAAAGGTACACATGAAATATTGTGCTGTCCTTTTATTTCATGAAATACTCACCAAAATAATAATAGTATTAGTACCGAAAACAACAGTTTTATTTTAACAAAAATTATGATCCGTAATTATTAATCACTTATGCATTTAATTAAATTTGTTTGTCGTCAGATAACCAATTACACAGGCCCAAATGAGAAACTTTATAATTTGGTTAAACAAGGCAATGGTAATTTCTTAGGATTCCCAATACTAAATACATTCTCTAGCTAACAAGAACATTTCTTTTACTGTGGTGGCTAGCTTGTATACATTGTAGTTTCTTAAAAAATATCATTTGAATCATCTCTCATGGCTACATCTAACAGCTACATATACAGTGTGGATGCAAAGTTTCTCCCTTTTTGCTGATTGAGTGAGTGAATGGTGTTTAAAGGCCCATCAACAACTAGTCATTTGAGTCCGAAGTTAATAAAAAGGAAAACACATTAAAAACAAAACTACAGGGTGAAAAGTAAAAAGTGCTAAAAACTTTCACAGGCACGCACAAAAGAAAAGGCCCATGTGATGCAAACAGGGCCAAAAGGTTAAAAAAACTACACACACAAAAAGTGGTCTCATGTGGTAAAAGACAGGGGCTAAAAAGCTAAAAGGGCTAAAACTTCACACACACATGAAATGGGTCAGATGTCTTTGCTGAGGCCAATAGAGGCAACAAACCGAAGCACTTTATCGACGGAATTGGCGTCGTCGCATAAAATGGCAGGTAAAGCGGTACCCAGGCCGATGGATTGCCATTCGCGATGGAATTTCGGACAATCAAGCAACACTTGTGCCACAGACAGACGAACATCGCAGGTCTGACAGAGTTGGCTCAGTGTGTAGAAGATAGCCATGGGTGTATCGTGTCTTTGAGTGTGCGAAGCTGGTTACCTGCTAAATTTTGCAAAGATTGCTGCCAGGCTAAAAGAAGAGGCCTACGAAAGTTACATGAAACATCCCCTAAGGGCACAGCCGATTCCGAGTAATCCTGCAAGGAGCAGGCAGCCTTGGCAGACCTATCCGCAACCTCATTACCTGCAATACCGACATGACCTGGAACCCATGTGAAGACGAACTGGTAGCCGCAAGCAATCAGTTCAAAAATGCGAGATTGAATGCGCATAACGAGTGATGTGGAGCCGGTATACTGCTGCAGAGCCAGTAGGGCACTCAGGGAATCGCTGCAAACAATAAAACTACCAGGTGCTAAAAGCGAGATAAAATCCAGAAAGTAAAAGAAGCGTGCAGTTCGGCGGTGAATACCAAACTAGCGTCCGCAAGGCGATAAGTATGTGCTACCCCATTGAAGTAAAAGGCACAACCTGTAGCTCCTCCCAGCTGGGAACCGTCAATGAATACCGGGGCATATGCCCGGTAATTGCTCAGAAGTTCGTGAAACAGTCGCCGAAATACCCCCGGAGCGGTCGAGAGTTTCACAGGTTGGAGAGGGTCAGATAGAAACTGGACGCCTCAGTTGCCAAGCAGGTTCCGGGTATACAAAAGCACGCGCCACGGGAGGCAATCTGAGACCCCTATCGGAGAGTAGTTCACGAAACCGAATACCACAGGGGCGTGAAGCAGTGGTGTTCCTCAGATAGCGGTGTGAATAATCCGGGCGTAACACAGAAAGAAGGATGGGAGGGGTCCGCAGACAATTTAGCAGCATAAGAACAAAGTAAAAATGAGCGACGCACTGCCAGTGGGCGTTCACCAGCATCGGCATACAAGCATTCCATACGACTAGTGCGGAAGGCTCCTGTAGCCAGACGTATACCGGTATGATAAACGGTGTCTAAAAGGCGAAGTTTATAGGCGGTGCTGCGCCGTAAATGAACAACCGTAATCTAGTTTTTAACGAACGAGTGAGCGGTACAAACGCAACATCAGTTTGAGGATCCGAAGCGATCGGTCACAGGAGGCACGAAGGTGTCGAATGTGGGGCACCCAAGAAAGTTCTCGGTCCAGGAGGAGACCAAAGAACTTCAAGGACGGAACGAAAGGCAGCGGCACACCGTTCAAGTGAAGGTCAGGAGGAGGGTGTACCCCACGAATACGGTGAAAAGTGTATGCACTGCGTTTTCGTAGGGGAAAACTAAAACCATTGCGACGCGCCCAACCAGCGAAGGAGTTTATGGTGAGCTGGAGTTGTCGTTCGAGATGATCAGTGCTGTAGGAGCGATAGTGCAGCGCAAAGTTGTCCACATACAGTGACGATATCCACTACGAATCACGCTAGTAATGCCGTTGATAGCCACGGCAAAAAGCATAACACTAAGAACGGCACACCGTTCTCCTGAATCCTCTCCCTCGAGAGAGTATTGCCAATACGGACACGAAAGCGGCGCAGCTGGAGAAAGTTGCACAGAAACAGGGCCAGATGGCCACGTAACCCATAACTGTGCAAATTACGCAGAATACCGTATCGCCAAGTAGTGTCGTAAGTCTTATCGAGGTCAAAAAGGACATTCTCGACATGCTGCTTCAGAAGGAAACCATTCTGCACATAAGCATCCATACGCGCCAGGTTATCAACTCTTGAACGATTGCGCCGAAATCCACACTGCTCGGAACACAGCACGTCGTTCGCCTCCAACCACCAAGTAAACCGAATACTGATAATGCGTTCTAAGGTCTTGCAAACGACGCTCGTGAGGCAAATCGGCCGGTAAGAGGATGGGAGGGTCCCGTCTTTGCCAGGATGAGGGATAGGAATGACAATACCCTCTCGCCACACAGGCGGGAAAACCTGTTCACGCCTAATTCGGTTATAGAGGTCCAGAAGGAATGTAACGGCTGCAGATGGGAGGTGAAGTAGCATTTGTCGGTGAATATCATCGGGACCAGGAGAAGATTCCCTCGCAGTGTGTAAAGCATGAGTTAGTTCCGCCAGGGTGAAGGGTGCATTGTACGGCTCAATACAGTCACTAGTAAAATCAAGGCGAATTCTCTCAGCAGCTTCCTTAATGGGAAGAAATACGCTGTCGTAACTGCCCGTTGCACTTGTCGCAGCGGAGGAGGTAGCTAGGGTGTCGGCAACATGCGGTTCGCTGGTGAAGGTGGAGCCGTGAACGGCTAGGCCAGGGATGTTCGTCCTGAGACATTTGCCGGGCATGCGGCGCACCGAAATCCACACCCTCTGTGAGGAGCTCCTGCGAGAAAGGGAGGAGACGTATGATTCCCACGACTTCCGCTTGGCATTACTAACGATGTAGCGCAGCCTTAGCTCGGGCGGGTTTGAAAGCAACAAAGTTCTCCGCCGTCGGGTGTAGGTGGAAAAGACGAAGAGCCCGTTTCCGTGCCTTTAATGCTAAGTTGCAGACCTCGGTCCACCACGGCACTGGAGTACGCCGAGAGGTAGAAGAGCTCCAAGGAATACTGGATTCCGCAGCGAGCAACACCGAGCCAGTAAAATACTCCACCATGTCTTCTATGGAGGCACAGCCATCGGAATGGAGACGGCGCAGAGAGGAAAACTTTTCCCAATCAGCCTTGGAGATAATCCAGCGGGGATGTTGCGTGGGCAATGGATGGTGTCCCGAAAAACGAATGTCAAGGGGGTAATGATCACTGCCGTGAAGATCGGAAAATACCGACCAATACAGGAACGGTAGTAAAGCAGGCCTGCATCTAGGGACGGATAGTCTGCCAAATGCGGAAGATAAGAATGTGGGTGCACCGGAGTTTAAGAGTAATAAACCAGACCTATAGCAAACATCTGCTATTATTGTACCTCGAGCATCGTCCGTGGAAGAACCCCAAAGAGCATTGCTCGCATTGACATCGCCCAAAAAGATCAGCGACGGGGGAATTTGTGCTAAAGATGCCCGAAGCTCAGTGTCTGTGATCACATCGTGCGGCGGCAAATAGACATTGCAAACAGAAAAGGAGATAGAAGACAATGTCACACGCACAGCTAGCGCTTGTAGCGGTGTGTTGAGTGTAATACGTGTGGCAAGGATGGTAGGCGCCAAGAGAGTAACAACACCGTTGCAAGCACGCAAGGCCACTAACAAAGTCGTTTCTGAAGGATTGAAAATGACGAAATGGAAGGGTATGGTGGGGATGTAAGTTGGTTTCCTGGAGACAGAAGATTGAGGGTGAACGCTTGTTGATTATATGTTGAAGGTCCGGAAGACGGGCCCTGATCCCATTGACATTCCACCGTATTATATCCATGGTGAGATAGAAATTAAGGTGGTGTAGTTTCTTTCTTTCTCACCTTAGCGGATTTAGCACCAACTAACCTAAAATCCGTGTCGTCCTCAGGCTCCACTGGTGGTCGGGTGTCCGAAGAAGTCTTTCGGTTCGCAGAACGAGAGCGGGACGTTGCTGAAGTTAGCCTCATCGGTCTACTACGTTGACGGGAACGATCTCCGGCGAAGGACGAACTAGGAGCACATGGATTGGCCGACGGCTGAGATTGCTGCTGTGCATCAGACGGTGTACACTGAGAGGCAGATGATCGAGTACGTAAAGGAGCGGCTTCGCACAAGTCAGTTTGCGTCGACGCATCCGCGACAGGCAGTCTGTAAACCGACGGAATGGACAAGCGTACGGCGAACGGCTGAGGAGTATCCTGTGGTGTTGGCAGTCTTTAGCTGCTTAAAGCGCTGTCTCGCCTCAGGAAAAGTAAGATGTTCCTTCACACGTACTTCTTGTATGCTTTTCTCAGCCAAGTACATGGGACAGTGTCGAGAGCTACACAGATGACTGCCTTCACAGTTTACACAGCACGGTTCACGCGTACAGGCGGTGTCAACGTGGGCCGCTAGACCACAACGATCGCAGGTTGCAGGTCGGGCACAGGCGGCTTGGGTATGCCCGAAGCGCTGGCACTTGAAGCACAGCATAGGGTTCGGCACATACGGGCGGACGGCAGCACGTTCATAACCACAGTATATAAACTCCGGAACACTAGTACCCTTGAACGTGAGAAAGATCGTACGCAATGGGTACTCCTTGCCGTCATGTTTACCATGTAAACGGTACGCCTGACAAACTCGCTGTTCTGAATGATGGGTGGCAATATCTTCATTGGAGAGGTCGTCTAAGCTAGAGGTGGTCACAACTCCTCTATAGGTGTTCCTCGCCTTGTGGGGGTAAACTTTGATGCTGTACGAGCCCACCAGAGTAGCATGAAGTAGCTTGTCTGACTGGTCTTTGTGGACCTCCACCAGTAGCGTACCGTCTCGCAGCCTCGTTGCGTTTTTAACCTTGCCGCAGATCCTGTCAATTTCCCTTTGGACGTAGAATCGACTTATATCTGAAAATTTCTTCGTCTCGTTCAACATAGCAATAACTATAAACTGGTCAAAATAAGGTGGTGCGCGGTTTGACATATTGAAAGGACCCCCTTCCGGAACCGTCGGCATCAGCCTATCATCCGAGGGTCAAAGAGGAAAAGACACCAAATCTCCACGGTCTGCGCCGTCATGGGAACCATCCCGTGACCGATGCCAAAGGCCTACGTCACAAGGGTTACCCTCCAAGCACCACTGCTGGTCCATATTCGTATACCGTTCACCATGCACGCCCCGGTTTTAAGCCCCTACCACAGAAATAACCACCTGTGACTCACCACTCTAGGCCGTGCAGCGACAGAACACGTGCACGGATTCAGTGGAATTGTGAAAGATCTCTGCTGGTGAGACAGGAGTTAATAAGCCTAATGTCTTACAAACTAAGAAGTTCAATAAGCCTAGAAGAGGAAGAGGGTGATATTGTAAAAAACGAAACAACCAAAAGCAGAGAGAGAAAAAAAAAGAAAAAAAAAAAAAGCATGGCAACACCGGATGGCGATGGGTAGGGTGAAGTGGCGGCGAGTGGTTCGGTAACCCCCGGGTACGCCAAACCTGTACCTACCGTAGTAAGCCCCTGGGGAGGGGGGGGGGCTTTTGCTGATTGAGCCTCTGAAGTTTCTTGCAGTGTGACTGTAAGTCCATTCCTACTCAACAGATGGTGGTAGTTGCAATACCTTGCTACTTGCCCAGGGAATTTGCTGATTCTTTGTGTAAACTTTCCGTTTGGGTGTGTCACTGCTGCAGGTGTTTCTGTTGTGCTGCAATTTTTTTTTTTTTTTTTTTTTTTTTTTTTTTTTTTTGAGAAGACAGGCAATTTCGAAATTTCTGAACTTGGCAAGTGTTAAACAAAAGTTTTGAATTGTCCTTTTCTTAGGCATTCTTAGGTATTCAAGTAGTGAAAGAAAATACTGTTATGTTAGTATTGTATTGAAGTGGCCATAATGTATGAAGAGTTATGCTGTTGATTTTTAAAGAATTTACTGACTTCATCATTTTAATTAATGCACAGAGCCAAATTGTAATTTTTATTCTGTTTACAGGTGTGAGTGGTAAAATATGTCCAAAATGGGAACATATTCGTTCTCAAATTCAAGGACTACATACCAGTGGGATGTCCAATTCTGACATTGCAAAAACTCTGTTGATCCCAAACTGTCCGACTTTGACTTAAGAAAGCAGATGGAAATGTTCAGGATAGCAAGAGAACAGGACAGCCAACAAGGCTAACACCAAACACCAAAAACAAAATAAGGCGAAGGACAAAATTGGAGTTGGTACACATGTAGTTACCAAACATTTCAGCTTCTCTGATAATTATCAGTGGAGAAACAAAACTATCGGAAGAACAGCCACGAAAGACTTTTCGGAGGCAATCCTGGGGAAAGCATACATATGTATGACCAACAAAAACCATGCTCTCTGCAAAAAATGTTGCTAATCATCATGCATTTTGTGAGAGGATGATGTTAGATGGTTACTGCGACACAAATGGAGGAAAGAAGAAAAGGATGCACATTTTACTCACTGAGCTTTATCCAAAGCCAAACAGACAAAACACACATATTGCACAAATGATCCTCAAAAAACTTTTTCAGTCCAAAGACCAAAATTTGGATTGAAGATTATGGTGGTTGGTGGCATCTGTGGTTATGGGAAATCACAGCTGCATGTGGCGGAAGACAAAACGACTGTCGATGGCCAGTACTATCAGGAAAAGATTGTTCCTGTCTATACCAACAGAATTCAGAATGGTCTTTTCCCTGACTCAGGCAGTGCTATGTTCATGCAGGATAGTGCACAAGCACACACAGCTCAACAGTCAGTCAATCTTTTGAAGAGAAAATTTTCAACTATTTGGGAGGACTGGCCAGCAAACAGTCCAGACCTCAACCCTGTGGAACATGTATATGCCAGACTACAGAACTCAGTATTCAAGGAACCTTGACCATGCAAAAGGGATCAACACATTGAAAATCTTCAAAAGGAATTGCACTCCATAATACCTGATGAGATTGCAGTGCTTGCGGAGAGTTTTGTCAGATGAGTGAAAGAATGCCTCCACAATGAAGGATGCCATACAAAGTGTGTTGTGTAATTCCTACATCTGTGTACATTAAGTGATGATACCTTTGTAAGACATGTTTTCTTCTTTCTTTAACAATGGTGTAAATCCTCACAATTTCAGTTTCAGGTCCATGGTGTGTCCACTCCAACCTGCTTTTGTAGGGCTATCTACAAAACGTTGTGGGCTCTTACGGTCACTTTTAGCTTACACATTAATTTTTATCACACATTTTCTTCTCACTGTGCAATTCATATTACATAATATGATATTCTTTTTCATACAATGATTCATATGTGTTTCAGCGGCTACGCCTTGGGTTACTTGTTTCTTGGCTTACCAATTTGCAGAAAGGTGAACACATCAAAATATGGGAGTCATATATCTTATAATAGATTAAAGAACAACTTCACACGAATTCTAAAACAAGAGACAATGATATATGATAATGGTGTAGCTATGTACATAGTTGTTATTGTTCATTCCCACAAACTTAAGATAGAAAATGTTCCCATCTTCTATATACAATACACATGTTTATTTGAATCAGAACACAAAATTGTTAAGGTACTTCTTCTGTATCCCAAATTTCCTTCTGCCCATTTAATTAGAATGTATGCTTTCTTTTTTAGGCAGTTGATTGCCTATCAATGCTCTGACAATTCATGACAATTTTCGAAAGCCTTCAATCTTTAATGGGTTCTTTTAACATAATGTTGTATTAACCTAAATCTTAATATTTTGCAAATTCTGAAGTACACTTGGTTGCATATTTGCTGGATAATCGTCACAATTCCCTTCCACACAAGATTCATTTGTCTGTATTCCTTTTTAACAGCAATGATTTGTCAAAGGATTTTTCAAACACCTTTTTACAGATGGACAAGTACCATGAATTTATACATCATCTGTTTTACTCGTTTCATTTTTCTGCCCTTGCCTACAGTCTTTTCAATCATATCTGCATCAGAATGAGTTAAGCAACAAATTATTCTTAAATAGACTATTTTTTTTTTTTTATTGTTTCATTTGTATAGCCCCCTTTAACATCAATGGTCATATTGGGGGCTTTCACTTGTGAAACTGTAGGTTCAGAACATTAGGTTAAACTTTATATTACTAAACACACGCACATTCACTCTCACATTCATACTTCCAGACTCTATGGGGGATAGGGAATAATTCCGGTTAAAGAAAAATTCCCCACCCCAGCCGGGAATCGGGTGAGAAGTCAGCTCGCTGACCACTCGACCACGGAGGCCGTCAATAGACTATTTCTTTCACTGTTCACTAACATATAATGGTCTGAGGGTGATAATTACTGGTGTTATATAATTTTGATGTAGTTGACAAACAGCTTACTAATTCATATCATCTGTACGACATAAAATGCACACAATGTCTGCATATTAGTAATTTTACAGTGCTATAATATCTTCCACCAGCATTTATTCAACTATATTATTTACTGCCCTTTCTGTTCATTTCCTATCTCAAAAATATATTGATAAGCATTACACAATCAAGTCTTTTTCTGAAAAGATTTCATGACTGGTCATTAAAATGGTAAATAGTTTCTCCTTATGCACATCTGTGAAGTGTTCAATGGAGGCAAGCTTTTCTTGAATCTTTCTTGACGTGGGCACATAACCCGTTTGCTACCTGCTCTGTAGCTGATCCAGTTTCCTGAAAAAACTTTTGCCTTCACAATACAAATCATAGTAATGCATAAATTGTTCCTCTTCAAAGTGGTAAGCTGATAAGGTTAGCACCCTGCTGGCTTCTTCAATTTCTACACATTAAGGTACCATTCTCACAGCCTTTGCACAATTCTCAATATGAGGTCATTATTATAAAAAAGAGCAATCTCCATTTTTTTGCAAAATTGAGATACTGGTACCACTGGATTGTGCTACTAGCCCTCTACTGAAGTGTAGTGTCTGTTTGTATCTAAACGAACAAAATCCTATCTTTTTGGTGTATTAAAATCAAGTGTTGTTTCAAACAGGACAATCTCCATTATCTGTTAGAATCAAGAAGGGCAATCTCCACAAATACCTATAGGCTGTTTCCATTCTGGTTACATGACTGGCAGTGCTGAAAATAATAGTGTGTATACAGCATCACCATATGTTATATTATAAAGGCAAATGCTAGTTTTCTTCTAAGAGCTCTGTGATGGATAAAGTGCTTCAAAATCTGACACCCGTCACTCCCACAAAAGTTAGGAAACAGGTCTGGGAGGCAAGGAAATGGAAAACAGTCCTTGCTAAAAGGCTAAGATAATTTTTGTATTGTGTCAGTAATTAGTTTTTTATTAAGCAAAAATGCTTTTTTGATTAATGTACTTTGTTTATTTATTAATTTTTGAACACAAATTTATGCACACTTTTATAATAAAAGTCTGTTATGAAAAGAAATGTGTTAAAAGTTGCTCAGTAGGTCTAAGCAATTTAATTCCCACATTTCATTTTTCTAGTTTATGCTCTAAGCTAACATTTTGAAGATAGCCATCTGCAATGTTTAAAACATTTTTGCCACTCCTAGTTACCAAAATCTCAATGGAGAACAGTTTAATGGATATTTTCTTTTCCTCCCCTTGCAGTTTAGATAATAATCTGTTTTGCTTTTCTGAGAGTACTAAGTAGACTACCTTATATTACCATTATTGACCATGTATTTCAGTGCCAAATAGTATATAATTCAATGATTGTAGTTCTACTAAAATAAATACCCAGGTACAGCAATCCCTTCTTTCCTTAACTGAAAGAGCAATTGCCATGCAAGTTGGTACCAAATGGAGCAAACTCCACAAGAACCCGAAGCTGTGAATCAAAGTGAACAATCTCCAAAATTTAGGCTAAAACATCTAATAAATGATTAATCCAATGTTGATTTCCCCTAGTTACTTACATTAAAATCACTTCATGAATATTCAAGACAAAAATCAAGCAGATCGAGTAGGAAGAAAAAGCCTATCACAAATTGGGCTCTACTGAAAATTTTAGATAGGTGGAGATTGTTCTTTTTGATACTAATAGCCTCATATTCACTAACTCAACAAAAAGTTCTTCAGAGTTTAAAGATACTGCTTCTTTTTCCATCATGATCAGACTTCCTATGCATAATGGCTGAGTAAATGCTTCAGTGAGGGTAATAAAATCATGGGTATTTAAGGTCACTTGCAACTTTCCACAGTCAACCACAGCTTTAAGTGCATACAGCAGTTCATTACCTATATTAAATCTGTGACCAAACTGTTCAGCACAAAACAAACCAATTCAATTTTATAACCTTGGATATTGGATGTAATAAATACCTGTTGTGATACCTTTTGTTTCTCCCAACCAATGGCCATGACTCAAACTGAGTTTATAACTGGTAGTATCTGCAGTTTTAACTTTCATAATATCACTTGTTGCAAGAGTACTAAGCTACAGAGCAATAGGATTGCTCCACTAACATGTAAGTTACACTGGCTATTTAGGCTGAAATGCGTAGAGATTTACTCACCTCCTGTGTCACATTTATTTTGTAAATTTTGGTAGAGTGACTTGGGGGTGCACCAGCCATTGAAGTATTTTTTGCACTGTGGCCAACATATTATATTGTCCTTTCATTTTTGTTGATGTTCTCTGTACACTGTGACTCATCACTTTCTCCTCAGGTCAAATCCGGAAACAATTCAACCTCGCCCAGAATTAGCTTACCAGCCGTAATTGCTACACGTGCTGCATCTATTGCTTGGAATGTATTGGTAGTTGCTGTACCCTAGATGCAGGAGCAATATCAACGAAACGATCTCTATTTCCTTATTCTCCGGCAATGTTGTAATCAGGTGTAGGCAGCCTATTATCAGTCAAGGGAGGGCTTCACCTCTCCCTGGGCCTATTTGTATCCTCATGCATTTGATTTCCTCTGTGGGCATTTTGTGTTTCGAGTGTTTTGATAACTACTTCGGTGCCACCTTTTCATGTTGGAGCCTCCATTAAATCTCATGGATTGCATGTGAAATTCTCGAGCTGGTTAAGGGGGCCTATTGCAACATATTGATCTGTGATTGCAGGGCCCATATCATCTAGGGAAGTGCTCATGCTGTTACTGTTATTTCTCTGTGTGTTTGAGAAATCTTGTGCCCTCACCGATCATTTTGAGTGTTGTTTATCTAAATTTAGGCCTTTTTTAGGTCTATTTCCCTCCAGTTGCATTGTATCCCACTGTAGCACAGTAACTCAATTGTGTCAGCTAATATCTTCGGTCAAGCAACACTATTGAATGGTGTATTGCTTTGGGCAAATGTCTTGCCATGGAGGTTATTAATTCCCCTACACCTAGAGGAGGTTGCAGCAAGGTGCTATGTTGAGCATATCTTAAGAAGTAATCCATACGTGATTTATAGGGGTTGGATACCTACAGCCGCTATATGATTCCTCATTTGATACTGGTACTGAAAATTCCAATACTTCTCCAGAAATGTATGTATTTTGCTTGTTTTCCTAGCGTCAATCTGAACCAAGATAGTGAAGAGCCTACCGAGCTTCATTTGACCATAATTATTTTGTATTCTTCAGGCACACTACTCAAAGTAAAATAAGCTTCTAAATCAATCAAAACTTGTTTTGTGCTTTAAGTTACACTGTTAAATTTGGGCACAGGCAACTTGTTCTAAAATTGCAGTTGGCCTGGTACATATTCATGGGCATTAGGCACATTAACACTTTCACAGTTTACACAGTTTTGAGGTCAGACTGAAGAATCACTGGTGTAGCTGTTAAACCTTTCCTCATTTGTTCCATGCTCAGACAATGACACAGAGATGGGCGAGTTGTGTGGTGGGTTGCCTATACTGATCATTTCTATCTCTGCTCATGTCTCTCATCTCCCTTGCTTGTACAGCAGCTACTTGATGGATTTTTCATCTCACCTAACACACACACATTTGCGAGGTTCCTTCGCCCTCAATAACTGATTTTGGTGAGTTTATCTCAGAACTTAGTCACCTCAAAAGTATTTTGTCTGCCTTCCAAAATATCTCAAGCCGACCTGTTATCATTTCTCATTTGCTCAACCATCTAGTTGGCTCTACATTGTCCACTTTTGTAGCTGTTTGCCCTTTGACCTGAACTAAGGAGGTTTTGGCCATCGCCAATTCATTCATCATAGCATCAATGTCCTCCTGCAAACCATTCTGTCCTGACTTTATTTCTAAGAGAACCTCATGAAATTGTTGCTCTAACCTTCTACTTATCTTCTAGTGCAGCCACATGGCTAGATAACTTATGCTCTAGTTTACCTTCTTGGTTAGCTAATTTCTGCTCTAATGTGTGTGCCTGTCATGCAATTACTTTTTCCTGTACCTAAAGTTTTTACACTAGTGTACCTACTTGTGTAATCACCTTTTCCTGTTCTGAAAATTTGTTATTGAGGAGCCAGCCTAACTGTGTCATAACTTGCATTAAGTGAGTCATATTATTCAGTTCTGTAACTCGCTGCTGGATTCCATGTTGATTAACTATAAAGACAAAAATGCCTTGAGAGCATTTGTTACCTCAAAAAAATTGTTTATTATCCAACTTTATTACAGCAAAATATATTTGAGGTCCCTTCCAAAACAGTATACAAATTATGGTGTAAAATGTTTTGAGGCTTAAAATAGAGCTACAGTCCTTGCATCTCTACAAACTGATGTGGTGTCCTTTTGTGGTCACACTACACCTTTTATACACAACACTTTGGGGAAATCTTGATTCTTGCAGTGGGGGTGGTGCATATTGTGATGATTCCAATGAGTTTGATGTGCATCTGTATGCCGTGCCTTCACCTCTTGCTGATGTAGTGATCTCCATCTTTTGGTGTGCCCTATTTCCAGCGGCATCAACATATTGTTATTTTATCTGGATTTGAGCCCCACATGAGGGAGTCAATATGCAGCTGACCTTCGGTTGCTTGCTGTTCCTTACTATTGATATCCATGTCTTATCAGTGGAAATTGTTGGTGAGCAGAATTTGAGAGTTTCTCAGGGGATCAGGATTCAAACAGATGAACCAATGGTTTCTTTTATGGCATTCATTTTTATTTACCTTGTTATGGTCACCTTAATATTCACTCGGCCCCCCATGCTAACTTGTCACACACTAAAATTACTTTCATGGTAGTTTATGTAAAAAAAAAAATGTAAGCCAGGGTGTTGTCATCTATCAAACTGAATGTCAAGAGAAGATAGTTCTTGGATGATCTTTCATTCAAATTTTCATTTCTACCTAGAAGAATATTTCCTTCTCCTCTTCTGTGTAAATCATGAAACTTCTACTATCATTGTAACTCATCTCCTACTTCTGTGAAGTCTTGAAATCTTGGCAACATACTTCTTTGAAGGATTTGGTGTTTTCTGACCCTTCAAGTTCAATGTCTGTTTCACTGTTGGTTTCCAGTGAATTCAAAGAGCCCTTTGTTCTGAACCCTCGTGTGTGGTTGACTTCCCTTGCAATCTTTCATCTGTTGTGGGAGCTCCTGTTATACCTTAAAATTGGATCTACATGCAAGGGGTTGGTATTTCCAGTTACAGGAAAAATAAAAGCACACAATATCTTTACTTTTTTCCTAGACATTCTGTTGGTTATAACATTACTCCTACATGACTTATTCAATTATTATCAGTACTATTATTAATCTCTTGCATGTTTAATTAAAATTGTTTAATCACAGTCAGATGACTGTTACAGTTTCGATGGTGCAAATTAAGAAGCATACAAACTGATTGTATTGAAAATGTGTTGTAAGCATATTTTGAAGATGCAGCCAAAACAAGCATATCTTCAAACATTGTTGGCAAATTACTCTATGAACAAATTACACAACAAAGACATTAGTAAGTACTACAAACTTATACCATTTTTAAATGTCTGAAGGTTAGAAGTCGAATTATTCCGATGGCCTTCTTTATGCACGATTTTTTTTTTCTGGCTTATCATGTCATCAGCATAGATGCTAAGAGAAACAAGTGATAATGGTGGGGGGGATTGCAAGTTTTGGCCCTGCCTATTTGCAAAATAAAATCTTGATTTTAGCTCTTGTATAAAAAATAACTATTATGTAACTAATGCCATATATTTTTTTATGGGAATAAATTCAACTTAAAGATAGGCAAAGGGATTTCATGTTTAGATTACTTAAGACTTAAAACAAATGTTCAAACTAGTGACCTCCAGTTTCTAAACGAAGGTACCACCATCATAACAGTGACCTATACACTTGACACACAACCATGGAGTTTATAATGACTTCTTCCCTAACAGCATAGAGTATGGGTATCAGTTCCTCTTTTATTGCTAGGAGTGTTTCATAAGTTTCAAGTGCCCCAAAAATTGTGAATTTATTTTACGAAGATATAGTCTGCTTAGAATCACCAAAATCTAACGTGAACTCTGCAATAGTCTGCATTAATGAATTTTGGCAGATTTAAAATGAAGCACAGATTATCACTGGTTATAAAGTGTATGCAAAATTCATCATGGAGTAGTGTACTGCAAAACCTGAACAGTTGTCTCACTACACTGAGTCATCATATGTCAATCTACATCATGTTGTTGCACAACTAAAACCTAAGAATTTGTAAAATTTGCATTATAGCAAGTTCAAAATGTTAGTAAGCAAGAGTATCTGAGAGATGGCTCTGCAGAAGAGTACAAAATCTTTATGAATTTGTGGTGTACAATTAATGCTATTTGGAGTAGCAGCATCATGATCATTTTTCTTGTAACTAGTCATTATATGAGTTAATGTGATGGCATATTATAAAAAAACAATTAACAGCCACTGATGTCTTTCATCTCAATATAATCCCTACATTTCAAACTTTAATTACATTGTATTGAAGAAAATTAAGTGGAAAATCTTGACAGCCAATATGAGAGAAGATCTTGTCTTGAGAAAACCATCCTTGGCAAAAAGTTTCCACCATTATCAGGTTGAGCAGTAGTTGACTCAACGAACATTACAAAGGTGATGAAAGTGAAGAGTCTCTTTAGTAAAATAGTTATTTATGAACAAATGGAAAAAGGATAATTTTATTCTGCGAGTAGGAATGTTTGCAGAAGGAGCATAATGAGTGGAACAATCCTGTGAATAGAGAAAATTGTTTTGAACATGAGTAGCATATACCATTTTTTTAGACTGTCCTGAATATTTACAGATAAATTTTAGATCATAGTTTGTTTTACCTATCTCACGGATTTGATAATCAATGTGCTGCAATGTTCAATTATTGAATTACTCAGCAATAGTGTGTTTGGTAGATCATAGTGTAAGCTTGCTGACCATATCTGAACTGTTTAGTTATTGTCGTAAAGATGCATGATCTCCAATAACACTAAATACACTGCACACGAAAAATTGGCAATCCCAGCCACATCCTTCAACCTAACAAAGGAAGATAAGATGACATGTATTCTTTGGATCATAGAAGTGGAAAAGAATGAGATGTGGAGGACAAAATGGCCTAATAACAAGAATGCAAACATCCTCTGCAATTTAATTGCAGAGCATGAGGGTAGGGATAGAAAATATGGTAACTCACATCTGCGAGCATTTGTGACATGTTGATTGCAAGGTGTCAGCAGCCCCTTTCCAAGAAACTTGCACAAAATATTAGATCTACCTTGTCATGCAGTGATTGCATTCAAAGTTTAGAATACCTAGCAAAACAGCATAATTTTGAGACTAACACTGCATAATATTAGCTAGTCCATGTAATTTAGAGATAAAAGACTGTTGGCTGCAGGGTTTTAAGTGAAGCAAAATCAAGGATTTGCCTGTACTGCATTTTTCAATAAAGCAGTATGTGGAGCAGGATAATAAAAGTATTATATTTGATGCTAAGAGTTGAGTGTGTTTTTGTAACACAACCACTTAACAATTACTTACTGGGACCAGTTTTGGGAACACGTTCCCATTTTCATGTGTTTCCAAAACCGGTACCAGTAATTGTTCTGTGATGTTTTGTGTTACAAAAACAAATTCAAATCTGCCCATCGAACACACTGGTCAACATTGATTCTGCAGTATAAAGGAAAATATGCGAGTTTAATGGAAATCAATGCTCTGATTTAAAAAGGGACATCCTTTTAAAGCTATCACACCTAGTTTTTATGACATGTGCATAAATGTTTATAGTGCTAAATTCATTCAGCTTATAGAGCTTACTGCTAAGTTTCATTGTTATACTAAATCTGTTGGCTTCCTTCCTAATCTGTTCCCTTCTGTCATCTCCTATCACCCAGATGCTTATGTTTATATCAACATTTATCAGTTTTGTTCTACGGACCATGTCTGTCTCGTGAGATCTCTGTGTTTACATTTACAGCTATCAAAGATCTCCACTTCAGTAAAGTTGAAAAACTGTGTTAATATGCACTTTCGTCTAATGAAGTTAAAATATAAAGTTCTTGTATGACTTCTAAATCAGGATTACGGTGGACACAGTGTCTAAAAATGCCTCAGAATTCTGTTACATTTATGCATGTTGGATGTTTGACAGGTAGGTATACAAAATTCGCTCCAAATAAAGAAACTATGTTACTCATTTCAAAGAGAAAGTTGGAGATCAGGAAAAATCATTTGCATCTTATATAACATTTAACAATATTGTTGAGGGATTATGTTATTGGTATGAGGGAAAATGGGAGGCAATGCCAATTGCCAAATCAGTGATATGGAAGAGCAGCAGCATCACCATGATTGTTATTTTTGCATATGCAAGGTTGCTGGTTGCAATAACAAAAATAAGGCAGGAATTATCTGAACTCAGCTGCATAGCCTACTCCACCACCAATAGACCTTAATTTTAATGAGTCTGAAAGCAGCTCTGTGACTTCCAAAAATGAGTTGGTTTCTGGTCCTGAAGACTTTTGACAATTCACCACAACAGTTTAATCAATTTGAGTTAAATGATTTACTGACGATTTAAGCTTCACAAAACAAAAGCGAGTTACTGGGCTCAAGACTACAGAAGAATTCATCACCACCTCGGATTATAGTTTTGTAGTACTGAAATTGCAAAACATAGTTCCACAAGTACTAGGCAGAAGAAAATCAATCACTGTTTTATGCGGGTGTGATCTTATACACAGCTGGTCAGGGAAGCATATATACCAAATAAATGGCATCTTTATACTGATTCTTCCAAATGAAGCCTTAAGCCAGAGTTACTTTATAGTGGTGGTTAACTTAGCTTCAATACTCCTCGCACATTCTATGAACCTAAGAGAGTCAAACTCTGAAGCATGTTCTTGAGAAAATTAGGTACCGCAACCTTGAATGGCAGACTACAGGGTGTCTTGAAGGTCATTGGTCTGTTACTAGAACAGAGGAGATGCACAAAATCCACTCATTTTCTTTGTAAATGGGATAGCAGAGTAAGGGGAAAAACATTGGAAAACTAACCAAAGGATTGAGAGGTAGCTACTGGAACCTGGATGAAAAAATGTTACTAATGTACCTGTTGTTGATCGTAAAAAAATTCTACTCCCTCCATTAAGCATAAAACTTGATACAATGAAACAGTTTGTAAAAGCACTTGATGAAAGTTGCCCTTAATTCCAGTAATTATATTATTGTCACAGGCTCAAATCAGAGAAGGGAGTATTTGATGAACCACAGATAATGAAATAGATAAAAGATATTAATTTTACCAGATCTATGAATGAAATTAAAAAAGATGCATGGAATGGATTATAGAGGTGGTTAAGAAATTTGTGGGTAATGTGAAAGACCCTCAATATAAAAAAGAATTGTTCAGAAATATGCTGGAAAATTTCAGACTGCCTGGCTGTAGTACGAGGTTGAAGTTTCATTTCCTCAAGTCACATCTTGACTACCTGCTTCCCATTGAATTAATGAGATGCCAGTGAAGAGCAAGGTGAAAGGTTTCACCAAGACTTGAGAGATGTTGAACTAAGTTATCAGGGAGGTTGGTATGTACATACAATGGCCAATTACTACTGGTGTCTTGCATGCAACCAAGCTACCTGAGAAAACTCAAGAAAATCATATACACTGAAGTTTCATATGAAAAGAAAAAGGGTTGGACAAGATAACTAACATACATTCTCAAATTCAGGTATGCTTTCATGCTGTTATTCTTCTTTATTTTCCTTAAAAATTGTATATGGGTGTGCACTATCTTTGCACATTTTACAAATTATTATATTTTCATTGAATACTTTCATATATCCAAAACAAGATGCCACATAGAAAAACAAAGTATTTTTTAATTCTGTGCACCAAAAGTATTCAAAATGGCCTATTTTCAATCATACCACAGAAAAAGTCTTCATCTGTAACCTAGCAATACTGATCACATTACTTTCATAAGCTTCTTTGTAAATTTCAAAGAATTAAACCTTAGATTGTTACAAAACTGTTCCCTAGCAACAAATTACACAATAATTTGTTCTTAGTACATTATTAGGCTACATAATATCAAACTGTATTTGAAAAAATGATGGTGCTCACATTGGACTTGGAAATAATGTCCTGGTTACAACGAAGTTAAAATACTATTTAAAAAAACTGATCAATTCACAGAATTTTTGTTAGTTTGCTTCTCGAGAAATGCAGTGTCTATTTTATGTTAGTCCACAACCAAAACTTCGAAGAGATCTGAATAAACATTGACTTATTTATGTTCTTATTTGTAATCAAAATATAATATTTCAACTTGCAGTGCATCTTATGCAGTATCAAAAGCATATACCTTCAATTTCGTCCATCAAAATATTAATATCAATTAATATCAAATGTAACCACAGAATTGCCCTGTGATTGATTATACCATATAGAACTTTGATTTTATATACAATTAATTGCCAAAATGCTACGGTTTAACTAATGGTTATAGCACTGAAATTTTCAAATCTGACTCAAGTTTGTAAATGATTCATGGTTGTATTACACTTGGCAACTAATGTGACACATACAGTGATATGCACATAAACATGAACTTGAAGTTAGCTATACATATCTATAACTGTACTTTTCCTTCTTGGGGCCTATCACAAACAACTCTCAGTTATATTAGATTGTATTCAGCAAGTTCACCAGTAACCATAAAGGCTTATGGACATTTAACAAGTCAAAGAAATGTGCAATTCAGTATACATATAATGTTTATATCTTTATTATATATGGATATTGAACATAAAAGGACATTATATAAAATAGTGTGAAACAAAGCAGGGATAATTTTATATACTTCCCTGTAGTTGTAAAACTCACATATGTATAAACAAATACTGTTTGATTGCATATGTATTGAATTACTTATGTTTTAAACTTTCACTACAGTTTTATAGCCTGTACATCATAACATTTTGTTATAATTGATTTGTAGCACATAGCATTGATTGTTAGTTTGATATACATACATTTAAATAGCTTTCATTAATTCTAGATCAGGCACCAAATGTAGCTTACACTGATTTGTCATTAAGTCAGCTATGTACTACTTACAGAGCTACGCAGTTTTATCATCTGGATAATTTGTCATTCAGTAATCTTGTACAGAATAAAATTTTGAGCAAAGGTACTCTTTAGTGGCAATTTTAAAACCATTGCAGTTCTCAACTTTTCCCGTTAGATCATTTGGAAGAGCACCGAATATTTTTATGGTTTCATAATATATACCTTTCTGAAAGCAAGAAAGTTTTACACTGGGAGGAAGGATGTTCCTTTTAGTCTAGTATTTACATCATGAACTTCATTGTTTGTTATAAAACATGCAAGGTGGGGTTAATATCTTCAGTCTTCTGAAAAGATCTGTACAAGAGTGTATGCTATGGGTATTAGAAATGATTCTTGCTATATTAAACGTGCGATAGCTTATTTTAATATGTCATACCTATGCTCTGAACATTCGCTTTAAGTGTTGGAAATCACTATTGCAAATTTAATCTTCTTAAACTTTGAGGTTCAACAGCATATTTCCACATCAGTTTCAATTTACAACCAATAACTCCGCAGTTCTACAGCCAATTGCTTTTTCAGACATACAGATATAATGGGCAATGGATGCTTTACCTCTCATGCAAGCACTGTAGTTAGAAGTCAGCGATTGTTTAAAAAGACATTTTGCAACACTTTAGGAAACAAGTCTATTGTTCAAAAACAATAATTAAAAAAGTTTACAAACTACAGCATTTGTAGATGACGTGTTCATTTGCTTCCTAAGAACATAATCTCGGCCCCTGCGTGTCTGGGTGCACATTCTTCGCTATGTTCAAAGAAACTGTTGCACCAACTTATCAGTTAAATGTTTCTATGACTTGAGCAATAGTAAATGTTATTTCTTATTACC
The DNA here is from genome assembly GCA_030762935.1 of Hymenopus coronatus. Classification (NCBI taxonomy): domain Eukaryota; kingdom Metazoa; phylum Arthropoda; class Insecta; order Mantodea; family Hymenopodidae; genus Hymenopus; species Hymenopus coronatus. The sequence continues at coordinate 199,045,980 of CM060900.1, read as the reverse complement.
TGCTTCACATTCTTCTGGCGTGTACTGTCTTCCGGTTACCTGCATAACCCCTACTACAATTCAAGTATATGCATGACCATGTATTCCAAAGGTCATTTTCAAAACAACGTATTTAAAGTGTTCCACTACGAATCACGACACACCTATTAACCGCGATTTAAAATCAAATTTGACCGATTCGAGATTTACAATGAGACGTCCTATATTTAATGCTTATCCACTTGACAAAGCGCGACTACGTCGCTTAACTAAAAATGCTATATGCTTATCACTTCGCCATCTTAAACTGACAAAGCAACGTCGCTATCGACTGGTACTGTGACTTAAACATGCTCACAATGACGTAAAGAGACCCAGTTCCAAGATGGCCAACATTTACATTACCCGCTAAGCCTACTCAAATACCATTCAGTGACAGTCCGAGCACTTGACGGACTGAGGACAGCCCTGAGGAATTAAACCCCTACTTGGATGCGGGGATTGCAGTATGTTGGATGTAGATGAGGTTCAGGAGTGAAACGGCATAGCAAATACACTTCATACTAATACAGGAAACTACCTCAATTTAACATGGGAACGGCTGGCGACATGCGATGGTCCTACCATCTAGTCTAGCGGTCTGAAGTACACACGTCAGCTGATCTAAATCTATGGAAATTATGCTGCTAAACACGTGGCGATTTCTATTAAAATCGGAATAAATACACCACTTTATGCATTTTCCTTTCAATGTAGGTCACATTCCAGGAGCAAGCTTTAGTAGAGCTCAAGTGTGGGTTGAATTAACCTTTACAGGCCAGAGGATAAAATTGTTTATTTAGCCTTCAGTTAAACGCACATTACCGGGAAGAATATGAACGGTAATAGTTTATAATATTTGCTCTAAAGCTAACTTTTAAATTAATTATATGTTTTCGGTGCTTCGAATGAAATCTAATTCTAACTCAATTGTTCTGTAATGAAAATACGAATACCCGGTACTCCCAAGGCGTATTTTAGAGAAAAGCCGATTTCCACCCAGAGAATCTGTCAAAACTTAGAAACCCGGTTCGTACGTGCGCACCTTTCAAGTCGTTCTTAAACCTATTGGATTAACACTACTTTACTCCTCGGTAGTCTGAAGAGTTTATAAATTAAATGTTAGGTTTTCAGCCTATAGTAATTTTAGAATGTGACACTGACAGTGGGAGAGAGAGAGAGAGAGAGAGAGAGAGAGAGAGAGAGAGAGAGAGAGAGAGAGTTGTAATTTGCATTTTATAGTTCCCTTTAAGCTAAAACAAACATTGCAGGTAAACACATACTTTGACTATACTCAAAAATTTAATGGAGCAAACGGCTGCAATTTTCCATATAGTAGGTACTTCCTTAGTTTCAATTGGAAATTTATCTTAAAGATGCACCATTCTGTAGAATATTCAAGTGTCTCAAACACTGATTAAGTTTGTGGTGCATAACTTTTTTTCCGTTTTATGAACGATGGTTTTCAACTGCTTGATATAGTAATATTTAAGAAAACATTTTTTAAAGAATTTGAAGATAATTCAAATGACTTTCCTCACCTATTATGCAACAATTATTTTTATAAAATAATCTTGTATACTATCGGTATAAACATTAGGAGAAATTGTTTTATTATATGCTTTCTTGTGGATAATGGGAATGCACTAAGTTAAAGTGAGACAGATCTTCTCAAGCTGAATGCTATGTTTTGCTGTTGAAATTCTGCATATTTGCACGACCAAGATGGGAGAAAAAAAAATCTGATGTGTTCCATTCACATGACTTTCTTTAGCTGTTCTACAAACTTTCATTACAAAACATTATTCTTCTATGCCATGCTAATCGAGATAAACAATAGCAGAAATGATCTTATTAATTTGGTTCCTTGTAAGCAAAACGGAAATATATCAGACTAAAGCGAGTCAAATCTTTAAAAGCTATTGCTATATGAAATAATTTATACTGAGTACTCTCTTGCATTCCAGGTCGTAAAACAAAAGAGATCAAATGAATAAAACAACGAATATCTCGGTAACAGTTAACTCTTACAAAAATAAGTACAAGACAGGTTGAGTTTTAATGAGATCTGTTTTTTTTTTGTTTTTTTTTTTTTTTTAGTAAGTTTTTGTCTGTCTCACAGTCTATTTTAACCTGCAGGGGCTATCCCAGAAAATTAAATATAATACACTTTATTTGTCATGAAAATGTCTTACAATTATGGCATTTTAATCTAAATTGTCAGCCATTTTTGAAAAATTTAAAATTTTCAAAAAGTGGTTCATGTAAATGGTAGTGGAGGGAGGGGAAATTTTCTTAAAAGTCTTTACGCCACATCCTTGGAAGACACTGAACTTAAATACCAAGTTTGGTGTTTAACCAATTTTTTTGTTTTTGAGCCATGCTGACCAGACATACATTTGTCTAAAAATGCTTTTTTTGGATTCAAGATGTCTCAAAACATGTATTACTAGTGAAATCTTGGTATCAAGTTATTGGGTGGAATACAATGCCTTCTCTATCTACTATGTACTAGGGAAAGTAAAAATGGATATTGATTTTAAAAAAGAAAAAATTACAATTTCCAATTTGAGAAAAGCATAGTAAGGAAAATGTAAATCCATAACAAACAATATCTCAGCAATAGTTAACTACATAAAAATCTATAAATTGTGTGTTTTAACAAGATGTACAATCTTTTGTGTGGTAATACTTGGTCTATTGCTTAGAGATTACCAGCTATGTAAATATCATCCAAACGAAGAGGACTTCAGAAGCTCTTTCCAGATACATATTTCATTTGTTATGAGAATATCTCTAATATATATGGTATGATTCAAAATCGTTAAAAGGCAAATTTGAGAAAATTGAAAAATCTTACATCTGAAAGGCAGTTTGGAGTGGGGGAGATTTTGTTCAAAATCTTAAATGCCAAATAATCAACCCAAAATATTTAAATAAGTTAAAATAATAATTTAATCTATATTTAAATATAATTGTTAACAACTTTTTGTTTTATTTAAGCTGTACACAGAGACATTTTTCTAAAAATGCTTTTATTTATGGGTTCTCAAAACAAGTATTTTTGTTGAAATCTTTGTATACAATTTCAGGGTGGAATGCAATATTTTCTTCTCTGCCTACTATATACATTGTACATGACAGAGAAAGTGTAAAAAAGGTGTAAAGCACAATTTTTTAGCTTTTCTTTTTGGCCATAAATAACAGACACTATTTTTCACGTGTTCTAATATTTTACATATTACAAGCTACAAGGACTTCTCTTTTTTGTTTCATTTGCAAAGCCCGCTTTAACTTCTATGATCATATCAGGGGCTTTGACTTGTGAAACAACTTATCTGATCACACTCACTCTCGCATACAGACTTTCAGACTCTGTGGGGATAGGGAATAATTCTGGTTAAAGAAAAATTCACCACCCCAACCGGATAACGAACCTGGGAACTATAGGTGAGAAGTCAGCTTGCTGACCACTCAACCACGGAGGCAGTCTACAAAGAATTGTTTCCCTGCATAGAGTACATTGTGACAATCAAGAAAAGGACCAAAATAACTAATGTATCTGTAAGTGTGTTCTCTCTGACCTAAAAAAAAAAAGTGTTTCATTCATATGACTCTCTAAATCTCTGTAACAAACTGTTCTTAAAAAGCTTATTCTTCTATCTACATCATGCTAATCGAGATAAACAGAATTAGTCTTACTACTAGCTTTCTTGCAAGAAGAAGGTAAATAAGAAAATGCACAGGCTAAAGCGATAGTCTCCTCCTTTAAAGGTCAGTCTCTATGTGAAACAATTGAAATTCCAATCTCTTTGCTTGCCAGGAGTAAACAAACGAGAAGAAAGACGTTTTCCTCTTGAGAAAAGTTTAAGTGGCTTAAAATTTAAACCAATAATCTGGAATATCTCGAAAACGGATAAGTATATGACATAAATTGTGTGTTGTTTTTTTTAACGAGTTCTACATTTTTGTGTAGTGAGTCTTTGTATATCCCTTATGGTTTGCCAATTATAGAAGTCATCCAGAATGAAGAGGTTTACAGAGGCTATTCCCAGAAAACTAAGATATACATTTTGTTTTTGTCATAAAAATATCTAAATATAAGGTATTTTAATCAAAATCGTTAGAACATTTTTAAGAACTCAAACTTTTCGAAAACTGTTCCATGTAAAGGGTAGTTGGGGATGGAATGATTTTCTTGAAAATCTTCGCGTCACATCCTTGGAAGATACTCAACTTAATACCAAGTTTGGTATTTAACCGACTTCGTTTTTGGGCCATGGACCTTTTTCTAAAAATGTTTTTTGACTCGGGGGACCTCAAAACAAATTTCTGGTGAAATCTTGGTATGGAATTTTTGGGTGCAATACAATACCTTCTCTATACACTAAATACATAGTATGTGTAGAGAAAGTAAAAAGTAATTCAAATTACTCTAGGAATGGATTGTTGGAGAATAGAATAACTTACCAGATATTGGATTTCAGTTGAAAAATTAAAGTTTAATTTACTTTACTGTTCACTATCTGTTTATATATATATATATATATATATATATATATATATATATATATATATATATATATATACATATAACTCCAGGATTTATTCCAATAGGTTTTCAAGTACAAAAAAAAAGTATTTTTGTCCCCAGGTGACTGTGGCACCCAAATAAAATTATCTGGCAGAGAAGCAGAATGCACATTGTCTGAATATGCAAAAATAATTAAACATAAAACCTCAATAATAGTTAATACAAGGTTTTACTTGATATTGCTGTACATGTAATAAAAATTCAGAAGTAACATTCTCTGAGCATAATTATCTTTACTCCTTCCTGAAAAAAGTGGATTTATGGATTAATCACAATATGTAAGTATATGATTTTTTATACTTAGATTGAAAGAAATTTGAAAATGTCATTTTGCACACGTTTTACAATCGTCATTGTAAAATGACTTTACCTTGAGATAAGGAATTACTAATGCTAACACCAAGTAACATATGCTGCTAAAAATATAATTTTCTTTAAAACTTCATTTTTACTGATAGTAAATAATGTAAAAGGTTAAATGGAATCAACACTGGAGTTTAAAAACCTAATTATATGTTGGGTAAGCCAGATGGCTTAAAACAAAGAAATCCTATTTTAGAGAAGGACAGAGGTTAAAACAAGGAGGAAGGGATCAATTGCAAATTATGGAAGTACATCATTTTGTCTTATAAATAAAGTAACCATTTTATAAAATAAATGTGGAGCAATGTAGAACAGCAGCAAAAGTAGACTACTATTTAATAATGTTATTTTTCTCTGAATGCAATGCCACGCTGATCAGCTAATGAAATACATATGAGAGCATGTTTGAGAAAAACAACGATAGTCATATATATATATATATATATATATATATATATATATATATATATATGCGCATTGACCAAATTATAAAATAAAAGACAAAGTTCAAAAATTAAATTTCACAGAAATTATGAGGAGAGATTGTTACCTTATTTGCAATGACAGATGCAATAATCTTATGATAGAAAGTAAAGGTGAGAGCATAAAACAGAATATTCTGATTGTTGTCAGGAACATTTTAATGTGAATTTATTTTGTATACCCATTACAAAACCGCTCAAAGAATTAAAATAATATTAAAAAATTTGAAACTATTATTTGAGGAATAAAGAAGTATTAATTTATTACTAATTGTAACAGGTACAGGATTTTATGGTCTACACATAATTATTGTAACTAAATTCCTTATTACATGTTTATACTAAATATTACTTTACATCAAATTACCATTTTGGTTTTGAGGCAACAGCTCCTCAGTTCAAAAATTAATAAACATAGTAGAACTTACATTCTGAATAATTTAATTTTTAAAGATTGGGTGATTGAGGGTAAACCTGACAAATGTATCTTCTTTTTTTTTTTTTTTTAGCAATTACAGATAACAGTTTTATCTTTTGCTAATATTTAAGATTTGAATTTACCTCATGACTTCCACAAGGTAATGGAAGGAACACCACATACCGTGGCTGAAAGCAGATCTTTTGTGCTTACCAACCCCAGGAAGAATGAATGGATGAGGTGAAGGAGGTTATAGATTGCAGGTATACAGATTACAGAGAGGCATAAAGGTCCCTAATAACTCCAAGCTTGAAGACCTGATCACATCAGGTCTGTTCTGAGAAGACTTCCTTCTGACGGAATGGGAATGTTGCACAAACAAGGCTAACATATGTCAGGACAGATAAGAGCACCTTTCCACTGCCCCACTGTGACACTACAAACCCCTGAAACATGAAAGGGGAAGCAAAATTATAGAAGATGAGGGAAAAGAAGTCACAGTAAAAGAAACAAACCCACATTCACCTGCTGACCAGGGAAAAACCCATGGTGAGACTTTCTCTACATCTCTGCAAAAAATTATTGTTAAAAAGCTTATGCTTTTATTTACTTCATTCTAATTGATAAAAAATTAGCAGAAATAGTCTTATTACTTGCTTCCTTGTAAGTAGAAACAAAATAAAGGAGTACCATAGGCTAAAGTGATAGTCAAAATCTGGTTGCTATGTGACTACAGTTTCTTTGTATGGACAGGAGTTGGCAAATTCTGATGAGAAAAATATAAGTTTTTTAAAGCTGAAACCAATAACAAAGAATGTCATAAAAACAACCAATTCCACGAAAAAATGTATATGACATAAATTGTGTGTTTTAATGTTCTCTACATTTCTTTGTGTGGGAGGTTTTGTCCATCTCTTAGGGTTTAGCAGTTATGAAAAATTGCACAAAATTCATCCAGAATAAGTCTTCAGAGGCTATTCATTGGAAATTCAAAATATACATATTATTTGTCAGGTAAATACCTTTGGTATACAATATTTTAATCAAAATCGTTAGAGCCATTTTTGAGAAAATCAAAATGTTCGAAAAATGTTCCACGTAAAGTGTAGGTGGGGGGGCTTTGCTTGAAAATCTTTGTATCACATTTTTGGAAGATACCAAACTTAAATACCAAGTTTAGTATTTAACGTTCTTTTCATTTTGAGCTATGCTATCCATAAACACACACACACACACACACACACACACACCTTTTTCCAAAAATGCTTTTTTGGGGATTCAGGGGGGCCCAAAACATATATTTCCAGTGAAATCTCGGTATTGAATTTTTGGGTGCATTACACTAATACATTTCAGTAAGTTTGTGGAACTATACAGAAAACTTTTAAATACAAAACAACAAATGAAACTAAAATAACATTTTAACAAGATTTGTGGCAATCCCCATTTTATTGTACAGCTGTGAAACTTGGGTTCCAACAAGAAAACAAAAAGGTAGAATTCAGACATTGGAGATGAGGTTTCATAGGAAAGCAAAGGGGAGCACCAAACTCTATAGAATTGAAAGCCAAGAAATAAGAAAGGATCTAAAAGTAGAATCTTTATGTATCAAAGTAATCAGCCAAAAACAACATGGATTGATCACATGAATAGAATGAGTGAAGAGAAATCCCCACCACTAGCGAGAAAATACCAAACAAGAGAATGAGATGTTGGACGTCCTCGAAAGCATTGGGCTGATGTTTCCTAAAGCTTGAAAGGATAATTGCCTAATCCATGTAGTGATGGTGCTTACAAACGGTCTAAAAAGGTTGACCCCCATACACAATCCACCAATTAATGTTTTTTCTTGCTATGCCACTGCTTTGAGGTTTAGAGTCTTGTGGTACTTATGTTTCAGCTATTGGAAAGAGGAAGAGGAAAAACATTCAGGTTTTCTGACAAGAAAAATTCATTCTAACGTAGCTAGCATACTTTATGTATTCAAGAAAAACATTATTGTGCATGTACACATTTTGGGATCAGAAGGTAATTATTTACAAGTTAGGCTGCTAACCCTCTTCGCTGCGACTTATGCCAGTTTTGCACTCTAACGGGACCGGTCGTTAGACGGGGATTATGGGTGGGGAGATGATTTAAAAAACTAACGTTGCTACCTGCTTTCTATTATCCCTTTACAGCTATCACCCCTTTCTCTTCTCTGTATTTCCTTTCTTTTATTTTCGTTCTTATTCTGTATACTATCCTGATTTTCATATACCCCAGCACTCAATTTCACAAATTACCTTTAGTTGACGGAGACTCGATCCAGGTACCTTTGGTGTTGTGGTCTATCATGCTATCCATTGTGCTGTTAGGAGTTGGAAATATTGATAATGAAGTACTACAATAGAAAATTAGAAACATAAACTTATATACACACTAACCTAAATGGATTGGAACCTAACCTCCGCTAAATTTGAAAACCACAGGCTTTGAAATTGGAATGCTTAAGGTATTATGTTTCATTTTAATATCTAACAAGAATTCTTAACATTGTAGTGCCGCCACTGAACAGCTGTATCTGCGTGAAACATACTCGTCGTGCATCAGCACAGCGTCTAGCGACATATGCCGGTGTTGCATACCACAACACCGATCGCCTTCCGCCGACAATGAAACTCAGATTTTAGCATGTAGTATTATTATATATTTACATTGCAAAAATTTACAAGACTTCTTTATTAATATTCTACTCCTTCTAGGCAGCATACTTCATAAATATTCACAAATAAGGATCGCTACGAGCACATAATAAAGTAGCGTCTAACTTAATTACTGAGCTTTTCCGATTAAAAAAAGTTGATGAAAACGTAACAAGTATAAACCAAACTATCAGTCAAACCATAATTTGTTTAATTTCTAGAGCGGCCGAAGTTCTCTGTAAGAACCGATCAGAATAATCCAATGTACCCTATTATTTCAATACTATTGTACTTTTAGCACTAACAGAATAATAAAATAAATTCCAAACAGCAATGCCAGATGGTAATATTTGTGCTGCATTTGGGATAAATGGAAAGAACTCAGGAATAAGTTGTCGAGCCACATATGATAAAAAAATCATTTTTATTATACCTTGTACTTGCTTCAGGATTTTTGATCTGTCTTCTGGTTTGTCATCCTGCCTTAACCGCTTACATGGACTTTGCGTAGTAGGTGCCTCCACTTCATTGGGTGGAGACAGAAAGAGAGAAGGAACCACATCTTTCTTTAACCTATAAAGTATACAAATTATTAAAGAAATTATAATCAGGCACAATAGCATAGCAATATTATAAGTGTTTCTAACAAAGTAAAGGTTAATTTCACAGTATGTCACCATGAGATCCATTTGTGAAGGTAGGCAATTCGATCGGTATTCGTTAATCTTTAATCACAACACTAGAAGTATTTATTATTATTATTATTATTATTATTATTATTATTATTATTATTATTATTATTATTATTATTATTATTATATTTATTATTATATTTATTATTATACAAATTGAGAGCAAACTTAAGTTAATATTTCCATAGTTACCAGTTTTGGAAGTTTGAGGGGGTTAATACACATGAACATGTGATCCGGATTTAGTTTATTCTGCTATTATAGTCGCCTTGTAGTTACTGGCCTATTACAAACTTTAAGGGCCCTATACCGAATCTAGCGGATTTCAAAACTAAAAAGGTTAATATTCTCAACACTTAAATCCGGATCGCTTATGGCGTTTCACCTTCAATGCCAACTTTACCTAACATTGCCGCCTTTAGGTACCAGTTTATATTCATGTATATTACCATTTCAAATTTCAAAATATATATTAATTGCATAAATGAAATCGGTAGAAAGGGTATATACATTGCAGAAGGCGACAGGTTGAAATATACTTGGTAGCAGAGGGCAGAATTAGTAGTCATATCGCAGAATTACCATATATTTAACTCATTTCAGGGAGAAACGTTATAAAAGAATTTAACATCGTATAGCTTTACCAAGAATTTTGCTTCCCTGACTAGTATGGTTTGGATTTCGGAAATCTAAAATCTTTAAATGCTTAGCGCAGATCCTATGAGAGCTGTTTAACTTAGTCCGTCCATTCATTTTAAAAACCTGGTCCAAGTCAGCTCTTCAGCACTTTCTTACCCATTCAGCACAGCTGCAAATTGAATGAAAAATAAGCTTCAACCAAAGCACTTAGCCACAACTATTGCACATTACATACCTAATATTGTTCCAAGAATATTTGTGATTGTGTACTTTGGAGTATTTTCTTAATATGCCTTTATATTCATAACTTTAACGAAATCTAACCTCGTGGATAATCACTGATCTTGTGCATTAAAACAGTACTCACATGGCTTCATCTCGAAGAAATCTAAAGAAAGAGACGGCACTTTTTGTCGGGTATAGTTATGGCAATAAAATGCTGCACACACTTTCCCGTCATAGTAGGTTCGCATTGCCTAAAATTATAAAAAGTAAATCTTTAACACCGCTTACACCATACTGCTTATACAGCTCCCAAATATAGTCCAGACCGCTACACTAGGATCGCTGGTGTTCCTTGTCGCCGCTCTTTTGGCGAACTTTCCTGTATTAATATTCAAGGGTATTTGGGCATAGCAGGATTACTTCTCAACGGTTGCTAGTCATGTGCATCCCCATTGCCAAACAAAATCTAATAAGCAATGCTGTTAAATCTGGCAACAGTAACGAAAACAGAGAGGTAATGCTCTCCGTTACATCAAATTCACGAAATTGAATTTAATCCAAGCTAAACCCGACCATGTCGTTTATTTAAAAATGCCTTACACAGATCAGTTCGATATCTTATGTCCTTCACGTGATTTGGATATCCATAAAGAAGAATTATATCATGATCATGAGGATGATTATTACCTGATTGCTGGTGATAAGCTACATTGTCCAGACATCTCTTGGGTTTACCATTTGTATTATAGTGTTTTTGAAGAAAAGTATGGGTCAGGCAGTGGTGCTCAAATGGTAAAAATCCTTTGAAACATTTGTTTTAAATTATAATGCTGAAGTGGGGGGGGGGGATTGTGTACCTATAAGTGTTTGGAAAACTATAAGTTTATTTCATCCAGTAAGACTTACATTAAGTATAGAACACGTCAAAAGGGCCGCGCCGGGCCGAGTGGTTAGACCACTAGCCTCTCACCTAGACGGCCGGGGTTCGATCCCAAGCGACCGCATGTGAGATTTGTGGTGGACAAAGCGGCGCTGGGTGGGTTTTCTCCGGGTACTCCGGTTTCCCCCGCCATCGCATTCCACCGGTGCTTCTACATCATTCATGTATCATCAGTGTCACCGCCTGCGGTGCCATTAGTAGTTAAAGCGGGCGTTAAACACTACCAAAAAAGCACGTCAAAATTATATGTACAAATAGTTAATAATAAAAGAATACAAAATACATTATTTTAATAAATATACAATTATAGATCATAGATGAATTACAAAAATTGATCAATTTAATATAAACATTTCTTGTAGTGAGAGCCGGATTAAGTTTTCTTTTTAACTGCTGGTGGGACATCTTTCTTCCAGTTTGTTCATTCAGCCTAGCAGTATAATTTCTCAGACATGTAACAGGGCATATAAAAGCAATGTATTAGTTAATGAGTCAATAAATGATATATATTACTCAGTTTACTTCATTTCAAAACTTATCTCTGCCGTGACTCTTAAATTCATCAATTGAATAGAACTGATTCTTAAGTAGGCATTTATGGATTTCATTTTTGAATTGTGTTATGGAACCTTTGTTTTTCAAATATATAGGAAGATGCTTATACAGTTTAATTCCAGTATGTTTAAATGACTTCTCAAATATACTGGTTTTATGAAAGCTCATGTGCAGATTATTTTTAGTACTAGAATTATATGTATGTACCTCAGCATTGGTTGATAAATATGTTATATTTTCCTTAACATGAACCAGCAGTTCTTTTATGTATAAACATGGTAATGATAGAATGTTTAATTTTTAAAGTGCTGTCGACAGCTTTCAGTTCTTGATATTTCCATGATTATTCTAATGTCCTTTTTTTTTTTTTTTTTTTTTTTTTTCAATTTGAAAATTAATTTACTGTTAACTGAGTTTCCCCACAATACAATCCCATATGATACGTGTGAATGGAAATATGCAAAGTAGCAGGTGCTTAGTGTCTCTGTAGAAACTTTTTTCTTTAACTGATATAGGAGAACATTTATTTTACTGAGTTTAATGGCTAATTTTTCAATGTGGTTATTCCAGCTTAAGTTATTATCAATCCATTGGCCCAAGACCTTTGTTTGAGTCACATTTTCCAGGGACTTAGATCCTAATTTGATATCGAAGTTCACAGAGGTCTTGCATGCTCTGTGATGGAAGTTCATTAACATAGTTTTGTCTTCTTTAACCACTAGTTTGTTAGTTTTAAACCAATTTAGACGTTCCGTAGTAGTGACCGAGATGCTTTCTTTGAAGTTCTCCTTGTAACTGCCCTTAATGAAAATACTAGTATCATCAGCAAAAAGGGTCATTGATACTTCATTATTTTTTACATGTTGGGATAAATCGTTGATGTATAGTAAAAATAAGAGGGGACCTAAAACCGAGCCTTGAGGAACTCCAGCTTGAAGTTTTCTTTCTTGAGATTGTTTTGTCATTAATACCCTCCCACCAGGATGTATATAGTCAACCTCAACTACTTGTTCTCTCTCGCTAAGGTACGATTTAAACCAATTAAGTGCAACACCTCTAACTCCGGTTTTGCTCTACAGTTTGCTTAGTAGTATTGTGTGGTCTACCATGTCAAAAGCTTTGGTAAGATCCAGGAATAGTCCCATCCCTAGCTCGCTTTTGTCTAGTACATCGTAAATGTTACTAACAAAATTCATTACAGCCATATTAGTAGATTTGTTGCTTTGAAAATCAAATTGACATACATTGATGATATTATACTTTTTTAGGAACTTTGTCGGCCTGTTGTAAATAAGTTTTTCCAATATTTTTGAGAAGGCTGATAGTATTGCTATTGGCCTGTTAGCATCTTGTTGGTTGTCCTTTTTAAAGATGCGTTTAATTTTTGTCATTTTCAATTCTTGCGGAAATACTCCACTTTCTATGGAGTGGTTAGCTAGATAACATAGCGGTTTGATAAAATATTTGCTGCAGCTTTTGATAATAAGGTTTGAACTTCCATCTATTCCCTCAGATTTTTTGTTTTTTAGAGTTTTGATCAAGTTTAGTATTTCATTTTCATGTGTTGGTTCAAGAAACAGTGAATGTGTGTTAATAGCCACATGTAAAGAGTTTCCCTCTCCTTTTGCATTATTGTGTTTTTGTATATTTTCTGTAATTTTAATAAAGTGTTCGTTCAAGATATTCACTACTTCTTCAGGGTTATTTACATTAGTATTATTTTTCAGTAGCTCTATATTTTTAAAAGAGAAGAATTATGAGTTGGTTTCTTCTTTGATTAAATCCCTCATTGCTTTTTGTTTGTTTATGGATTTATTGATTTTTTTGGAATTATCTAGCTTTTTCGCCGCTTCAATTACTTGTTTGTATACTTTTTTATACTTTTTGTAATAAGTAATTAATGCCTGAGAAACATTTTTCTTTTTAATTTGTTCGCTTAGTAGTCTAAGTCTGTCCCTGGATATTTTAATGCCTTTAGTTATTCAATTGGATGTTTGGTGTTTTCCCTTTACTTGCATCATAGGAAAAGCCATGTTGTAGTAATGCTTAAAGGTATTTATGAATTTAAGGCTTATATCTTCCACCGTTTTCTCTATGTATACGTTCTTCCCCAGTTTCTTTCTCTAGTAGATATTTGAAATATTCTATATTAGATTGATTCAGCTGACGTACTTTTTTTAGGAAAGGGGTGCGGTCATCACAATTATTTGCCAGTCCCCAACTAACCATAAATTTGTTATTGCCATCATGAGTCCCTTGATGAAGAGGATTTTGAAAACATTAAGGACAGCTTCTGAAGTTGTTTTTGTGGACTCATCTTGAAATATGGATAGGTTTGGATGTGGAGTATTCTTGCTAATTGGTAGCACAATCGCTGGTGGGTTTCCAATAGGCATATTAATAAGTACTTCTGAAAGCGAGGTTATGATATATGAACCACTGACATTGTACAAGATTTTTATTGAACCGGCAATGTTCAATGGAAAGGGGCTTGAAGGGCCTTCAGTTTGTATGACAGAAGACTCCACTGCAGAAAGAGTTGCACTAACAAAATCAATCATAAATAGTATAGAGGAGCTAAACACTGAGTACTAAGCCTTAGCGTCCTCTGGTACCAGCAAAAAATACGTAAATGTACTAATTATGCAGAAAAGCTATACAAAAGACAGGAAGAACAGGCTTTATGCCATCAAAAATCCACAATACTTAGAGGGCAAAATACCTATAATTTTTGTGAAGCTGCAATGAGAGTTCTTAAAGATAAAGTTCTCTTGAGAACTAAAGCTTATTATGTTTGCCTACTGTTAGATTTTCTGGTGACTGATTTGAATAATTGTTATGTTAAGGAGGCTATTGATGCAGCAAATGGACGTCCCCCATCATATTTGTAACAAAAACCCAAAAAGCAAGAAACGAAACTGATTCCACTGAAAAGTGAACAAATTTCTTATAGTCATTTTCAGGTTACAAACTTAAACAACAATCAGAAATAGTTTGTTGACATTGAAATTGCCTTATGTAACTGTTTATTAGGGCACTTTGGTGCTTTGTGTAAACAGTTGGTTTTTGTTTTACCAACCAACGAATGTGGAAAAAAAAAAAAAAAAAAAAAAAAAAAAAAAAAAAAAAAAAAAAAAAAAAAAAACCAATTCTATTACATTGCAACTGGCAATGAAAGTATACCTCAAAACTGGTTTAAGACTTAACAGAGAGTACAGCTTCTAGCTATATAAGTTACTCCACAACCAGTACTGTTTTACCTTCATATGTTGAAAATAAATTTGATATGCTTAAAAATGAAGAGGTAAATAATGCAGAAGTATTAAAAACCGCAAACAAAACATTGCAAAAATGGTTGATGGCATGTGCGAATTGATAAAATTAAAGGCTCAGAGTAGTTCAGAAATGTTAGAAGGTGCTGAAAATATGGTTTTAAATTTTGAAAAAATTAAGACTGATGCTAATTTGATTACAACATTAAATACTTAGGGAAAGTATTCTGGCTTAAAATCAAAATTTCGGTTATGCTGTACCAAAGAGATAGGTGTGTAGCCTACAGATATAATGAGAAGAAAAACAGCTTGTGGAGGAAGAAAATGTGTGACTTCTGGAAGAGTAACTATGTCAGAATTTAGACAGGAGCATGCTTACTCAAAAATGAAAGAAACTGCATCTTTACTACCTCAGAAAAGAAAGTCTGCAGCACCTCATAGTATTACACACTGTGTAGTTCAGAACATATCTCTAGAAAAATGAAAGGCTATGTGGTTTTTGCCTCAACAGACTGCAGTTAACCAACATATTATACTTTAAATGAATAGAAACTCACTTAACAAAAATCCAATTTGTTTTATTTTTCACAATTTTAAGTAAGCAGAACATAAAAACTCAGGGTTAACGGAAACAAGTCAGTCTTTGAACATTAACATAAATCTGATTTCTTCTTTAAGCTAGAAAGAAGGTATAATTAACTTTTTGCACACTTCTTCACCAATAACTACTATTTCTTATGTATATATGTGTAGTAAGTAATAAAATACTGTTTTTATTCTATCATAGGTACTTTTAAAATCAATTTGGGACAAGGTAGGTCACAATGTGCAGATCTTAAGAAAACTGATAACTCAATAGATTTTGTAGTTCTAAAGCTAATATGTTTACCATTATGCTCCTGAACAATCAGTCTACATATTTGTCCATTTGATACGTTATAGACATGTCTCCTAATTATTTCCTTTGTAATAATCTGAAAATCACTTTCGGTAATGTCTTGCATATAAAATTATTTTAAAAATGTAACTATTAGCTTCATGAGAATGCCATCAAGCATAACAAAAAATGTGACATTTTGACAGAAACATGATGAAATTAATATCTACTGACCTTGTCCATGTGCAAAGAAAGCTTTAGTAAAGTTACAAGGGCAGGAAAACTGACATATGTCATGTAAATGTGCAAATGCAGCTGTAGGCTTTAAAATTGCCTGATTTAAGCTGCCTCATATGGTTTAAATGCCTGCTACCTGTCATTACCTTTTGCAAATTATTTTTTCTTTTTTGCATTTGTGTTCAAAATGTATCCCCCTCCTACTTTAACTATAAGCTGTACAGCTCAGTCCATATAATCGTTTCATTTCATACTTCAGTTCACCACTCGATGTATGTTCCAATATTTATTTCTTTATAGTTGTCCAAAAGTAGTATATACATAGTGATACATAGTCATACAGTCATAGTTAAAATAAATACACCCCTGTATAGATAGGTAATGTGACAAAATACTATACATAGGAAATACATTATGTCATTAATAAAATGTAGAAAATATGTAAATATACATATAAAGTTACAGCAATGTCATTTACCATGTGTAGTCTAACGATTCACTAATACTATAAAACACCAAGACCTATAATAGCATTTCTAGATACATCTTAAATTGCTTTATGGGAAATAGTTGGATACTATGAGGTAATTTATTAAAGAGCTTAAGACCTGTATATACATAGTGATTTTGAGCTTTGCTCAGCCTAAAATATGGCATTTCTAAATTATTATTGTTTCTAGTGTTATAATTGCGCATAGTGTGCCTGGAAAGTAAGGTTTAGAAGTTTACTTTTATGTATAGTAGACAAGCATATAAAGATAGGGGCAGTGAAAATTTTGAGGTCTTTAAAATAAGTTTTAAAGTTTTTTTTTTTTTTGTTTTTTTGTTTTCTTTTGTAGATCTTTAATGAAACGAATATCTTTCTTTTGCCACTTGAAGACAGTGTTAGCTCCGCTTGCATTACTCGACAGTAAAATTCCATAATATAGACGAGAGTGAAACAATGCATAACACATATTCAACATTTCTTAGAAATTAAAAATTTTAATCGTTTAAGCATGTGCATGATTCGTCAGTTTAGAGCAAAGTTTATTTATATGTACATCCCAATTTAATCTAGATGTATTCCTAGTAGCTTTAGAGTATTTAAATTGCAACTTTCATTTTTAAGAGTAAATGTATTTTTTTGTTTTTTTTTTATCATTAATTTTTAATTCATTCATCTTAAAGTAGGAAGCAGATTTTTGCCACATACTCTTTTTCTTTCCTTCCATTTATATAGCCCCTTTAAACATCTAAGATCATATTGAAGGGCTTTGCATTAGAAATAAACTTTTCTGTAGGTTATTTACGTTGGGTTTAAATAATTTTTTCCTAAAAAACACACATTCATACTTCCAGACTCTGTGGGGGATAGGGAATAATTCTGGTTAAAAAAAACTTCCCCACCCCAGCCGGAAATCGAAGCCGGGACCTCCGCCACATACTCTAATCAAGACGTATGTTTTAAGTAATATGTTTTCACACGGTAACAGCTATAAATAGAGATATTCATCTTAACCTTATTTGTAGGCATATGACAATTCTGGACATCCTGTAAACCAAAATTCTAGTTGCCGTAAATAGCACAGCTATGGTGCTAATTGTTTTAAATATGCATTTTTTTTTTCCTTTTAATTTTTTTGTGCTGATTTCCCACACTTACGCATACGTGATAAAGTGACCACCATGTTAAATTAATTATTTTATCTGTGCCTCTACATGTCACTTTTGCCGCATTTACGCACAGATAGAAAAAATACCATATTACATTTACTCTACTACTTATGAACATAAATATTGCCAAGTTGTTTTTCGTCACCCCCTGAGATCATCTGTTTCGACACCATATTGTTTCAGTAACCAATAGGAACCACTCAGATGGGATCAGTCTAAAACTGAACTGGAATCTGTAATCTGGCCTTGTGCATCTCACCATCATACAAGCAATGCTGATAAATCTGGCAATAGTGGCGGTTGCCAGAGAGGTAACTGAATCTAACTCAAACCGAGCCCGGCTATGTCGCTTAACTAAGAATGCCTTATGCCGATCGATTCCGCCTGTGGTGCCATGATTAGTTAAAGCGGGCGTTAAACACTACCAAAAAAAAAACTTATGCCGATCAGTAAAACATTATAAATTCAACAAAGCCACGTTGCTATTGACTGGTACTGTGACTTACACAAGTGACCCAGATTTTATGTAGTTATTATTCATATTACTCACTAAATATACTCAAAACACGATTCGGCACCAAAACGAGCACTTGGCGGACACAGGTGAGCCCGAAGGTGTTAAATTCTTACAGTGTGGATTGCGGGGGATGTGGGTACTGCAGCATGCCGGGTGTAGATCACAGATATTGAGAGAGGAGATAGGAAATGTCCTATTCTTATGAATTGTGGTTAGTGAAAACCGTTTTTTGCCAAACCGCCATATTTAGATGCTTCAATTTTGAAATGAGTACGCCTTGTGTGGCCTAAATGTGGACGCAAAAATAAGATTTTGTGGTGTTATTTGTTCATTAAGCAGTACATTTAGACTGTAAGTTTTAAACCAGTATAACAGTCAATATATGTGCGCTGTATGGTTGTAGTTTCTTGAACAGCAGAAACGTAAACAAGAGAAGGGAAATGTGTTTCAATATATAGGTTAGTGTACTTATTTAAAGTAACTTTTCGGTGGTATACTTAGTGAAATATTTCAATATTGTTAGTATACTTAGCGAAATGTGTTATACATTATCAACAGAACGATTCTGTATTGTTTGTTAGATTTTAGATTTCCATCTCGGAAAGACCATTGGGAAGCAGACAAAATTGGCAGCCTACTCCGGTTTATAAGAAACATCTAGTTAATTCGCCCATTTAGCAGCTATAGTGAGAAATATTACTAACAAATTATCTGCTTATGATTCCAGAACCGTGAGAATCGAGAGCAAGCTCCTCGGACTCAGAATGCAATACATGCAGTCCACAGTGAAAGTCATTATAAACTTTGGGATTTACTCTGATACTTGTCACCCCCCCCCCAGCTTTTTTGTGCACTTAAAATGATTCCAAGTCTTTCCCAAACATGTGTGTGTGTGTGTGTGTGTGTGTGTGTGTGTGTGTGTGTGTGTGTGTGTGTGTGTGTGTGTGTTTACGTACATGCCTTCTATATATGACTGCCTCATTCATATATTCAAGTTCGGTTATTTAGTGCAAGATTAGACTAACTTAATAAGTTCATGTAGTGGAATTAATGGCTATAGGCAAAAGAGGCAAACAATAAAGTTTGGTCAAAAGCTGATATTTTGCTCTCCTTCAGTTTTAGACCAATAAATTACAACAAAATTTAAGTAATGACCTTGCCGCGATGTTTACTGCAATAGTACAAATTTATCTATATTAACATCTGGCAGGCTAAAAAATGTGATTGTATTAGCTATTCCTTATACTACAGATTTCGCCCCTTCCATTGTTCTTTGTTTTTTACTCCAAAAGCTTGGAAAAACAATTAATCTGACAGATGTTCCGTGTGGTGTATCAGGTAGAGTACAGCACCACAAGATGGTGGCTGGAAACAAAACGTGATTCAGCAAAGCGCTAGCATTTCCGACCTGTGGTGTAGTTAGGTTCGGTAGTGAAAGGAGGTAGCAAGATTACTCCATAATGTTTTGCAGTCATGGTGCAAAGACCCTTGTGCACCCATTATAAAAAGCGAAATGGCGTTTTATTTACGGACGCTCTTTAACTGCTGTGGTACTCACTGGGCGTGAAAGACCGCTTAAATTTGCTCAGAGGCTTCTCTATCAGGCTTGAGGTTCTTTTACATGCCGTAAATCTAAGACACGGGACCCACGGCTTTACTTTCCTTCCAAATGCTCGATGTCATACGCCCGAAAAAATCTGTCGTCCCGCGACTTTGAGTATATGACGTTAGCATGGTAACTATTATACCACGGAGGGCAACCCATCATACAAACTATGCTATTTGCAGTGGTGTTTGTCAGAGAGGTAGTCTATCCCATGTATTAAATTCACGAAATTGAATCTAATCCAAACAGTAAAAAAAAAAATTAAATAAAATAAAGTATTGGGAAACATACATATAAACTTGAGCGTCAAGACAAAATATATTTAGAGCCTGAAGACTAAAACATTAGAATTGGGAAATCTGCTTAGCCTGGTGTCCATTGTAATTTGTGTAACTGCATTGAGCATCCACACTAATTCTGCATTTATAGCGGTAAGATATTCAGTTTTAGTAAGATTGGGAACTTTTATTAATGTTAGAAATGCTATTCATACTAATTCAGGCCGCGCCGTGGCCGAGTGGTTAGACCATTCGTCTCTCACCTAGATGGCCCGGATTCGATCCCAAGCGACCGCATGTGAGATTTGTGATGGACAAAGCGGCGTAGGGGCGGATTTTCTCCGGTTTCCCCCGCCATCACATTCCACCGGGGCTCCATCTTCATGTATCATCAGTGTCATCGCCTGCGGTGCCAGAGCAGTAAAAGCGAGGGTTTAAATCACCAAATTCCAGTGGATGGGAGCGGTCACGTCCCATTCGGGGAGATAAACACCAGTCAAGTTGCTAGTTGCATGTTTCTAGACATTACGTCAGTACAGGGCAAAAAGGACTATGTGGCCCAACTGACATCAGGAGTTACTAATTCTACTGCGATGGACACATAACAGTCTCCCGAACCAGATAAACTTGTTTATAATACAAGTAGTAGCAATCAGTTGCCATTTTTTTTTTATTTTATTTTGGTTCTCACATCTTTGACTGGAAATGTACTAACTCATCTTGTTAATATATGTCATTTAGTGAGGGTATAATGCCTAACATACGCAAAGTTTCTAAAATAATTCCAATTATTAAAGGGGGGATCAAATGTACCCTAATCATTTCAGACCCAATGGTTTACTATCGACATTGTCAAAAATAATTGAAAAATCAATGGAAAAAAGATTACTAGCATTTATAAATAATCCTAAAAATATTATATTAAACAAAGAACAATATGGATTTCTAAAAAGCTTTGGTACATTAAATGCTGCCGTTGACTGTGTAGTTCCAATTCAAAATGCACTTGATAATAATAAAATAGCAGCAGGACTTCTTATTGATCTAAAGAATGCTTTTGACTTGGTTGATCATAACCTATTATGGCTCAAAATGGATAAGATGGGAATTAGAGAAGTGCCTCAGCAGATCTGTCTGCACTGACGTCTGTAAAGCCCATGAACATTTCTTTAACTTTCCCCGATTTTTTTTTTGGTAGTGTTTAACGCCCGCTTTAACTACTAATGGCACCGCAGGCGGTAACTTTCCCCGATTTGTCCACATAGCGTAAAATGGTAAAGAGTTGGGATTTGTTCACTATGTCTGAGACAACATCTAGAAGATTAGCCAAAAATTAGCAGATGCAAGTTCTTTTGTTATACAGTTAATCAAAGCACCCCTATCAGCTTCGAATAAATATTATGAATCGATGACGAACTGCCCCGGAAAACTGTGGCATTTTTTTTAAACGATCATTTAAAGGTTGATCATACGTACTGAGTAAATCCATTGTTTCTGCGTAATTGCCTCTACTAATGAAACTTTCTGACTCCTCCAGTCCTCTAATAGCTAACTCCTGGTTCCTAAATCGCCCTCCATGGTGTAATGGTTACCATGCTAGCTTCATATACCCAAGGTCGCGGGTTCAAAACCGGCGGAGGACGATGGATTTTTTCGGGTGTAAAAATTCTTAGCATGGCTTCCTTCGGAAGGGAAGTAAAGCAGTTGGTCCCGTGTCGTAGATTTACGGCACGTGAAAGAACCTCAAGACTGATAAGAGAGGCCTCTGAGCAAAATTAAGCGGTCTTTCACGTCCAGTATAGAATGAGACGCTGATAACCACAGCAGTTAAAGAGCGTCAATAAATAACACGCCATTTTTTTCTGGTTCCCTAAGTGACGAACATTAATGAGTCTATTCAAAAGTTCTCAGTTCTTTGTTACCGTTTCATTATGCTTTGAAATTTTTAATTATTTCTGAACATTTAGTCGCAGGTCTACTCGCGTATTGCCAAAATTACAATAAGTTAATGCACAAAATATGTGATATTTTTTTATTTTTCATTCTTACTTAATGAACCTGTTAGAGAAACTATATTGTCGATTCCTTCTTGTGACCATGTGGTATTGCTTTTGTCGTTACTAAAAAGAAGACGACCAACAATAGAGTGCATAATTTGGGGCAACCAGTTAACCATTTGTATCTAGAATAATTGCTAATGCTGAAATGTCTGTTGTACTCTAGTTTTCTGTCTTGAGATTTTACAATCAAACCTGGTAGTTCGGGACAGGGCTTGCCGTTTTTTTTTAATTTTTTTTTTATTTATTTTAAGTTTTTCAGACAATTCAAAATTCCGAAATCCAGTCTTTAACACATGTTCTACTACACAGTCACAAGGACCACTAGCTTTAGTAACACTTACATCGGTCATTTTCATAACAACTTACAAGCAAAACAACACTAGTACAGAGTAAAAAGGATTGTCAATCGCAAAACTTAGCAGTGCATTTCTACAGCCAACTGGCTGGCATCTAAGCTTCCTTCCCCCTCACCTCTCTAGTGGAGAAGTGTGAGTGAGTGTCTATCACTTCAACTAGTGGTGGCGTAGGTGCGCGCGCACACCAGCGCTGGCCTTGCCTAGCTAGCGGAGAATGCTGAGAGCGTGGTTATCGTTTTAACTTGCGGTGAGGTCGACGTACACGCGCACATCACTGCAGATATATATAAAAGGAAAATTTAACCACACAAATCTGTGATCATTTCGTATTTAGTTGAAATGACATACAAAACATACTGTTTATTAAGAGTCGTTTTGAACACTCTCAAGTTTAGCACACCGGCGGTGTATGCGATATATAGGAGAATACGCCACTGGCCCTGGATATGCTTTAGAGAATAGCACGTATGCAGATAAGGTTCAGAAGACCCGCTCCGCTGCTGTTTCAACTTAACCCCACAATCATTGCCTCCTACGGCAACACTGCCCCAATTTCTACTGTCATTCAGAGGTGCATATGGTTCACAAGGTGCGCTTTGCGGGGTCTGCTCCTATTCTCAGAGGCTGGCAAACGCGTTTGAGTTCCCATCAAGGTGCCAGTGAACCAGCGAAATTACATGCTACTCCATTTTTGGTGGTGTGTACACTTCGCAAGACCCGTCACAACCGGTATATCTACAGCATCCTCCAGTTTCTGAGAATGTGCCTCGGCCAACAACTATGCCTGACCCACCGTTGCGGGTGAGCATTGAGACGCAGCAAGTGGATTGTCTGGCGATCCAGAATTTGATTACAGATCTACAAAAACACCGTAATAGTCCCCCCACTACATCTGAACAGATTAACTACATTTTGTATAATTCATTACAAGCTCTACGGCAATAAGCTGTAAGTCACAGTCTTCGTGCCTCCGAATCATTCCATAATCCAGTTAAATTCCCGAAGTATTCTCAATAAAAGAGCGGTACTTCAACAGTTTCTCGCTGGAAAGCTTGTCAATATAGTCATTGTAGCCGAACCCTGGATCTCTCCTCATCGCTCACTTTATTGGGCCCCCTTTCCAGTTTTTCGCAAAGACCGGCAGCGAGACGCAGCGGCGGAGTCATATTCCTCCACCCCTCCCTAAATTTGCTTTCCGTATCTAAATTATCCATTTTTGATGGGGCCTTCCATGCTATCTATATTCAGTTGGCCAATGTCCAAGTGCTAGCGGTTTCTAACACCTCAGATCACTTTATATCCGTACTTTCTGGAACTCACACATATATCATTCTTCGAGTAAAGCTACGGTTATATGCGGCAATGTTATCCTTGGTTTTTCACCGGACGGTATTTGGGACGGCAGTCACTCGATTGGTTTCTTTCATAAGTTTAGCTCCTCTCACTTCCTTGTACTGAACTCCAATAAACTCACTCGTTATGGTTCGCCTTCTCAAATCCACAGGTCTTCGGACTTAACGTTTGGTAGTGACTCTCTTTGGCCTTAGGCCACTTGGTCGGCAGCCTTGAGCTTTCTAGATAGCGACCATAGTCCAGTCCAATATTTCCCTGTCGGGAGTGATTTCCGTCGTCGGACGGTGCTATTGAGGCCGACCATTCCTGACTGGTTGCCTGCGGTCCATTTGTAGTAAAAGCGGGCGTTAAAACCTATCAAAACTTCCTGACTGGACACACTTCACACGCATTTTGCGGCGGTCTTTATAAGATGAATTTCAACAGGCGTCCTAGCCTCCTTTGGATGTCGCGTTGTTAATAACGTTCTTCGGACAGAATAGGCAACTATGGGTTCTAGCCCTTCAAAGTTACCTTTTAAACCACCTTGGTGGACGGCAAAGTGCTCTGCAGCAGTTGCTCGACAAAGATGGTCTCTACGTGCTTACTTACGACCCCTACTCCATTTTTTTATTTGGCTACTCAACGTCTAACGGGTTGGGTAATTCGGGAGGCTAAAAGGCACGGATGGATAAACTGCTGAGAAAGACTTAACCCAATTGTCCGGGCGGGGAACTATGGCGCAAGCTGCTGTATTTTAATTCTCAAAGACTTCCTCTTTTTCCCCGATCGATTAAAACCAGGATTTGTAACAAGATTTTCTACGTTTCATTGCCCCAGATTCGGTTAAGGAGCCTCTTACGGATTCTATGCTCAATGGTCTCCATCCTGATCCGGTGACTGATACTCAAGAGCTTATGGCACGTGTTTCAGCGTCCGAGCTTCAGTGGGCTTTAGACGGCCATACTTTTAAACTGCTCCAGGTCCCGACCGTATAACGTATGAGATTGTGCAACATTTCCTACACCTCTTGCTTATGCTTCTTCCCCGCAGTTACTCCGCTATGTTTAACTCCGGAGCCATTCCTGAGGGGTGGAATCGCCTCTTCTGAAATCGGGTAAAGATGGAAGGATGGCTCTCCAATATTGGCCCATCGTCCTCGCCTCTGTGCTATGCAAGCTCTTTGAACGCGTCTTAGCCACGCCAGTGTCTTTCTTTTTGGACAACGTGACAGATGGTTTCCGTAAACTCTTTCCCACAACGCATAATTTCCTTCATTAGTATATTTGGCATGGCACTACCGGCATTGCATACTTGTTCATTTTTTAGATCTGTCTCACTTTAATGGTTCTGTGTCTCTGTACATTTTGTTGGAAAAGCTATCTACTGTTTTCTTTCCTGTTCCCTTCCTGGCTATCTTCCTCCAGCTTTTATCTGACTGCTCTATACAATTTCATCCCCGTTTTGCGTTCACTCACAGCAGGCTCAGTTTCCAAGGACTCCCGTAGCCCCCTTATTTTCCTCCTTTACATTCACTCCCTGAACAACTTTCCATTCCGTAACAGTTCTTTACGCAGACGATTTGGATCTCTATCCCCCTTCTCTGGACAATATGCGGTATATGCCGGTGAAACTATAGACTGATTTCGACATCCTGCTTGATAGACTCCGCAAGCAGTGCTTCTCCGTCAACTACGGTAGATGCGTTGCTGTTTGTTTTAAAACAGGCCGTCCCCAAGGCCGTCTCCGCCTTGGGGACGCGCAGATCACTGGTCCAATCCGTTAAGTTTCTCGGTTTACAGCTGGATTATAATTTGAGCTGAAGTCGCAAGTCCGCGCTCTATACTCGTCCTTTCTAACGACCGTACATTTATTCCGCTATCTTAGTGAAAGGAGTTGGGGACCCACCCTAGCAAGCACTACTTAGTATGCCTTGCGGTTTGCCGGGTCAAACTGGATTATGGTCTAATCATTATTCCCTCTCTCCCTACTCCCTAAATGTATTCTTGTGGTGGGTGGCAAACCGTCAACGGTGGGTGCACTGCGTGAATTAGATTTTTCATTGCTTCTGTATCGCCAACTCTAACTCGCGGCGACCTTTATGTCTAAATTCTTTCGTTGGTGTGAAACCCCCGTTTTTCAGCACCTGCTCTTCGGCTATGATTTGCGGCTCCAAGTGTACTTGGGCACTCATGCCGGTATGCCGCTATACCTATAGGTTTTCCAGCGCTTCCGGGACTTTGAGGATGTCCCCCCTCTTCCCCCGACCGCCCCTGTACTTTCTGGACTACACGATTCATTACCTCGGACTACCATGGTTGCTTCAGATCTATGTCGGGTTGATCCCCAGGCACCCCAAAATTGGCACAGCTTTCATTACGTTTAAAGGGGAACGGGCACTCCTGCGTCACCTTGATCTTCAACGATGGCTCTCTACCCCGAGTGGTGCGGGAGCTGCCTATATTATCCTGACCACTCCTGGCAGGAGCTTTTCAGCCTACCTCCTTTCTTCTCCAATTTCTCTACTGAAGTTTACTCTCTCTACGAGGTCTTACGTTCCGTTTCCTCTGGGCATTGATTTTTTCCGATTCTCTTCCGCAGAAGCGGTGCAGGGGCGGGTTTTGTCCCGGTTTTCCCCACCATTGCATTTCACCGGTGCTCCGTCTTTATTCCACGTATCTCCAGTGCCATCACTTGCGGTGCCACAAGTAGTAAAAGCGGGCGTTAAACACTATCAAATACCTCTATCCGCCTTTCAATCCTTCGCATGCCCTGGTCTCTATCCCGGGATGGACTGGTGGACTGTCCTTTGTCGGCGGGAACTTTCGGATTTAGCCGTAACCACAATGTTGTTCATTTTCTATAGGCTCCCGGGCATTCCCGTATTTCTGGTAGTGAAATTGCAGATCGGCCGGCGAGAGAGGCGAATGTTCTTCCTCCACCAGTGACATCCATTACTCTACCGTTGGCTGATGCTGCCTGTCTTTAGTTTCACACTGTCTCCTCTTCTCCTTCTGAACAACAACCTTTTCCTGATCACCCTCCGTCTGGTCCTTGATCTAATCGTTTCCGTACCGCCAGAACGACGTATTCTCTTATCTCTAAGATCAAACTCACGTAGCAGTGATAACTGCATATAGTTTGCTTATCCGTCGTCGAGACTCTCCTCATTGTGACTGTCGCCTACATGGGGATCTCCATCACCTCCGTTTTAATTGTTCTCTATATTCACCACATATCGGGAGGCTGGTTTCTGAGTTAACCTCCCGTTATGGCTTCGGCCCTTGGTGCCTTTCCTCTCTCGTGCCAGAAAATGAATTACACATTTCTAAAGTCCGTCTCCGACATCTCTACAATTGCAAAATGAAATTATGATCCTCTTATCGATAGTTTTGTTACGTTGTCATTAAGTCCTCAGTGGGACCTATCCCCACAGGAGTGAAGAATAACAACATTCCTGCTCGGGAGGTAATGTCCACTGGTACGTTTCGTCCCGGACAGCGCGATCATTAAATAGTAAACAAAACAAAACACTAGTTAAACTATGAATAAATATGAAAATTTGTTTGACTACATGATAACTTCAGGCATTCTCCCATAACTGTTACTCTCCCTATAATGATGATGATAATAATAATAATAATAATAATAATAATAATAATAATAATAATAATAATAATAATAATAATAATAATAATAATAATAATAATAATAATAATAATAATAATAATAATAATAATGAGTTTACCTCAGTATTTGTTTGAGGAGTAGTTATTAACACCTCAGGAGCCTGTAACCACCCACCCTATAAAACGACTTTTTCTTTTGTAGAAAATGACCACGAGAATCGATAAAAGCACCAAATTTCACAATTTGGGTCGATTTTGTGTCAATTTCTAATATAAATATATTCGCATTATACATGAAGCTACTATAATTGCTTCGCTGTCACATTGATATTTCATATATCTAATTGTAAATTTTCCGCTCTCCAATTATAGTACATGAATGCTACAGAACCAGGAAATGTTCCATAAATATCAAAATTAAAGCTATACCTACCCTCTTGGAGTAAATAACATAAATGGCAAAGCATTAATCTTCCAGTGACAGTAGGTGAGTGATTACCTATCAACAATCTTCCCTCTCTATCCACAAAACTGAAAGAAATTGTTCATTTGTGAAGAATAGTTATACTTACATATTTTATCAGAATTCTGTAATTGCATTATTTTTAAATTTGCATTTAATTGTGTATTAACTTCTTAGGAATAAGGGCTATTACCTGGATGTGATATGAATGCACTTGAAGAAAGGCACCATTGTTTTGTTTTCATTGTCAAGGCTAGAGATCCATGAGGACTGAGGGGAAAGGCGATAATCGAATGTACACTTGACAAGAAAAACAACACAAAATTGGTTATCTTCATATTAATTCTCAGAAACCAAAGCAGCATTATCATTCATTATTCGACACTGTTATAACGAGGGCAACTATTGTCATTATGAATGCTCTTAAGTATCCACTTCGCAAAAGCACGTTCAAAGACATTTACACACATCACTAGCAAATACAATTTGGGACTGCGGATGCTTTCTTTACCTGGTTTCATTTCCGAAGTTTCGCTCACATGTTTGAGAAGTGTTTAGTTTCCCTTTCCACTGAGCGCATTTATATTTTGGCCGACCAGTAAGTGAGCCAAAAATACTTCGGCAGTGTTTTTAATTTTTTTTTAATTGCTACATTGCTCGTTTAGGTATTTGCAATATTTTTTCAGAATAATATTTTCAAAGTGCCAATAATTTTGTTAACAACAACTTCAATATTATACTCGATGACATATTATCTTTAAGTTAAGCAGATCAGCTTCCAGTTATATTTGGTTAACTGAACTGATATTTTTCTTTAACCACGCTCCATTAAAAACCTCTCCTCCGTGGTATAAGAACTCAAAATAGATATAAAAATTCCTCACAAGTTCCTGTAAATTCTTATGACCAAGTCAGAGGAGACTTTCGGTGTTCATCTTTGTAGATAATCAGAATATGTGTCATCTACTTTGTCCTTTTTGGATATACAGAATAGACCACTGCACATATTACAGCAACTTGCTATCACTTTATGTGAAACAGCCACAAATGCATGCTTCTACGGATTCATCTGCATGTACATTTTTTTAAGTAATCTGAATATAAAGCCGGAAGAAAGTAGGCAATGTCACAATATTTACTAGATGCAGTAGTATTATTAAAACAAAGGATACCCTACAAGTGTAATTTGCTTTCTTTACCATTTGAAAAATTTTCTAGATCTAAGTTTTTTCTCTGATTCTATTATTTCCTGGAAAAAACATGATAACTTGTTTCAGATAAATATCGATACTGCCTAAATTTTCTTCCAGTTTATCTGTTTGAAATTTGCTACACAACACATATCAGATCTGAAGAGTTCACAGAGAATATTCTATTATATTTAAGACCTCCGATGTACTTCTTTGTATGGCTTAGTAAGTATCCTTACTTAATCCACGTATATTAAAACTTTTCCACCACATTACACACTCCAGAAATTACCTTAGAAAACAACCTTTTTTCGTATGCATCATCAATAGGACTTTCTTTTATCGTGAATATCACCAATAGCACCTGCGTATTCATTTACATACGCCACTTAAGACACATTTTCTGTTCACTATATCGCACCAAGCCCTAATTATTTCCAGAAAGTACGTGGTGCCAGAGCAGTGAAAGTGGGCATTAAATACTATAAAAAAAAAAAAATCCAGGAATGAGCATGGGTCTCGATATTCATGTACTACCGGGGATATCAAAAATATGTTGTCAACAGGAACTGCGTTTTGTCTTTCCAAATTATTAGGAAATAAGCTCTTCCTGTTGAGTTTATATGGACTCTTTATAAAGCGATGTTCCACACTGAAGTGGAATGTCCTCAAGTGACCAAAGCATGCATTTTTTTTAGTATTGCCATTGAAATCTGGGTATATAAAGCCTTTTTATAACCTTTAATATTTAGCCAATTATTTTTTTATATGTACAAAATCATGGGTAAGGAACATATCTAGCCAAGATCTGAATGCTACTGTGAACATATATCTCATTTAGTTGAGGAGCAACTATTTTCTCCCTGTTGATTAACGTTTTAGACATTTTAGACAAATACTTAGAGGTACCTGGTGTCCCAGATTCTGGAGATACATTTATATAGGATGCAAGGTGCTGCTAATAGTGCTTATGAGGCATAACGAAATGTTCCCTGAAAAACCGGTATAGTATTATTAGTAAAACGGGAATAAGCCCCAAAAGCAAAAGGAACCGTAGCGGGGTCGTACACTGGTTTAGCATTGGCAACATAACCTGCTGTAAAATTAGACCTATTTTAGCCGTGGTGGCTCTTCCTTCTTCATAACTTTTACTATAAGCTTGTTTCAAAATCCCACGTGCTTTTTCTAAGTTACATGTCTGACCTTCCACGACTATATTGTTGTGCCTTACCAACAAATGTTCTAGTTCAAACCGCTTGGAATGCTTGAGGTTAGGCGGTAAAACCCAACTAAGCCATGGGCTGCAATTTCGGTCTTCTTATGGTGAAACTTGATCACCACATCACAATATATAGATAACTCTGCTGATTGCAACTTCTAAAGAATCACTTACAAATTCAGCCTCACTGCAAATCGCATTTATAGAGATTATCTTCTACAGTATTTAATCCCAGGTCGACTCATCTAACTGCCGCGGAAATTCATAATCAACTTTTCAAAACTGTCTACGTTATTACTATTTACAAATTACTCATTTTTTTTCCTTTTGTTTCTTTTCCCCACGCATTTACTCTGGTTCTTTCCTGGAAAATGGCACCGGTATGTTTAGGTAAGCTGCCACATTTTGGAACATTCGTGGTACTGCATCATTCATCAACTTTGGGTACATTAGGAGGAGGTCTTGAATAATGCCATCAGAGCGTTTTATTTCTTCTACTTAATGACATCCTGCTCTGTAAAGTGTTTTAAGCAAACAGCGGCATTGTGTAAAAGTATCCAGCGCTTTCGAGAGATTTATGTCACAACAATCTTCTTCTAATTTCATCCCTCAACAATCCAAATATTGAAATTGGGGCTCTTCCCATCAGTGTATCCACTGTCGTAGTTTGATTTAGAACCGGGAACACAGCACCGTCTCGGCATCTGAAAGTGGTAATTTAAATTCTGCATTGAGGTTAAAGGAGTCATCTCCAAAACTGTACTCGCGAACACAGCCCCTGAATGAGGGAAGGATTGTGGTCTATGGCGTAATGATAAAGTCCATTCACCCCTTCCCTGAGACGTAAAGCAATGGATTGTCTGTCGTAGTGAAATGGTTGCTCCGAAACATAGTAAGAATCCTCGGAAACGCTTATGCAAATGGAACAATTCTTCTGTTCTGCTTCTGACGAAAACATAAGGTATCTTATTCGTTCCAAGAGTTTACGGGGGACATATAAAGCCAATATAAGACGCCATTATATTGCGATCACAAAGAGCATGTGAACGGTATAGGCAGGTAATTTTAACAAAATGAATCATCAAAGTATAAGTACACTGATTATCACTGTACAACAAAATTATAACTTTTTTCACGCCATGAAATAAACAATTTTCTTTTCTACTGATTCGAGGCTCCTAAATTCAAATTTGAAGTCGGAAATTCCCTACCAGATACCGTTTTCTTAGGCAAGCATATTTAATATTTTGGTTAAATTTTAATATTTTTTTCATAAATGTTACTACATTCGGCATTCAAGAGCACCAGTTTTATAGAAAAGGATGCGGTGATCACTGATAAAATGTCAAATAGTTTAAAAAATAAATAAATAATAATAATAATGATAATAATGAAAACTGACATGCAAAAACTTACAATTTTAGCATATTTTTGTGTGACTTTCTTTTGTGGCTCGGCCCGGAACACTCAGAGACCAGAAACCAGTAGTGTCAGCAAGCATGTCAGGAGACAATTTTCCTGCATATCGCCTTTCCATTTGGGACATTTACTGATGAAAACTTTCTCCATGCTCGTCGCTCAGCATTTCCAGGTTCGATGGAAATAAGTTAAGATGGGAGTGCAAGAAATGAATGTCAAGGAACATGCAGCCCATTACCTCATATTCCCTTAATACATTTTCCACAACTTCGATGCACTTATCAGTTCTATAATTTCCCAGGAATTATGAACATATGGCTTTGAACGCACACCACACTACTTTTTTCTGTTTCAGCGAGTTTTTCCTCGTACATAGGATCCTGCTGGTTTTTACGGATTTGAGGACCAATGAAAATTCCCTCTTTTGATTTTCCTTCACTTAACCTGGGAAATTTGTCTTTTAAATACTGAAGACCATTCCTATGTTTGTCCATTGCTTTAACGATACCCTTCATTAAGCCCAGCTTTATATGGGGCGGTGGTAATAATATTTTCTGAGTATCTATGCGTGGGTGAAACTTTGCACTTTTCTCGCCTGCTACTAAACTTTTTCTCAAAGGCCACTCCTTCACTCTATACTGATTAACTCTGTCCCGACACTTCCACTCACACAAAAAACAACACTTCGTACATCCCGGTCGCAATCCGATTACTTGACCAATAACTTTAGGTCTTCACATATCTGCCATCCGAAGTCATTATAACTTACTGCTTTTAGGAGGATATCCACGTTTTCGTGCGTTACTTTAATATTTACGCCATAAGCCATTGGTATCGAAGGGTGAATATTACCGTTGTGTAGCAGTACATCTTTTAGATTTTACTTTGAACAGTCAATAAGTAAACACCACTCACCAGGAATGTTCTCTGCCTAGCTGATGCATAAGCACCCTCACATTATTACAACAAACAAGATCATCATTTTTAGAAAAATATGTCTATACGCTATGTTGACGCTTACGATAAATTGATACTTTGGAATCCGGTTATAAGAGATTCCAGTCCTTAAGTCTAGATGCTAACAATTCAGACTGGGCTTGTGTGTGACATAAATCTCATACAAGATCATTTTACATTGTCAGAGAAATTAGACTCCCCCCCCCCCCACGGATTCAGAATCAGAATCCGAGTCGGGAGTGAAAGAAGTAGTGGGACCAGCCTCAGAGGAAGAACTTGGGCCTTCCTCTTGTGGGGTCAATTCTCCTGGTGGCGTTAGAATAGGAAATGAATCGCTTTGCTTAAGAAGATTCAGCTTTCAAAAACCGAATTTACACAAAGAAAATTGAAAACACCGTTGCAGTAATAGATCTCGCAATATTTCTAGACGTATGTAAACTCCTTATTTGTGATGAAATTCGGTATTAAATTCAGGTATTAAATTATATGGTACATTGATATGTAGACTTACAATACAATCTCCTGAACATGAAAGAATTGAGACGTTTAATTTGAATAGTAAAATGGATTCAATTATTCAGGCTACAAACATTGCTGAACGGAAGAGAATAGAATGAAACACTCCATACTGGCATGTATAGATAATTTTAAACGAAATGCAGTTCAAAATCTCTATATCAAATATGTGGTCTAATTTCAAATACTTGTCACTATGACATGTTAAATGCAAGATGCTGTATGGAACTCTCCGATTTCATACAAAGCAAGAAATCTGTAACTGACATACGAAATACAGATAGTAAATGCTTTGCATATTGTCTGTTAGCGTCAAAGTATCCAGTGAAAGCAAACAAAAGACGAGTGAGTTCATATACCAAACGCGATATGTTAAAAGAAGTTGATTTCAGAGGGATAACCTTTCCTGTTTCACTCGAACAAATGTAACAATTCGAAAATCAGATTGAAAGTATATTAGTTACAGTATGTGGCATAGATGACGGGTCAAATATTCTGTTATACCAAACTTCTGAACGTAAAGGTCATCATGTGAATCCGTAGGTAATAAATCAATAAGGGAAATAGATCGCACTATTTTCTAATGAATGATCTATCCAGGCTATTGGCCAAACAGACCACTCGATGCAAGAGAAAAATCTCATTTTCTGTAACGTGTTGAAAACATTTCTCAATTAAAGCGGGTTAGAAAAATATAAGGTAAAGTTCTCAAAGAAAGAAGACTGTTACAGTGCCAGAAATTGGTGTAAACGACACAATGAATTTAATTCATATTCCAAATGCACTCCTATTCCGTATGCCATTTATGCAGATACAGAATCTGTACTTGCCAAAGTTCATTCTTATCAACCATCCGTGGAAAATAGTTGGGCACGTCAAATGCAAAAACATGCGGCTGTGTCAATTGCATTAAAACTTGTCTGTCAATATGACAATTCATTGTCAGAATTCAAAACCTTCAGAGGTCCAAATCCTATTCAAGATTTTTTCAAAGAATTGTAGCTAATCGGTGACCGGGTAATTGACGTATATTCCAACATTACGGAGCTAAAAATGACCGATAAAAATAACAAATTTTATAAATGACAAACACTGCTATATTTGTAAAAAAAATCAATATTGACAAGTCACGAACGAGGGCCATTCCCATATATCAGGCAAATTTTTGGGCCCAGGTCACAACTCGTGTAATTTAAATAGGAAGCTACCAAATTTTATACCAATTTTTTCATTGCTTATCAAGCTATGATGCACATTTCCTTGTGAGAAAGCTTGCTTATGACACCGGTCACAAATTGTATTTCACAGCCATCTGAAACTTATTTTTCATTCAGTAAGAGATACATCCAATAGAAATAGTATATATTTCGGATTCTTACACAGTTATCGATTTCTAGACGATAAATTAAGTAATTTAGCTGATATCCTGAATTCTGAAGACTTAAAAATCATAATCATGGGGTATGAAAACTGCGAACTCTAAAAGTTAATGAGACGCAAATGCGTTTTCCCCTATACGTACCTAGAGAATGTAGATAAATTAGAAGCACGTAAATGGCAGAGGTTGGTGATATAACGCAAGAAGATTATTTGCATGCGCAAACTGTATGGAAAGCCTTCAGTATTAGAAATTTGGGTGAATACAGCGATTTGTATCTTAAAACTGATACTTTATTATTGGTTGATGTATATGAAAAATTCAAAGAGTTATGTATGGATTTATATAAATTAGATCCATGCCACTATTACACAATACCGGGTTTAGCATTCGATACAATGCTAAGAACTATGAAAACAAAAATATGTTTAATCACTTACAAGGAAATGCTTGAATGTGTTGAATCTGGAATTAGAGGCGGACATTTTACAGTGTCTAATCGATACGCGAAGGCGAATAATAAATATATGCATGATTTTAATGAGTCATTACCCATTAAATAATTATGATATATTGACTCCAATAACTTAAATAGATTTATTCAATCTGATTATATCCCTTATGGAGAGCATCGATCTTTAAGCAGAGATGAAAATAATGCAATGGATTTCTTAAATACTCTATTAAATGCGGAAATAGGATACGCGATCGAGGAAGACCTTGATTTTCCCAGAGACCTGCATCTCGCATAATGACTTCCCGCTGTGTCCAGAGTTGAAACCCCCCTAATGATTTAGGTTTAAAAAACTGCTCGCTACGCTGACAAATATATAAATATATGTGTTGCATTATCGTACCTCCAGCAATGTATTCGTTTAGGAATGAAACTGAAACATGTTCATTGAGTTGCAATTTATAGGCAATCGCAGTGGCTGAAAATGTAAATGTAAAAACGCGTTTTCAAGAGAAATCAAATTCGGACAGAGTCTATGGAAGAAGATGAATAACTGCGTCTATAGGAAAGTTATAGAGAATCTTCGGCCTTGTACATATTGAAAGCAAGCACTGAAATTAATACACATGCTCGAACGAGTTATAATATTTGAAGAAAATCTTGTCGGAGTTGAATTGGCAAGAGAAGAAGTTAAGATGACTAAACCCATTTACAGAGGACAGGCAATCCTTCATCTTTCCAAATTCGTGATGTATGAATTTTATTATAATGTTCTGAAAAAGAAACTTAAAAATCTGACTTTAAATCATACTGATACAAACGCATTTCCATTTGAAACCAGTGCTAATATTTACGATTTATCGAAAACCTACATACAATACTTCGACACCTCCAATTACCCTCCTGATAACAGATATGGAATGGTCGTCTCCTTAGCGCGGTGGTAGCGCAGCTGCCTACCAAGCGGGAGACCTGGGTTCGATCCCCAGTACCGGCGTGGGGATTTTTCCCCCGCTGGGAGACCTCGACCGGGGTGTACTCAGCCTCGTGAGGTCCCTGGGGGGCCAATTGAGGAGCTATTTGATGAAGAAGTAGCGGCTCCAGGTCGTGAGGACCGCATTAACCGGCCGGGAGGGGCTCGAGGCGCTGACCACGTCTCACCCTCCAATACTGCACCCCATCCATGACGTCTGTAGTGGACCGAGATGGGGGACGCAGCGGCCGGGCGGTAGGCCAAGGTTCCCCGTGAGCTGTCGTGCCATGGAGTTATAACAGATATGGAATACAATTTTTTAATAGTAAAGTAATTGGTCTTTATAAGGATGAATTGCCAGGAGTAATAATGATAGAGTATGCGGGGTTGCATTACAAATTATATGCTTTTCGATACGA
This sequence comes from Hymenopus coronatus, assembly GCA_030762935.1. NCBI lineage: Eukaryota > Metazoa > Arthropoda > Insecta > Mantodea > Hymenopodidae > Hymenopus > Hymenopus coronatus. The sequence goes on along the minus strand of CM060900.1, from coordinate 199,009,562 downwards.
CGGTCAGGTAGTTAAGAAATAGAAGGGTGTTTTAAAGTCTGCAGTGCCTTCAATAACTCTTGACAATTACTTATCATGCCTCAGGGATGAAAATGCACTGCATTATATTAAACAGGCAACTTACAGGAGCTATAAACATAACGTTTACACAGTAAAAATTAACAGACTTTCTTTAACTGCTGTTTATACAAAACGTTATAATTCAGAGAAATAATATTCAACTCTTGCTTGGAGTCATTGCGCAGTACCTGATATCTCTGAGCATAAATTTTGAAGAAAAAAAAAAAAAAGGTTGTATCACATGCTTTTTGTACAGCTCATGATTTGAAACTATATATGGTTAAAATGTTTGAAGCCTTTTTTTAATGTATTAATGAAACAATGTTTCTGCTCATTGTTTTTAAGCAATTCAAATATTTGAAACTATTTATGTAACATATATTACACATAGCTAATCTCAGTGTTGACTTCACTCATTTCACATTTTTGCTGGTTAAGAATATCGAAGGGAGGATGCAATGCGTTCAATAACTTTTAACGATTACTTATCGTGTCTCATTGATACGAATGCATTGTGTTATACTAAAACAGTCAACTTATAGGAGCTATAAACATAACGTTCGCACAGTGGAAATTAACAGAAGTTCCTTTAACTGGTGCTGACGCGAAACGCTATACTTCAGAAAAAACAATCACATTATTCATTACTGATATCTCTGAGCATAACTCTTGAAGATGATGATGAAGAAGAAGAAGAAAAGAATATGCCTTAAGGTTTTGTACAGCTCATAATTTTATGATATATATATATATATATATATATATATATATATGCTTAAAAATGTTTGAAAATTTTATATTTGAATTATATCAACCATGACACACCTCACGCTGTATATATTCTTTAGTATCATGAAATGTTAATACAAGTTAAAATCATGATATTTGTGCTGATTATTTTTTAAGTAATAAAAATATTTGAGGCTATTTATATAACATATATTACACTTTGTATGCAACATAGCTAATCTCAGTGCTGACCCCCTCATTGGTACATTTTTGGTAAAATATCTGAAATTATTTGTGTAAAAATGTAAGTTGCACTATTCATTACATTACAAATTGTACTGTTTTTGGTTACTCAATGTTGGGAAGGTAAGAGAAGAATAAAACATGAGAGTTTTCATGCTGAATATGTTCTTTAGTAACATGAAATGCAAGTACAAGGTAAATTCGCAAATGTTTCTACCCATACCTTTTTAACTAATACAAAATATTTTAGGTTATCTATATAACATATATTACACTTTGTATGCAACATAGCTATTCTCAGTGCTGACCTGACTCATTGGCACATTTTTTGGTAAAAAATATCTTAAATTATTTGTGTAAAATGTAACTTGCACTATTCATTATATTATAATTTCACTGTTTTTGATTACTCAATGATGGAGGATAGTGAGGAAAAATGATAGAATAAAGAAAAAAACATCATTTTTTTCATTGGAATCTTTTCTGTAATATTTATTATGCACCCCAAAAAACACATCCTGTATCCTTTGATTGAGAGGTGAAAATATTTTAAAAGTAATTGTAAAAAGAGAGAAAAAAAAAAGAAAAGAAAATGTTGAAATGTTAGATAGTTAATCTAAAAAATCTCCCTTAAATCTCGATTTGCTTTTATTATTATCTTACTTAGTGATGGAAGATAGGGTAGGAAAATCAAATAATAAAAGAAAAAATAATCAACGAATCTTTTACTGTGTAAAACGTTTCTCCAGTAAAACGCAAATCTTTTGTTAGAAGGGTAAGAGAGAAAGTTTAAAAATTATAAAAAGATAATCAATTTTTTCATTCGATTTTTTTAATTTCATTCTGAATCGTCAATTTTAGTAAAATATCTTTTAAACCGTTTATGTAAAATGCCACTTGCACCATTCATTGTTTAATTTTACTATTCTTAATTATTCTATGGTTGAGTACAGTAGGGAAAACTTAATACAATAAATGTACTATTCATTATATTATAATTTTACATTTTTCATTACTCAATGGTGGAGGACAGGAACAAAATTAATGTAATAAGGAAAAGAAATCACTTCTTTTTCATTGGAATATTTTTTTATTAATTTATTATTCTCCCAAAAATTTATCCTGAATCCTTTGATTCAGGATAGGAGAGTATTTTTTTAAACAAGTGTACACAAACAAAAAACTTTAATGTTGAAAACTAAGATTTTTTAACAAAATTTCTCGCTTAAATCTCAACGTGCTTTTATTTGTATCTTACTCAATGGTGGTTCAAGTAAAATGCCACGAATCCTTTTTTTCTTCTTTTTTTGGAAGCATAGGAGAGAAATTTTAAATAATGATAAAAGAAAAAAAAATAATCATCTTTTCATTGTATTCTTTTTTTTTATATTTATGATTTGGAAAATGCATTCTGATTCCTTATTTTTCTTTGCACTATAGAACTTTTTAATATCCATTCACTTTTCGGGAAACCTAACCACTTGACAAGAATTTTATCACCACTAGGACGCAATATCTTTTCCACAAGGTAGGTGTATGGGTATCGGGTTCTCAATAGCTCGTGACCATAAAATCCCCCTTGTATATCACGTCCTTCAACATCTTGCAAATTATATGTAGGTGGAAATCTAGCCTTTGCTGTGACGAGGCGGAATACCTATATTCCCCAGTTTGGTGTAAACCCCTTTTCAAGTATGCTTTTATGCCGAGAGACTCTTATAAAGTCTCCAAGACTAAATCTCCTGGTATTCCTCTTCTCCTTGCCATCACGACCTTGACTGTAGACGGAAAGCAGCAAAGAATTGTCACCGACATCACCAAGTTTCTTACGAATGGTAGAGTGATACTTATTATTGTAAATATGGATGATCCTAGGTAATAGAAACACCCATCTGTAGGAACCAACAGCTGAAAACTCTCTCTGCATCATACTTTTAAGTGTTCTTATTAAGCGTTCAACTCCTGCAGCCTTAACGGTGCTAAATGTACCGTAGTGGTTAATTCCGTGTTTAAGCGTTAACTGTCTGAATTGCTTATTATAAAATTCCTTGCCATTGTCGGATTGGATGTTTTTAGACACAGCATTCAGAACAGAGAGCATTTCACTCACTGCATTTGTTACACTGACTGCAATCTTGTCTTTCAATGGCCGCACGTAAGCCGGTTTTAATAAAAATTAACAGGAATAAGAATGTACTTATACTTTTTATTTTCTTTTGCATATTGCATCATTTCGATTAGATCTATTTGCAATAAGTCATAGAACTTTACACGAGAAATTTTTCTTCTGGATGGAGAGTATAACTCTACAGCAGATGTTTGAAGTTTTCAGCTCTGTCACTATCTCCCTAAATTCAGAACTGTGGTTCAAATTGCCTGTGTTCCTAGATGCAATAGGTAATCTGAGTATGTTAATTAAAACGTTCGTGTCGCACCAGTATTCGTAATAATCTTTTTTATTGGGCACGTGTTCCCTCCCCTTAGACCTAAACTTCTTTTACTCTCAATTAAATCTCCCATGATATTTTTGTATTTGAAGTCCTTGTTTGACTTCAGGCGTCCGTTTCTGATGTAACCATGTCAATGAACTAGAGGTTTTTTTTTTTTTTTTTTTCAAAAACTCCGATTAAGTATGCAGATCAACCTCTGTTTATGAAGCTCTCTGAGTTAAGCGCTTAAAAAAATCATATACACCGGGACTGGCTATGTATGCATCTTCTCCTAACCGGTCAATGTTACCGGCGAATGAAATGTTTTTGTTCCCTAACTTATAGGAATCATTGTCGTAGCGTATGCCAAAGGCAGTGCGCACCTTAAGCAGATATTTTGTAAATATGTCTGCTGTTTCTTTTGCTACTTCTTCTTCTTTTTCTACTACTTCTTCTCCTTCTCCTTCTTCTTCTTCTTCGCCGTTACGGGAGAGGTTCCTTACTCGCCTGGATTTTTATTATATCCTTCAGTGGCACAGTTACGGATTGGAAAACCTCCGACATTACACACCTGGTCTCGTAATTTTTCCCTAATGGTATTAATATGTCGAGCGATGGATTGTTTGAGTCGTATGCCTTCAACATCCATCATCAAATAAATTTAAGCTATTGAAGTCAATTTATAGAAGATTGTTAATTCAATGCTTAGAATATGGACGTCTTTCGCTCGATTGGCTGGAACTGTGAAACCAATTTTATCACCTATCAAAATGGGTGCAGGAGAACTTTCAATTTTCTTTCATTTATCATAATTGTCGATTCTGCTCTGATATTAGGGATCACAGAACAGGTAATCACCTTTCCGTTTACGGGAGACGTATAGTATTCGAATTCCGACGTTAACGTGTACCTAATGGAGTTTGCTCTATACGGTTTTGTTTGCAACGGAATAACAAGCATCTATCTCATTTGGTCTAATATAGCATTGCAGACATTCACCTGTGATTTTAAAATATTGACACTACCCTAAGTTGAGGTTATGGATTTATCCAGTGAGATCTGACGAATTAACATAGTTTCCATATTTTTCTCCACCGTTGTAGCCTTATCCGAGGCCTTAGAAGCTAGAGCTCTGTTTAAGGTCCGCTGCGCTTCATTTTGTTTCTTTGTAACAAAATGTTTACCAAATTATTTACTTACTGTGTCGCTATCGTCTACGGGACCTGACATCTCCTTTATTTATTTTTTTCTCGAAAGAAAACGTTCCCGTTTGAATTATGAAGTGGTGTCAGTGGATTAACGTAATCTTGTATTTTTTTTTTATTCGGAACACAGTGGTCGTGAACTGGAGGCAATACTATCTGCATTCTTGTTGTGTTCAGAACAACATTATTTTCTGCATAACGTTTGAAGGCCTATTTACTTAGATATGCCATTAAATTCTCGTATTGAGCATCAAGTGATGTTTGCACATAGTTCCTAAGTAAAGCTTCAAAGTCGCCCATGCGCTGATATGAAGTCTTTTCGTCTAACGTTAGCATTCGACTCTCGACGACAGTCGTAAACGTATCAACATAGCGTTTATTTGTTGCATCATCCTCCTCTTCAGGATCCTGAACCTTGCACAGGCGCTTCTTCCTGAATAGATAGTTTCCCGTGCCATCTCGATTTATAATATAACGGTCAATCATGCCTCTGGAGGGGGCGATTCTCCTGGATCCGAACCTGTCGATACTCATAGTTGAAGGGATTAATGTCATCTAGGTATTCACTCTGATATAGGCATCGAGACAGTTTCTGTATCGTCCTTCATTCAGATGGAATTCAGGTGCTATGATGACAAAGGGTCTCAAGTTCAATTCTTCATTGCTTTCCCACACTTGCTTATACAACTCCCGGAATTCTCTATAATTCATATCCGTATTTGCATAATCATCATATATATGCTTTAAGTTTACGTTATCTTGCCTGAAAAGTACAATCATATTTGCATTGACTTGAATTAAGTGTTTTAGTACTTTTGCATACGACTGTGCTCAGTAAACTGCATCAACGTTACGGTGTCTGCAAATGCTATAATACGATGCTATATTTCTTTGCTTATCCTTGACGACGTCATCGAAAATGAATATTGAATTTGCTCCAGCTTCGGCGGGTTGCATCACCTTTTCATCATCCTCAAACGTATACACTCCTATATTAGGTATAATTTTTAATACTTTGAGTAGATATTGGTATTTTGGCTGATGTAACGATTTTGAATAAATGTACAGATTCTCAAACTTCAGACCGTTCTCGTGTATTAACTAGGTTAAGTAGTATGTTTGTCTTCCCAGTATTCAAGTTGCCCAGAATGAGAGTCCTGACATTACTCGGGAAGAGAGATCCGTGTCTTCCTTCACGAATATCAGTATCAAAGTCCATCACTTGTATCGGTAGAGAACACTGTTGCTTCACTACTTCCATCTCGTGACTAAGATTATAAGGTAAATATTTTCTTCTTTTTATTTCCTAGTGTACCAAGGGCTCTGGAAGCGATCGGGTGTCTTCCAAGAGGGGGGTCTGGATTTATTGGCTCTTTCATTAATTCTCTTCCGTTCAAGGCTCATCTGCCGGGTTACTGATTCTGCGGTCCTGGAACGAAACTACATAGAAGTCCGCAAAGAGGAGAATTGCCTATAAATGAATTGGACCGCGCGTGTCGAGATCACGATATTGCCTATGCTTTGCATCAGGACACCGACGAGACATTTGGCAGACAAGGTTAACGTGGAAAAGACTTGGAAAAGGGTATAGTCTGCTGACGCTTCTTTTGGTGAAATGCTTGATTCTAGACTTGTAACTGCTCTCATGAAGGGGAAGTTTCACGTAGATGCTGGGTTGCGCAAGAGGTGTACAGCAGGCAAGAGGAGGAAACTGCTGCCTGCTGTGAGGGGAGGTTTCTTACCTTTGATACCTCTGTTGGCTGCATTGGGTACAGCGGGTAGTTTGGCAGGGGTAGCGGCTGAGATCGCTACCTCAGTGAATAAGAAGCATGCTGCCGAGAGACAGTTGAAGGAGCTGGCTCGTCACAATCACTATATGGAAGCCTTAGCTGCCGGCAAGGGTCTTGGAGGGAAGCGCAGGAAGCCAGAGGGTAAAGGTTTATATCTACGTCCCAAAAACATTGGACGAGGCCTGTGCATATCCCGGAAAAAAGCCTTAAATAGAATCGAGATCAAAACGTATGCTAGACACGGTTACATATTCCTAAATTTAGAAGTGTGTACACGCTCGACAAACTACTTTGGAAACCTAGATTACAAAGCGGTTTGTAATTAACTTGGATAGTTCTCATAATCGTGGAACTCATTGGGTTGCTATACGCAAGGATGAAAACGTAGCCTTTTATTTTGATAGTTTTGGAAATTTGAAACCTTCAGCAGAAATCGAGTCTTGATCGCGCCATGGCCGAGTGGTTAGACCACTCGTCTCTCACCTAAACAGTCCGGGTTCCATCCCAAGCGACCGCATGTGAGATTTGTGGTGGACAAGGCGGCGCAGGGGCGAGTTTTCTCCGGGTTCTCCGGTTTGCCCCGCCATCGCATTCCACCGGTGCTCCATCCTCGTTCATGTATCATCAGTGTTATCACCTGCGGTTCCACAAGTAGTTAAAGCGGGCGTTAAACATTTTAAAAAATCGTGTCTTACCTTTTAGGCGTTAAAATTCAGTATGACAAACGCAGGTATCAGGACTTTGATTCTGTAATTTGTGATCATTTGTGCTTACAGTTTCTGTTGTAAAACAGTTTCATCGATCTGTTTGCACCGTCAAAATGAGTCACACAATCACTGTGAGTGGATCTGATTCTAACTTCTCTACTCATCTGAATCCACCACTCCAACTGGATTCTAATGGCATTTACAAGATTGCTTTATTGCATTTCTAGACATTTTATTCAGTACCCAATGTTGAGCAGAGCAATAACCTTTTTTATTACATTCGAGATGGAAGGCTTGAAACAATTGTGATACCATCCGGCATTTATGAAATTGATGATATAAACAATTTCATATAAAAATGGACTCGATGTTGATGACAAGGTTTTTCTACGACCTAATAATAACACGATGAAATCAGAGATACAGTGTCCCTATGTCATCGATTTTACTCAAGAGAGATCGGTTAGTTCTCTTCTCGGTTTCACAAGCAAACGCACGGTGAAGTCTAATGAACAGACAGAGTCTGGCGAACTGGTGAATATCGTTAAAATAAGCATTATACGCATGGAGTGTAGCCTTGCAACGGGATCCTTCATCAAAGGTAAGAGCAGTCATTCTCTGTACGAATTTCCCATATAGGTGCCTCCTGGCGATCACATCTCTCAGGAACCATCCAGGCCCATATATCTACCAATGATCGACACAAATCTCATAGAACAGCTCAGTATTCAAGTGGTGGACCAGAACGGAGAAACGCTTGGCTTCAGAAACGAAGTTATCACTGTGAGGCTACACATAGGACGAAATGGAAATAAGTTTTAAAAAAGCATTACTGTAATAAAAAGCTTTTCTCATGATTAAGACCTACTCTATCTTCCACATGCAATGTGCTAACATCATCCAATCGGAGGTTGCTACAGGGACTAGGCTTCAAGATCCTGTAATGGACGTATTAGATGTGATAGGAATTCCAACATTTTATGATAATATCAGTAAAGAGAAAGAGCACGTATTCCTATCTTACTGCACCTCAGCTCTCGATGCAAATGACGAAATTAGAATACCATGCCAAGCGGAGGATCTGTATACGCTTCCTAGCAGAAATTATCTTTACATCGAAGGTTCTCTTACTAAACCCAATGCAGAGTCCACGACGTCAAAGCTGACCAACAATGCCATGGTGTTTCTTTTTGGTGAGGTTCGCTTGGATATGAATGGTATTACTATAGACAGAACGCGGAATCCAGGAATTTCTTCGACTATACGCAACTATGCTTCTCTCAACAATTTGGACTCCAATCACTTACAGAACGCCGGTCGGACCTATCCCGGAGAGGATGTCGAAATCGTGATCCCCCCCCCCGAATGGTATATTCAACGCTGTCATTTATCTCTCGCTGCTTCTAGGTTTCACAGACGATCACAAGAAGCTCATTCTTAATAGCAAGTTTAAACTTGTTCTCATTATATCTAAAAATTCTAATAATTGCACATTGAGCAAATATCTATTAGTTATTAAACTAACCAGGATCGAATGGATGATGCCCATACTTCGACTTTTCGATGCCGAGAAGATGGAGAAACTTAAACTAGTCAGGTTGGATCAGCCTCTTTACATTGCCTTTCGAACCTTTGATCATCACACTCAACCTGCTGTACCACAGACCAAAGCTTTCACATGGAACGTTGCCACGACATCCAAACTGGAGAACTACATTTCGTCATAGTGGGTAAACAAACCAACAGACTGAATTATCTTTCTAAAGATAGCTCTCTCTTTGATCATTGCAATATCACCAATCTTAAGCTTTATCTCAACAGTGAGTGATATCCCTATCATGACATGAATTTGGATTTTGCAAATTCAAGATTCGCATATTTATATGATCGTTATTCTAAGTTACAATATTCTTATTATGGAAACGATAATTATCCGCTTTTGAAGAGAAGTGATTTCGTGAAATATGTACCTCTATTTGTCATCGACTGTTCTCATCAGCCCGAGGAGATTGTGACCGGAGCTGTTAATATCAGATTGGAAGTTCAAGCATCAGCACTTTCCCGCACATACATAATTATTTTGTTTAATTATTCATGACAAATTGTTCACTTATAAACCATTAACTTATATTGTTCAATCTATTATTTAGAAAGGAAAATGTATTTTTGTATATGAATAAAGAAAAACAATGTTAGTAATACTATATTTTTATTGAGTTCAGCATACATCTCCTTAACCCTTCTCCTGGCACTCCTACCACCAACTTCGTATGAACTCATTGACTCATAAACATCATACAATTGAAATAAATGTCTTTCAGTATATGGAATTAGTCTCTTCAATCCTATTAGTGCAACTCTATCCAGATTTATGACCTTTTCGTCTAGACATGTGTTCACAAAAGCTATTTCATTAAATTTAGTCATTTGTAAGATTACATTATACATTATACGCATATATTATATTCTCACACAGCATTCTGGGAAGCGCACCTTCTTTCATATACGTTTCTAGCACAACCATGTTTTGAAATATTATTTGACAGTATTGCTTTAGTATGTATGCATACGCTTCGTCTGATGATGTATAGCGAGGGGAGTTCATAATACAGTCCTGCATTCACATAATGGTAGGGGCTTTTGGCGATATAAACACGCTATTTCGATTCATCTTTCTCCAACTTTTTTGGGTTTGGATAGAAAATGATTACTAAGTCGTCCTCCATTCTCTTCTTCTTGACGTCAACATTTGCTTGTTCTTCTTGTTCTTCTTCTCAGATTTCTTATCGGACCTAGAAACATACATACGCAAAACAGTAAGACCACAACAACAACAATAATAATAGTAACTTCTTTATTGACAATGAAATAAACTGTTATATCTACCTTCCTTCTTCACCTACATCCTCGGTCTGGACGCTTCGATCTATGTCCCTGTAGGGAGGTACGCCTTCACTTTCGAATGTTCTGTAAAAAAAATATACAATTGTTTTAACACTGACACAAACAAATTTGTTTATTCTATGTATTTCTTATATTCATTGCGTACTTACCTCAAGACCCTACATGCCTAGCTGCGCAGAACAGATAAAGTGTCGAAGTCTGATGGAGGGCAAGAAACTCCCTAGGTCGCGCACAATACATTGGTTGTAATGGGAAAACAGTGAAATTTAAAACCTATAATTACGTCATAAGGATACCGGAGTAGGAAATAATTGCGACAACACGTTCTTTTGATCGTCAGCATCTATTCACAGCAATTAGATCTTGAATGTCCTGTTGGAAGTTGAATAAATTCACTTCGTTGACTAGTCGGAATTTCATCCCACAATTGAACAAAATAGAAGTAAATATTATCATTGAACCTGAACATCGCATGCCTGCCTTTAAAATGTTTTACGAACAGCGTGTAAGCATCACAGAGAGCATAATTCAGCTTTAATTTCATTTTCTCAGTTTCTTCTCAGTGGTTCCATGTATACTTATTCCTGTTTACTTCAATGCACAAAGTCGTCAACAAGAATTATAAAGATGGTTTGTTAACAGTTTCTCTGCAGTAAGGTGCTCGAAATGCTGCATTAAAAATGAAAAATATGCTGGGTTCGATGCTAGGCTGATGAAGCTATTCTTATTCCACACCTTCAAGTACCTTGAAATATGAATGCGATACTAAATGTGTATTAAGTTAATCGAGAAGTACAGTTTTGACCCTTTCAGTCCATTTGTACAGTGTACTGTACATAACATGTCTGAATATTTTGTTAATCTGGTGTATTGATTTTAAGAAAAACATTATGGAGTTTCTTCTACCTTCTGTGATAAAAATTAGTGCCAACTATGTACTCGTTGCTTCAATAAGGAAACAAGAAATAAGATGGCAGGCAGTTGGAAATCTCAAAGGAGGGTAAGTAATTCTTATTTCTTTCACCACAAAATATTAAAGTGAAATATGAGATGGTTATTGATTCTGGTATTAACATAAAATATTAAGGTATGATTTTGAGTATGTAGAAACGGTTTATCAAATATACTTTAGTAAATAAATAACACTTAGCAAAGATGCATGTGTAGTATGCTGTACATTGGGTTTCAAGTTTTGTAAACTGGTTTTATAGGGAATGATTAACAAAAAGGTGAAACCCTTTTCTAAGCTTTTGGAAATAATGCTGAAACAGTGGACATAATAATTATATTTATGTTTTTTGTTTTGCACCCATACTGCCTTTTTAGGTTCGGTCAGACAATGAAAACTAAGCCTGTTGTTTTGTAATGATGGGTAATGTCTGTTTATAGATATCTTATTATGAATTCTACTATAATTTTATGATATGCTGGATTAAATGGATGAGAATACAATTATTTCTCCATTAGCAATTACTTCTCCTTTTCCAGAGCGTATTGATCCAAGGAATACAGAAGAGTTATTGAAAAATTTTGATGAAGATATAGCTAACTTTGAAGGGTTTTTATCTAGTGAGGATGAAAGTGATGGGGATACACATGTTCAAACAAACAATGTTCTACGAATTGGTAAGTTGACTGAACATTGGGATATAAAAGCGCTTATTTATAATATTACAGATCAATTAGTTTTTAGTTAAAGGTTAATACAGTCAACATGGAATATTGTTTCAGGTGCAGATAAGTTACAACCATCTAAAAATGAACTAATGGAAGTAACTATCGACAGCCAAACAAACTGTGAGGCAAATTATGAAAACGAAGAACTTTGGTCTCTGACTGAGTGTTCCAATGTCAAAAGGCGACATCGACCAATAGTACCATTTGATGCTCCGTTTCCAACTCCAAATACAGAGATCCCTGCTGTTACTAATGCGCTTGCTCCATATGAATACTGTATGCATTACATAACCCAAGATTTGTATGACAGTATTTCAGAGAAAACAAATGTGTATGCTCTACAGAAAGGCAGAACATTCAGATTAACCAATGCAGATGAAATTAAAACTCTATTTGGACTTCATATTGCTGCAGGGGCATTGAAATTACCTCGACTTAGAATGCATTGGGATGCTGCAATAGGTACTGAGCTGTTTAGACAAAGCATGGCTCGGGATAGGTTCTTCACACTGAGAAATAATTTGCATTTGGTAGAGAAATTGGATAGATTTTGGAAAGTTAGACCCATTAATAATGCCATAAGAAACAGGATGTTGGAGCATGAAGTAGATAAAGAAATTTGTGTAAATGAGAAAATTATACCATTTCGAGGACAACTATATGTAAAACAACATGTTAAAGGTAAACCTTGCCCATGGGGCATCAAAGTGTTTTTGCTGCGTGGTATTTCAGGTTTAGCATATGACTTTTTACGTTATCAAGGGAGCACTACAGAAATATGTTGTTCCTCAAGAAAGCTGTACGGATTAGGTCCTGCAGTTGTTCTGGAGCTGTGTTAGAGAATCTCTCAACCTGGCCATGAGCTGATTTATGATAATTACTTCTCCTCATATAAGTTGCTACAACTACTGAAAGCCACAAACGTATTAGCTGCAGGAACCATTCGAATAAACAGATTCAGTAATCCACCTCTGATTTCAGAGAAAGATGGAAACAAATAGAAGAGAGGTTATAGCGAAGAAGTAAGTAGTGCAGATGGGGATGTTGTTTTGGTAAAATGGATAGATAACAAGGGAGTTGTACTAGCTTCTAATTACATAGGAAAAGGTGAAGAAGATATGCTGAAAAGATAGGACAAAAACAATTCCAAATATATTGATACACCGAGGCCAGAAGGTGTTAAGAGGTACAACCATGGAATGGGAAGGGTGCATTTATTGGATCAGCTTGTTAGCTTTTACAGAAGCTTCATTCGATCAAGAAAATTGACATTACGAATGCTTTTTCATGCAGTGGATCTAGCTGCAGTAAACAGTTGGCTAGAATACAGAAAAGATGCTGAAAATGCAGGAATACCAGAAAACCAAATGATAGATTCACTGGAGTTTTGTCTCAGAGTAGCAGAAGGTTTAGTAAAAGCTGGCAAAGTTCCTCAAGGAACTAAAAGAGGAAGATCAAGTTCAAGCCCTGGAACACCACCAATAAAAAACGATTAAATACAGACAGAAGACGCCTCAGGGAGATTCAGACTGATAATATATGTCATTTACAAGAACACGATGGAAAGAAGGTACCAAATAGATGCAAGAATATGAACTGCCAACAGAGATCTCATACATACTGCAGGAAGTGTGGTGTTCATCTCTGTATTAACAGAGAAAGAAATTGTTTTCTTGCTTTTCACATGTAATTACTGTTTGTTATATCCAAAATGATGATTGTCTTTAAGAAATTTGTATCTTTTCTTTATTGTGCTTTGCTTACTACTTATTATGATAAACATAAACATTGTATTTAATGATTAATTTTAATAAACCATAAGTAAGTTTATTAACTATATTTGAAACCGAACGAATAAAACTCTGCCAAACACTTTGACAACCTCCTCCTATGTGTCATCCATTCCAGAGTATTTACAACATTCGAGTCTATTTGTACAGTATACTGTACATTCCACAATTTTGTTATTTATAAAGCAAATTCCCCCAAAAATCATAATTGAGTACAGACACACCCTTTGACTTCAAATGTAACATAAATTAATTTTCTTCTCCATTCAATATAATTCAGATCTGAAAGGGTTAATGTACGCCTCAAATTAAAGCAGTCGTTATAAAAGGTCAAAGTGGTAATACGATAATATTACCTAAGGTGGTATATAAATAAATAAAAACAAATAACATGATTTAGCAGGAAAAAATGCGATACTGGATTTTCAGAGATGGTATGTACAGTTTAAAAATAAAACAAACGTGAAATTAGGTACCTGTATTCCTCTTCAGTAAACTATAATCAAGACGTTAAACAAACATTTTCTATCAGTATTTGTGGTATATTTGAGTTAGTAAGATAGGTATATTAATATGTGCACAACAGGAGAGTATGATCTGTGCTTCCTGAAATAATTTATAAACAAGTCAAAAATTACTATCGATTATTATTTAATATTCTTTATGTTTATCCGCTTTTGCAAAATTCCTTTTAGCACCCTGTGGGGTCGTGTTTATGTCTGAAATTACAGACTTAAAAATTAAATTAATCGATATTTCGGGTATCTTTTTTTAGGACAAATTATAATATTGAATCTAATATTTTAGCACTGCCCTCTACTGCTAATAAAACATACACAAAATAGTTATAAGAATGAAATTAGCGTTCTCGTTACCTTTGTCAGAATAAGAAGGTAAACTAAATACTGAAGGAACTGTGTCAGGATTTAGCATCATCTTGCCTTTATTCTGATGGAAACAATTTTTCGCAAAATTGAGTATAGCCTGTGACATTTCAATGGCACAAGTGTGTTACGTCTCGGAGCAGCCGACAGCTTACTGAATAATTCTAGCTTATGTATTAGGAATTTAAAATAAATTATCATTCGCGTAGTGAAAGAGGAAACCTACTAGAATAAATCGGAATGAATTTGCAACACAAATGTTACAATTTATTCTTACCGATGAATAGGGGTCTCGGTATCATTTTTCCAGTGGTTGGTACAGCTATGCACCATGTTAATTATTAAACTCTAATACCCTTAAACCACCTCACTTTTAAAGTTTTTTAAGCGTAAGGATCATACGGCAGAAAGTAGGTTTGCCCTTCCCCTATCCATGCACAAGAGGTTTCAATTAGCAGCAACACACCAGCGCCAGCAGTGAGTCTAGGTAATATATACCAAGGTCTTTGACTTACCTAGTGAACTTGGTAAGTTGATGTGGTATACATCGCAATAGTCACCGCAACAGAAGGATGTACTATTTTCATCGTGCTGCGATGGATCCCTACAGACAATGTTATGCGTATCTCCATTGTTTCCTCGCGCTTATCAAGACCGTATTGTTTCATTTGCTCGTACTCTCCCATGTTCACCCTGTGCATGTCACTCTCGACTGCACTTCTGATTATTTCACTATTCATGGCGACGGCTCACAGACATCTGTGTATGCGTTACAGCAATAATCATTTCACCTCATTACACACGTGCTGCCTTTCTGATGATTTGAACATGTTCTGTCTTGCTCGGTGACCTTCTTACTCTCACAATGGCTTCCGGAAGTATTTGAAAGTTGTGTGCTCGCAGATAGCTATGCATGTGATACCGCAACAATAATTTTACCAATGTAGATGGGGGAGGGGATGCAGGTTTGAATGTGTTCATTCCTACCTACCACATTATGCACGTGCTGCTTTTTCAAACTTTTAAACGTGTTCTATCTTTTTCAATGACCTCGTTACTCTTGTCTCACACATCCACATACATACATCTGCACTCAATCGAATACTTTCTTTGGCAGCTCTCTCTCTCTCTCTCTCTCTCTCTCTCTCTCTCTCTCGTTATGCGGTTTCACATTGAATAGTGTTTTCTTCTTGTTCTTCTTTTTTTCCCTCCTCTGCTGTATCCTATATCACATCCACTTCTTTTTTCCTCGACATCTTAGATTCCCCGTCACGTGTAACTTCGCCATACTTTCGCGCACCATACATTGCCATCTTTCAAATATGAGGCTTTGCTGTCATTTTTAGTCCTATCTTTTAACATTAAGCGGGATTGGTGTCACCTGTTATTGACCTGGGCGCCTTACAATATACCTACTCAACGAGCCTAGATATGTTCAACGCCTATTATAATGTCCTAATGCCATTATTTAACAAACAGTTTAAATTTGAAATTTCCCAAAATTGTTGTAATATTGATATTAAACTGTTGTTATAAAGGTACACCTCCATACAAATTTTAATGCTTGTATACGAGGTAGGTCCAAAAAGTAAGTTCCGTTTGGTAATAAAATTAAATTGTGTACAGATACAGAATAATTATTTATTGCACAAAATTCTACAACTCCAAACTACATTTCCACATAACTGCCGAAATTTTGCAGGCATTTGTCATAGCGTGGCACAAGTTTTTGTATACCTTCTTCATAGAAGTTTGCCGCCTGTGTCTTCAAAAAGTTGGAAACATTTTCTTTCAGCTCTTCGTCATTGTTGAAGTGTTGACCGCCAAGGAAAGACTTGAGATATAAGAACAGATGAAAGTCGCTAGGAGCGACGTCAGGGCTGTACGGAGGATGGTCAAACACGTCCCAGCCAAATCCCTGTAGGAGGTTTTTCGTCACATTTGCAGTGTGTGGTTGTGCGTTATCGTGAAGAAAAACAACACCTTTTGACAGCAATCCTCGCCGCTTATTTTGTATTGCGCGGCGCTGTTTCCTAAGTGTCTCGCAATGAACATCTGCTTTGATTGTTTGACCACGCGGTAAGAAATCAATGAGTAAGATGCCTTTCCAGTCCCAGAACACTGTGTACATCATTTTTCGAGGTGTCAAGATTTGTTTCGCTTTAACCTTTGCTGGGGATGAAGTGTGCCTCCATTCCATTGATTGCCGCTTACTTTCAGGGGTGTCGTAAGAAACCCAAGTCTCATCTCCTGTGACTATCTGTGTCAGAAATTCTTCGCCGTCTTCATCATAACGGATTAAAAACTGAAGTGCACTACCCATCCGTTTTGTTTTGTGTTGCTCAGTAAGAATCTTTGGTACCCAACGTGAGCAAAGTTTACGAAATTTCAGTTTTTCTGTAACAATTTCATGAATTAGTGATCGTGAGCTTTGGGGAAATTCCATAGCGAGAGCACTAATTGTAAACTTGCGGTTTTCCTGGATCTTGTCATCAATCGCGTGAACCAGTTCTTCTGTAACCAAAGATGGACGCCCTCTTCGTTCTTCATCGTGCACTTCACTACCTCCTTCATAGAACTGTCGGGCCCATCTTCTCACCATTGAATCACTCATCGCATTTTGTCCGTAAACTTCGCAAATTTGCCGATAAATTTTAATTGGTTTCACTTTCCTAGCATTCAGAAAACAATTCACAGATCTGATTTCACAAGCGGCGGGATTTTCGATCAACACCAACATTGTAAACAAGCACAACAAAGCGTATGTGGCTGGCAGCGATCCCAAAATGGCTCACGTTTCTTCTCCTTGATACAGAGCGTGTACCGCGAATGTGCGGAACTGCGATCGCAGCGCTGTAGCGGAGATAAATTGAAACGGAACTTACTTTCTGGACGTACCTCGTACATAGAATTGCCTTTTTATGGGCTGCAACAAGGCTTGTCTCAAAGTCCTATTCTGTATAGTTTATACATTTATAAATTGGAGGTTAGAAACATTTAGTTTGCGCTGACGAACTTCGTATTTATAATACAATCACGAAGAAGCAATCAATAGTACATAATATAAAGTTTAAAAATACCAAGACAGATGATGCCAATTCTTTCTACATCTATATCTTCAGTGTGATGTGTCTAATTCTAAAGATATCGTACTGAAACAGAAAAAAGCAGTCGCCCTTCGGGTGTAAAAATTCTTAGCATGGCTTCATTCGGAAGGGGAGTAAAGCATTGGTCCCGTGTCGTATTCAATGGGATGCTGAGAACCACATAAGTTAAAGAGCGTCCATAAATCGAAGTTCATTTTATTTCAGGAAATAGAATACAAAACATTGATATGAAAAGTAAGAATTAACTCGATGCTTCTAAAGTACTGTATTTTTGGCATTACCTTCGACTACTAATTGAATTGCATAGGTCCATTTCAAACCATTATCTCGAAAATAAAAGCATCATTTAATATACTTAGATGCTTATCTGGACCTAACTGGGTTGTAGAGCCGAAATATCTGTTGATCGTTTATAATCCTGGTATGTACAAAGTCTGATAACAACAATTACTCTCTTAAGGGCTTACAGGCTTCGTAAAATTAACAATTGGTTGCATCAAAAATAGCAAACCTTCTTAGGAAAAAAAGGGGGGAAGGTAGCACGACCCTCCCATTAGAAGAAATTGTATGCAAGTTATGTATAAAAAAAAAAAAAAAAAAAAAAGAGAGAAGTTATATTCACAGGCTATTTTATTGGAGAAATGTGGCATAATTCTAGTCATGAGTTACATCATAAGCTACACTACTTTTAATGAATAAAAAGGGTCATTAGTACGAACTCGGAATAAACGTCTGTTAAACGATATTTCATGAATAGGCACTAAATTCTGTTTTACAACCACAATAGAATCCATTAAGGGAATAAACATGGAATAACTTATTCCACACTTACTTGCTGTGATAAGCGGTTATTCCGAGAACAGAGTATAACATGAAAATGCCTGCTAAGAGATATTTACATGGCAGATATTATGTATATCCTGAATTTTTGGGAGTAGCCCGTGAAGTTTGCTTTGTTCTGAATGACTGTCTCATAACTAGTAAACCGTAAGAGATAGATAAAGGTTTAATACACAAAAATATAGATCTTATTACAACACACACATTATGACATACATTTTTTGTAGATTCTTTTTGGTAGTGTTTAACGCCCGCTTTTACTGCTCTGGCACCGCAGGCGATGACTCTGATGATACATGAAGATGGAGCCCCGGTGGAATGTGGTGGCAGGGGAAACCGGAGAACCCGGATTTTCTCCGGGTTCTCCAGTTTTCCCCGCCATCGCATTCCCCCGGTGCTGCGTCTTCATTCCATGAACCGTTAGCGTCATCATTCTGTTTTACAACCACAATAGAATCCATTAAGGGAATAAACATGGAATAACTTATTCCACACTTACTTGCTGTGATAAGCGGTTATTCCGAGAACAGAGTATAACATGAAAATGCCTGCTAAGAGATATTTACATGGCAGATATTATGTATATCCTGAATTTTTGGGAGTAGCCCGTGAAGTTTGCTTTGTTCTGAATGACTGTCTCATAACTAGTAAACCGTAAGAGATAGATAAAGGTTTAATACACAAAAATATAGATCTTATTACAACACACACATTATGACATACATTTTTTGTAGATTCTTTTTGGTAGTGTTTAACGCCCGCTTTTACTGCTCTGGCACCGCAGGCGATGACTCTGATGATACATGAAGATGGAGCCCCGGTGGAATGTGGTGGCAGGGGAAACCGGAGAACCCGGATTTTCTCCGGGTTCTCCAGTTTTCCCCGCCATCGCATTCCCCCGGTGCTGCGTCTTCATTCCATGAACCGTTAGCGTCATCGCCTGCGGTGCCTATTACAGTAAAAGCGAGCATTAATCACTATAACGAAATTATTAACTATGTGTAGATGCACAAAGGGTTTAAAATGCTGCAGTGGTTTTTAATCAAAAGCCCCACATATAAGTATTCTAATAAAGATTTTGGGTTCCAGGATTAAGTAGCATCCTTGGTAATATTAAAACCCATTCTTCCGCAAAATAGCTAGAATTTAAATTATTATTGCCAACATCTAACTTCGTTTTAAGATCTTGTTCAAGGATTTACAAACTCACATAGCATACAAGACTTACCTCAACACAAATACACACGAATTAACAAAATATGTTCGTTTAAGGAACTGAACATCATATATGACTATATATATTTATGCTAAGCTTTATACAGGTGAATATGACCGGTGTTCGGAGCTGGCTCTTTACCGGTCATACTCATATTTTACAATAGTTTATTAATTCTAGTTTATTGCACCATTTCGTCTATTTACTGCCCATACCCATTTATTTTTCACTTTGTATAAGAGTTGTCCAATCTTCTTACTATCTTTTTGAAACATTCCAACTACTGCTACATTTCTATCTATTTTAAACCATTTCTTATTAATATATTCTTTTCTCCAAATTTTAGTTCCTTTACATGTAAATAAAATGCGTTCCATATCTTCAGTTCCGCCACATACAGGACATTGGTTTTGTGGAATACCTTTCCTTAAACCTTTTAATCTCCATACTCCTGCTTTCAGCCATGCAATACCTTCTCGCTCCTCTTTATTTGTCACATCTATGTACTTTTCCCTTCCCCATAAGGCTTTCGTTGGTATCATCGAGTATATCTACATAGTTATTACCTATTTCCCATCTCATTTTTACTCTTTTTCACCCCATACAATTTTTTAAAATATTCCATCCATTCTCCTGGTTGTATACTTGGTTTTGTTACATATTTATTATACATTGATTTCATAACCTTCCAAATCTCATTTGCATTATTTTCATTTAGGATTTGTATCAAATTACTTTCATATTTTTTCATCCAGCTTGTTTTCTTTTGTTCCATAATGAATTATATAAATCTCTCCCTTGCATATACTCTATCTTTAATTCTATGTATCCTAACTCCCTCCACTTTATGAGCAGCTGTTTGATTTGTCTTTTAGTTACTCTACATTCTTCATCAAACCAACCCTCATCTCTTTTGTAAACCTTCTTTCTCATTTTCATTTCCTCCCCAGCCCTTAGCATAATGATATTTAAGATATTCATAGCACTTTCAACTTCTTGTTCCTTTATCATAAAACTTATTCCACACTGACCTATCTGACCATAATTAGAATTTACTGTCTCCCTAAATTTATTGTAATACTCTTCCTTCCATTTGTATCTACTGTATTCTTCTATGTTACACTTTTCCTCCTTTAAATTATAGACTGTTTGCTCTGTGTGTGTGTTTTTATGTCTACTATCAATGGAAAATGTCCACTGTTGCAACTTAAATTTAGTACCTTAAAATTACTTAAAATATACGCCATATTAATTGGCCATAATACATAATCAATCACACTTTGACCATTATTACTAACATACGTATATTCTCCATTCACATCTTCTCCATATTTCCCATTCAAAATATCAAAGGCATTCAATTCACAGAATTCTATAAATTTCATATACCCTTTATGAACTATATTATCTTTGCTGTATCTAATCTTCTCAGGTTTCTCTAATATATCATTACTCATCCAGCTATTCCCTCCAATAACATCATTTTCGCCAATCCTAATGTTAAAATCTCCCATTAATATAACCTCAGAATTAACATATCTCTCCTTTAAATTTTCTATTTCTATCTCTAGGTGTTCAAGGAGGTCCGGATTATGAAAGCGCGAAGGAAGAGGAGGATTGTATACTATACCTATACATATAACATTCTCAACTATTTGTTTCTCCTCTAATACAATCCATAGTATTTCTTTTCTCCTTGACCAAGTTTCTTTAACTCCTTTACTTAACGTCTTCTTTACAAAAAAGCCTATGCCTCCAGATGTCCTCCCCTTTCTTGCTACCTTATCTCCTTTTATCCCTACAAAATCAAAATCCTTTACGTAAACCTGGTCCTCTTTTAGCCATGTTTCAGCTACCGCGAGATAGTCAAGTTTCGTCAATAATTGATTTAAACTCCCTGCATATATTTTGTTTTTAACTCCCTCACAATTCCAGAATCCAAGCCTCCTTATATTCTCCCTTCCCTATTGTGAGCCTGATCTAAATATAAATGTTTCTAGTGTTCTTTTACCCCTTAATTCTATCCCTTCTCTGGGAGGAACCACTTTATTTCTGTCTAAAACTGGAATGCTGCAATGTTCGGATGATATAATGCTGTCTTCTTCCTCTTCTGTATTCTCCCCGCTGCTCTGTTGCCACGCCTGCCTTCCCTTCGAAGCCAAATTACGTGCTGCTATTACTTACCCTCTTCTCGGTGATACTATTTTCTTGGGTGACGCCACTCCAGTGGCTCCTCCTCCTGTTGCTTCCTCTGTTGACGTCATTACTTCGTCAGCTGTTGCTTCTCTCCTAAGGATGTTGGATGACGTCCTATCTGCATATGCCGTTCTCATATCCATGCTGACAGACGAATTTCGGTTCAAACACACTCTTTCCCCGTCTTCACCCACATCCATTCCTTTTTGCTTGGACTTCGATCTTCCTGTCGTACTTCCTAAAGTTGGCGTTGACATCTGCTGAGTAATTTCCTCTGTGCCTGATTGGGGTTCTCTTGGCTCCTTCTTGTTCAGATGCGATGTCTTTTCTCCGTCTATCCACAATTGTTGGAAAGTTCTAATATAGGCTCTTCTTCCCTGGGCTCTTGCTTCTTTCCTTTTTTGTACCAAATTTCTTTGCAGAGCTCTCTTCTTAGGTGATAAATCTTTATTAATAAAAATGTCTGTTCCTTTTAAATTCTGAACTCTTTTAACTACTTCATGTACTAATTGGGCTGTAACAAATTTCACTATAATTGCTCACTTGTCAAGTTGTCTTCCAACTCGATAAGCTTCAATAATTTCCCATCTATACAATTCCAAATCCAGCTTTTCCTTCGTTATTTCTAATATTCCTTCTGCTGGCCATTTATCCCTTCTTTCCTTAACTCCTATGAAAACTAAATTAAATCCTCTCTCCCTTTCTTCCAATCTTTCCATTCTTTCCTTAACCATTTCAACTTAACTTCTTGCTTCCTGCGCCTTAACTCTAACATCTTCTTTGATATATGTTGCCATCTTTTCCAATTGTTTACCTATTCGTTGTTCCATGCCTTCTATTCTGTTCATTTTCTCAGTTAGTTTTCCCAGCATTGTTATTTAATCTGCAGGGGTTTACCTCAATTCCTCCAATCACTAACAAAAAAGTTATAACACTTGCTAAAACCAATATGTTTGTTACTTCTGTCCAAAACTGTTTTTACTACTCACCAATTTTACTTTTCTAAACCGTCCAATTCTTGCTCTATACACTGTAATGTTCACTCCCATCGTGACTTAGATCCTTTTTTCTTCACCACAGGAGCACCTCTCAAAACACAACGTTCCTCTATCACTGCTGGCTTAGCACTCTCATATATATATATATATATATATATATATATATATATATATATATAAAGTTTCGACTAATGATACGATTCGGGTAGGGTATAAGGGCGCTCAATTACTAAGGTCATTCGTGCCCTTAAAAAACAAAATTGCGGCAAAACCCCAAATATAAAGTAATATAGATATAAATCATAGATTAAAACACCAGCCAAGGTTATATATAAATCCTCTGTAAACAAAACTATTCATGCCAAAGACATAGATGAATCTAACAAAGACAATTGCAATCAATGGAGCGAAAAGAATATAAATATAATTAAACTTATTTCACCGGAGTAAAGGTAAATTGTGATAAAACATTTAAAAGCCTTTACTATCGCTCTATTTTCTGGTAATCCAAGGTGGCTTCATGTAATGGTAATTCCGGAAGATAATAAAACAGAAGTATTAAATAATGGAACTTGGAGAGCATGTGCCAGCCCTCAAAGAAACAAAATAAAACTAAAACTAGAGTCTTAAAGGAAATATCACTTTAGATACAAATTTAAAAATCCTATCCGCCTCGCCAGTAAAATCGGCCAGCATCTCCGAAAGATTAGCCGGCAGTTTAAGAGTTACTCATATTGGTGCTAGGGGAGCACACTCTAATATCACATTACGGACGTGCAATCCTTCGCTACAGAGTGGACAGATTAGGTGGAGCTTCCTTCTTAAGCAGATAACTGTGAGCATTAAAAAACAGTGGCCAATGCGCTATCGGCCAACATCTCCTTCCGACGAATATACCACAGGAAGTTAGACATTTAATAGGCAGGTCTTTCCCTTCTCTAAACCTGTTGCTACGGAAAGCTGACCACTCATGTTCATTCCAGCACAAAAGCACCGCTCTCCGCACAATAAGGCTGAACGTCTGCAGATGTTACACAGGGAATTGAGTACTGGGTTCAGTGGTTGAGGTCTTTGCTGCCAAATCCCCGGAAAATCAACCTGACCAGGAATTCATCTACTCTTCACACTTACGCCGGAATCGTGTAAAATGTGGAGGTCATACTGAACACCTATCTCTGAAGAACATTAAGGGGATCACTCATAATAAGGGAATCATCCTAATTTCGACGGGTAGCGTAGAGAATGACTTGGTATATGGCATACAGCTCTGCGGTATAAATAGATGTACCATTGTGTAAGAGAGAAGTGTATGGTTCGGTTCCAATAACAAGCTGCATGTAACACCGTTGGTGCAGTTACCTTCATCGATGTATATAAAATGCGATCATTGTAATGTGATAATATCTCTAAAAAACAAGTACAGATGCTAGACACAGGCATCTTAGAGTTCCCGTATGCCGTCGTTCCGAGATCAACGTGGGATGCAGCACGTAGCAAATGTGGGTAAACCCTCTCCTCCTTGGGAAACATGCTAGGTAACTCAATATTGAGCTTCGAAGGAAGATCCCGGAAATGAAAACCTGAAGTACGTGGGCAATGGGAGAGATTTCAATAACATTCGACCAGTTCGGTATGGAGAAATTCAGTAAACGTTGGATAAGCAGTCATACACAAAAGCTCACAGCATAATTTGTTAACAGGAAATCACGTCGGTATTGCAGAAGGGGTTTTTCCGATTCGGTGCAAATGCTCGCAATTGGGCTGGTTGAAAAAGCTCCAACAGCCACACGGGTGCACTAATAATGGACGGTGTCTAATCTTCTCATATCTTCGATCTTCGAGCTGTCTACATGGCGAAGAAGAGACTCCGCAGAACCACCGCTGCTAAGGCAGCAGCCGTCGCCTCTTCCCCGGCAGCCACCGAGGAGGCAGCATCTCCGTCGCCACTGGTCGCGGTAAACCCTGCTTCGCCGCCGGCCACCACCGCAGACTCGCCGCAACTGCACCCGCAGTGGCCGCCATCACCGATGCTTCCGCCCAGCTCCACGCCACCGCCGCCGCCGCCGCCGCCACCCCGGCATCTGCTCACTGCGGTGGCCTTCTTGCTTGAGGGCCATACGCATATACTGTGATCGGGGGCTAACGCCACTTGTTCGCCTGGATTTGCAGGACCAGGCTGACCTGGAAGCTGCCTTGGTCAGGTTGCCCTTATTAGGGCGACTTCTGGTCGTCGAGGCTAGCCGACAAGAATGCCACCGGCCCTGCCGACGCTGCTGTGCCTTCGGACATTCAGCTGACGTCTGCTCCTCGCCGCCCGGTACCACTATTGTGGTACCAGCTCCACCACCGCCGAGTGCACTGGGCACGATCTCCGCCGCCGGTTCTGTGCCACCTGTCTTCACCGGGCAAGCCCAGTGCCCACTCTACCCAAGGAGCAGACTACGGTTGGCACAACCAGCCCGGAACTCACCACAGCAGCCTTCCTTCACCGACGCCGCACCGCCTGTGCCCTCAACGGACTCAGCGACGCGGGACGCCATTCAGGACCTCCAAGCGGAGATCCTGAACGTCGGCGCCCGCTTAGCTGTACTGGAAGAGGCGTACAGCAACGCCATCTCCGAGAAGCTACAAGAGCTTCAAGCATCTATCACCACTCTCCAATCTACAGCTGCTGACTTGTCAGCAAAAGTAGACGCCATCTCACAGCAGCTGAAGCAGGTCATCCTGCAGCAGGCTACATTCTCCGCAGAGCTCTTCCGTGTTAAGAGCCAACGCAACGCCGCTCCTCCTCCAACTCAAGCAGAGGGGCACACACTCTCAATGGATCTACGGGACCCTCGGGTCCAACGACGACCTACAGCCGGAGTAAGCAAGTCAGCCTACGTCCAAGAGCTGCTGGGTCGACGCTGAATTAAGCTAACCTTTCCTGCACTACCTACACCTTCATTCCTCTCTACTACCACCATTGACTCCCCTAGGCTGCAGGCAGGTTTCATGACTGTAGCCTAGAAACTACCTATCACCCGCTCCCGCACATTGTGTGGCAGCATTCCAGAATCCACTTACTACCGCGGGTGCAACAACGGGACCGCGCAAAGCTTCATGCACGAATTAACTTAGGAAACTTATAACGTGGAGGGGTTTTTAGTGGGTATTCCGCAGCAGGGCGGAGAGTCCCACATATCCTCCCAGCCATTGCACCTCGGCTGGGGGTTGAATGCGTAATGCATTTTCCCCCTCCACGGTAAAAAACAAAAAACAAAAAAAAAAAAAGCCTTCTCATACGCATATCAGATGGTCGTGCTGAAGAATGAAGGATACATCCGTAATCTAACTTGCATCTGATCAGCCATACTACCCGATCCGCTCCCCAAAAATTTCCATAAGATGTGGAGGGAACGGTCACATCGCGCTTTCAACTGTACTATATCTGCTGACCAGAACAGGTCGCTACCAAATATGAAGCTGAGGAATCTAATACCATCTGTGAATGGTAATAAATCTGGAGGAATTTGGAGAAGGCGGTAATCGATTCGTATATGCCTGAAGTTAACGCAAAGAGACTTCTCAGTTGATACACGCAAGTCATTTTAAGACACCAATCAGAAACTTTCTCCTAACACTGTTGCAGGTGGATTTCCAAAAAACGGCGCACGCTGAGAAGTACAAAATAAGGCAAAGTCACCTAAAAATAAGCAGGAAGGTACTCTTGGTGCAACAAATATAGATATGGAATTAATTACTATAGCAAACAGAGTGATGCTTAGTATTGGTCCCTATGGCACCCCGTTTTCTTTAACAAATAGATTCGAAGCAGAAAAAAAAACAAAAAAAAACGGAGCCGACATTACCACAGGAAGCGCGGTCCTGCATAAACTCCTGAATCAACAACAGTGGGCGTCCATGTACATCCTATTTTTGTTGGAAACGTAATATCCCTGCTCGCCAACACATATCATAAGCACTATGTAGGTAAAAACTTATCGCAATTGTTAGACAGTGCTTGAGAAATCTGTTTATGATCTGTGTCGATAGCGACACAGGATCGTAAGTTGCTGCCCGACGACATCGCAAACCGCAATGGGTGTTGGTAGATAGCTTATGAATTTTCAGCCACCATATCAGCCGTTCACTGATCATGCATTCCGTCACTTTGGACGGAGAGGAAAATAGGACGGTAGTTGGACGGAAGATGATCGTCTTTTTCTTATTTAAAATGGGTATGACGGAAGCCTCCCACCACTTTTCTGTAAAAGTGTCGTCAACGCAAATACGATTATAAGCCTCAAACACGGAAGTCTTATTTTCAGGAGAGAGATGTTGCAACACCTGGACGTAGATACCATCCGTACCGGGTGCTGAGTTTTGTGAAGATGAAATCGCATCGTTTATGCCCGCCATGTTGAAAAACCGATAGTAATCTTCTAGGTTTCCGGAACAACGGGAGAAGCCGTGAGTTTCTACCTGAGCCTTAACTGAAGGAAATTTAGGCGAATAACTGTCTGAAGTATAAACCAGATCGAAAGCACTATCCAAAGTATCAGCTGCGTCAAACGTACTAACATTACTGCATGCAGCTGTTTTTTGACTGGCGATTGGCAAATGGGTCGATTTTCTGGCCAAACACCTTGTACTTATCCCACAAGGCAGAGGAGGGTGTATGCCGATTAAAGGATGCTACAAAATTGATCCATCGCGTTTTCTTCTATTCTTAATAATTTGTCTTGATATGTCAGGCAGCTTCTTATATTGTATGAGATTATCCAGTGTAGGGCGACGCTGGAAAACTCTGCGAGCACGAATGGCATTCGGACATTCACCTGTCCACCAAGGAACCGAAAATCCACGGGGTTGGACAGTTGACCGCGCAATAGATTGCCCAGTAGCAGAATGAATGGCCTCTTTGAGGTATCCGACTAATAAATTCACAGAGTGGTGCTCGTTGTAATTAGAAATAGTCAAACAGGAACAAAGATTCAAAATAAGTTATCGAAGCGCCATAACGGTTAACGCGTTGAATACAGTTTGTGTTAAGAGAATAACAGGAAATCGAAAGTGATGAATAGAATGCAAATTAAAGATGATATTCCATTGTGAAGAAACTGACAGCTGTAGAGAACACTGAACAAACTACTATATCCAGGAGCGAAACACTATTGAAGGCGTCAGAAAGAAATGTATGTTCTCCGCTGTTCAGCAGCGGTAGGTTATGATTGTCCAAAAAATATTCAATTAACACGCAAAAACCCGAGGTGAGCCAAAAGAGAGTGGTGGGCATTTACGTTACCTACCAATAGAAAGGTGTTGGTGGCTGTGAAACTAAGCCCTGAAAATCTGTGAGCGAGAGGTCATCAGATGGAGGCAGATGTGTACCACAATTGATGAACCCTGAGGGAGGCAGCTTAATCCTTACAGTGACTGACTAGATACCAGATTGTAACAATACAGATTCAATCTTATTATGTAAGTTTGCCGGGCTTGAAGGCCGTGGTCCAATGGTTGGTATAACCGACGTTTCGCAGAAAGTTGCGTTCGGCATCTTCAGGGTGATAGTCTAGCTCCGGAGTCCACGCAAGACTGGAGCGCACTTTTTTTCGAGTGGAGGGGGAAAAATCCACCTTAAGGACTGACCCAGGCAAGCCCGGAGTGTCGGGGTCTCCCACGTGGGCATACCGATTTAAAAACCCCTCCACCGGTATTGCAAGGAAGTAAGGAGAGGCGGTACCGCATGATTGCACCCGAGGATTCAAGGCGATAAATTAACTGACTGCAGGGTGTAGTCAGAGGGGTGAAATGAGGTCCGGGAGACAGACTTGACCGAGGCCCAGAGTGTCACCGCAGAATATTCAGGGAGAGGAGTAAAGGAATTTGAGGGTGAAGGATTGAGTTGGAGTTAGTGTTGGTTCTTCTCCAATCGTAAATGCCGTGCGCGAAGAATCCAAGACTCACCGCCGGTTCTTGGAACAGCACTGTTGTGTGATTGGCCCCTGGATTGCGGCCAATTGGCGGAGTGGAACTGCTGCGGCTGGAGGTCCTGTTGAGGCTGCGGTTGAATTCTGGCTATCCGGCTGGACAGCTCAGCGGTGGTGGACTTTAGTGTGGCGATGGCGGCGGTGTTGGCAGCTTGAAGGTCCTGTAGGTTTTCGTTGATGACACTGCATAGCTCTTCAAGGTCAGCTAAATGGGCGCCGACGTTCAAGGTCTCCGCGTGGAGGTCCTGAATGGCGTCCCGTGTCGCTGCGTTTATCCAGGGTGCCGGTGGTGTGGTGTCGATAATAATGGTCGGCGGTGGTGTAGTCCGGGTGGGTGATGTGGTGGTCTGCTCCTGGGGTAGAGCGGGTACTGGGCTTGCCCGGTGAAGTGTCCTGTGCCACGACAGGTGGCACAGAACCGACGGCGACGTCGGAGATCGTGCCCAGTGCACTCGGCGGTGGTGGTGTTGGTACCACAGTTGTGGCACCACGGCGGCGAGGAGCAGATGTCAGCTGAGTGTCCGAAGGCACAGCAGCGTCGGCAGGGCCGGTGGCGATCCCATCGACTAACCTCGACGACCAGAAGTCGCCCTAATAAGGGCAACCCTGACGCCAAGGCAGCTTCCAAGTCAGCCTGGTCCTGCAATTCCACACGTACAAGCGGTGTTGGCCACCGGTCGCAGTATATGCTGTTGGCCCTCAAGCAAGAAGGCCAACGCGACTGCACGGCGGTGAGCAGATTCCGGATGGAAAGGTCCCGAGGGACCCCCCGTACCACGGCACTGAACCGGGGGGCGGCGGCGGCGGAGGCGTGGAGCTGGGTGGAGTCGTCGGTGGCGGCGGCAACTGCGGCTGCAGTAGCGGCGAGACTGCGGTGGCGGCCGGCGGCGAAGTAGGGCTTGCCGCGACCGGTGGCGTCGGAGATGCTGCCTCCTCGGCGGCTGCCGGGGAAGAGGCGACGGTTGCTGCCTTAGCAGCGGCGGCTCTGCGGAGTCTCTTCTTCGCCATGTTGACAGTTCGAAGATCTCTGGTTGAGCGCACTTTATTTTTGTGTGGCCCCGCCTCCGCCACACCTGGTGACGATCATACGAAGGGGATCTACATCGTCTCCCCTACCATGCACTAGCAACTCTACAGTGATGAGTGGGAAGATTGGGTGAAGGTGGTGTCCGGTACCACCGAAGCAAACCGAATATTAGTGGGTGGTTACTAAAAAAGACGCCGATATACAAGGGAGTATGCAGACAGAGTGGGGAGTAGGTACCGGCCTTTGCTGATGCCCAGACCAGGACCTATTGTTAGTGGTGGTATTTCATGCATGTTAAAGGGGAGGTTTGGTATCATGCTAAGAAAAATAATTGAGGTGCACCTTACCTTTTATTGCGGCTTGAACCGGAGAGCGGGTTGCCGTCTTGTCTGATCCTCAGCTGGTTGCTGGTGGTCCTGAAAAACATACTGGAAAAAACATGTTGGGGATGGGTATGTACAAGAGGGGAAATAAATACACAGTATGACATTCTTCCTAGATATGCTCTTATTTACATATATTTATTTATTTTTTTCTGCTGCAAAAGATAGTCTGGTTAGTATCTGTATATGCCTGTCATTTCCTAGTGAGCGCTTTGTCGTCCTCAGTTTGGGGCTGCCCTCTTACCCCTAGCCGCCCCGGCAGGGGATGTCTTCTATCCGATGACTTGTTGGGCACCTGTGCTTACAATTATTTATGGTGGTATGAGGTGGTTCAGATAGTTTCGTATGGTTACGACATCGTCTGTAATATGTCTGTTTATTGGAATTGTCCGGTCCAACAGCGATAGTGGTCTTTTGTGCTTATCTACAGTTGTGTCGTATTGACCTAGTTGTTGAATGACCGGATTGTAGCTTTTTCTGGCATGTTTGTACATGTTATTTGCTAGTTTTTTTGACAAATTATTCTATGGTATGCATCTTGGTGTCGTCGTGTAGCAAATCCAATGGGACTGTTTTGGGGAACTTAGTGATAGTTCCGAGAGCTCTTTTTTGTAAAATTTGCAGGTTCTTTATGTGTGTCTTTGAGCAGTGGCCCCAACAAAGGGCCGCGTACGTCAGCACAGGCATAATTAGGCTTTTATATAGGATCAGCCCCATCTGCTGACTTAGGGTGCTCTTCGGTTTAGTATAGGGTAGATTGCCCCAAGTGCTTGATTTGCTTTCTGTTTAATTTCTTTTGTATGTGCCTCAAAGGTGAGCTTGGAGTCTAGTGTTACTCCTTTGGCCTTGTTGGTCCATTTTATCGTGTTGCCATATAACGTTAGTCAGCTGGTTTTATCGCGATGTTTGGTTCTTTTGGTGAAGGGTATTGCTTGTGACTTTTCCGTGTTGACCTTGATTCACCACCTAGTCAGCCACGGTTCTAGGTTTGTTAGTGCATTTTGTAGGTTTCTACCGATCACGTTCGGCTGCCAGGACTGTGTTCAAATTGCAGTGTCATCTGCATAAATGGACAGATGTGTGCCCTGTGTTTTGGGGAAGTCATTTATGCAAAGGGTGAACAATGTGGGTCTCAGTATACTACCTTGTGGTACGCCAGCTTCGAGCTTGTACTGTGCAGTGCACTCTTCTTGTATTGTGACGGAAAAAGTTCGTTCAGTAAGGTAGTGCGCTATAAGTTTTTTCATTGTGTCATAGAAATTCGTAATTTTTAGTGTTTGTATCAGTACCGCATGATAGACTATATCAAAAGCTCGCTGGACATCTGGGAACACTACACCGGTTGACACGTTCTTATTGAAACCTTGTGTAATGTGTTCCACATTTCTAGTTAGCTGGAGGGTTGTGGAGTGGCTGGCGCGAAATCCAAATTGCTCGCTAATAATTATGTTGTGTTTTTTTATATGGGCGTTCTGGCGTTTTTGTTTACCTTCTCCGCTACTTTGCTGATGGGTTTTAGTAGGCAAATCGGTCTGTAATTTATGGGATCAGCTCGATCTTTTCCCGGTTTCGGGAACATTAATACGTTCGCCTGCTTCCAGCACCTCGGATAGTGTCCTGTTTGGAGGCAATATTTACAGATATTTGCTAGTTATTGCAGTGCTTTTTGCGTCAGGTGCTTTAGTACCAAATTTGGTATTGGATCTGTGCCTGGTGCCTTGTTTACCTTAAGATTTCGGATGATCCAGTGCAGTTCGCTAGGGCACGTTATTCTGCATTTGTCATGCCCTGTGTTACTTAAGGTTTCCTGCATTTCTTGCTCCATTTGTTCGCAGAACTCATGATCTAGAGGGCCTTGATGTGGTTTGCACGTTAGATGCAGTGTTTCCGCCAAAACGTTTGCTTTATTCGCGTTTGTTTCCGCATAGGAGTTGTGTGCAGATGAAGTTTTAAGTGGCGAAATATTTATCGGTTGTTTTCTTAGGGCTTTGACTAGTCGCCACACTTTATAATGAACTGGTTGTAACTGTTCCAGGGTGTGGTCCCACTGCTGCTGAGCCTGTGCATTTATTCGCGTTTTAATTGCACTGTTCAATATGGCCATGTTGACTCTGTGCACAAGACTTCTTGTGCGCTGCCATCTTCGCCTTTCGGGGTGCCTTTCTCGTATTAATACAAGTACTTCCGCTGGGTATGTGAGTTCATGTTTGGGGGGCGGTTTAAAGGGAACAGCTGCTTCTATCGCCTGCTGTATCGCGCTTTCGAGCCCGCCTGCCGCAAGGTCTACTGCCATATGGCTCGTTAGGATGGGCGTGTCAGATAGGGTTTTGTCGAGTGTGTCAGCAAAGTTATCCCAGTTTGCTCTGTTGTAGTTTCTTCGCTTTGGTGGTGGTTGTAAAATGGGCGGGGCGTCTATGTCTATTTGGACTGCAAAATGATCTGATGCTAAGGCTTTCACTAGCTTCACTTGTATTCGAAGTCTGTGTTTTTGAAAATAGCAGTATCTAAAGTATGGGCTTCGTGGTTTTTTTGTGACGGTATATATGTGGATTCTCCCGGGTGATCTATTATGCACTCATTACTGAGCATGTGCCTGTGTAGCGAATTTCCCCCCGTGTCTGCTATCCTACAGCCCCATGTTGGGTGTTTTGCGTTAAGGTCCCCCGCTACTACTACTACGTCATCAAGATTCATGACGGTTTCTACGTCCTGCACATTGAGTTGTCTGGGTGGGAAGTAAACGCTAGCTATTGTTACCCGAGTGTTGTGTATGGTTATTGAGATGGCCGTGGCGTCGGGATGTGTTTAAGCGTGTGGGTAAGGGCTTTCTGGTGCACTATTGCTGTCCCCCCATGTGGTTTTCCGTCTGGTCTGTGGTTTCTGTAAATGTTGTAACCTGGTACCCTGAATCTGGTTTTAGGTTTTAGTAAAGTTTCGTTTAGCACTGCTATTGTAATGTTATTATTGTATAAGTGATGTTTGAATTACTGTAATTTGTTGCGTATGCCTTGAGCGTTCCAATAAAGTATTCCATGGGTTGTGTACTGTGGGGATGAGTTTCTTGTTTCATGAGCTATGTTCCTTATATTATAACTGTGTGTGTGTGTGTGTTTTTTTTTTTTTTTTTTTTTTTTGCTTTGTTTTATATTGGTCTTTATCTAGCGCCTTTTCCTTGGTGTTTTTGGTGCAGGTGGGCCACCCTCTTTCTCTTTGAGGTCGTTAACTGCATATTTCATGAGATTCAGGAAGTTCAGGAACTTTGTGTACGCATCTCGTGCATTAATTGATTTACCAAGAAGGCGTTGAAATGCTTCCTCCATCTTGGAGTAACCCCTCATTACATTGCCATCGCCTATCATTGTTAGCTGGCCTTGTATGGCGTAGTCTATATTTAGATATGGTTTCTTGGCTTTGTTGGTGACAAAGTGTAGGGGGCACTTTCGTTGGTATTTCTGTATTTTTTGTTCCTCCTTTTCCTCATCTGCCGTATTTTGCGATTCGGCAGTCATTTGTTGCTGTGCATCTTTCGTTTCAATGCCTGGCTCTTGTGCATCTGTCTGTGTTGATGTATTTTTTTGCTCTTTGGTGGCTATTTGCGAGTTTATGCTCGCCTGTATTGGCAGCTCTGGTGTATTTTCCATCATTACGATTTGCGACTGGATTCCCTCATGGCGCCTTTCTCGCATCATGAATTTGGGTTGTGGGCCACATTAGCATATGATCCCCTGTGCTCTGAAACAGGTGCCTGATACCTGCTAGGTATTGGACGGGCCGTTTGCTGAGTGGTGGGGAAGGCTATCTTGTAATACATTGGACATCCTCTCCACCGCACCCCGTGCTGATTTGTTACACAGAGCACATCTACGGGTTGAGCATTCCCTGTTATGGTGCTGGCCCGCACAGCGCGAGCAGACTTGGGGTGCCTCACAGGTTCGCGCCAAATGTCGAAACCGGAGGCACCTCCCGCACTGTGACGGGCCGTTTGGTGGCCTATATGGCTCCATTCTGACTTTGCACTGAGCAATTAGTAGTATGTGAAGTTTTTCGGTTAGTCGTTGACTAACCTTGGCTGGTTAGGGTTTATTCCCTCTTCAGCCGATTTTATGCTTTTAGCTTAAATTTTGTTTTTTGGAGAAGGATCTTGTCGACAGTATGTTGCTATACCAGTTTTTTTGTTTGTTTGTCTTGGGTTGGGAGGGTGGGGTTTCTGGGCCTACTTTGGTAGTTGGCGTGACCTATGCTGTTTGTAGGTTGTGTCGAGTTTGAGTGTTTTGTGTACATATATGTTTATGAGTTGTTTTTTTTTTCAATGTGTTTTTTTATATATATATATATTTATTTTTTTTTTATTATTATATTATTATTTTTTCCCAATGTGTTTTTTTTTTAATTATAATAGTAATAAACGTTCGTAACTCAACTCGGTCAAATCGCTTGATTTTTTATCGATGTTGGTGATGATTTGTGACTATTTTGTGCTTGTTTTATTCTGGATGTTTTAGTTTATTAGGTTTTGTAGATGTTCTTGTCCTGCTGCTTCATCTTCTTCTCGTGATTTTTGTACGATCGTCTTGATGTGTGACAGGGGCGGTGGTGTGATAACTCGGTGATTGTTTTGGGCGTTTCTTTTGTAGGCCGTTTCTGATTCCAGGAGACTTTTTCTGTGTTGGAGGTTTTCTGATTTTGTGACGTATTGTTGGTAGCCTCTAGTGATGAAGTCCTGTAGATGCTCTGTTTTGGTCAGTGTGTGCAAGTCTTTTTTGGGGTAGCATCGCGGGACTTTGGCTGCCAACCTGAGACATTTTCTTTCTATAGTGTATAGTTTGTCTAGTGTGGTCTGTGGTGTTATTGGTATGAGTGCCGATGCGCCATATGTGAGCACTGGTCTAACCAGGGCTTTGTATAAGTGTATTATTGCTTTTTGGGTTAGGCCTTCGCCGTTCTTTCTGGCTAGGTAGTATAATGTGGATAGCATTGCATTTATTTGTTTTATTTTATGATTGTAATGTTGAATTGTTTTTAATTTGCTGGTTATTTTTATTCCAAGGTAGTTGGCTGTCAGTTTGGACTTTATGTCGTGTGAGCCTATTTTTATTCTTATTGGGTTTCGCCTGAAGCATCCTTTGCGTTTTATGGCTAGTAGCTGTGTTTTGTCGGTGTTGATTTTTATTCTCCAAGTATTTGCCCACTCTGTGAAAGATTGCAGCTGTCTTTCGAGTTTTTGTTTGGCAATTGTGGGCCTCATTTCCGAGCACTGAGCAAAGGGAAGCTCGTCGCTTTATACGCCAAGCAGAGACAGCCCTCGGACAGACGACGGCCAATGACTAATCTACCCCCACCCCCAGCTGACCACGCCCTCCCCCGGCGCGCGGCTATATAATCAGCGGCAATTTCAGTGCAACTTAGAGGGACTTTGCTTCGAGATCTCAACGAGGCGACACCTTCCAGGGAAGCTCCAGTTGAAGAAGAAGTCCGCTACAAATAAGTAACCACCGCTGGAACGGCTCGGCATTGCCGTGGTTTTTAACCAAGGCCTTCGGCTCGGCCGCGGTTCTAGCAACCAAAGCTCTCAGAGCATTGCACTACCGCAGTTTAGACGGATAGGGGAATAAGGTTACAGCAAGCAGTCGCAAGACTAGCTTAAGCGCCTCTCCGAGGTCCAACCCTCTATTTCCCCGTGCTTTTTAGCGCTCGCTAACTGTTCTTTCTCTTCTACTATACATTTTTCTATTTTTAATCTCTAAACTTCTCTCTTCATCACCTTAAAGCCTATTAATATTTGCTATTTTTCTTCTAGCTATGGCAAAGACAGGTAGGACTACTTCGACCACCAAACCTATATCTCCCACTATGACCACTAGGACCAAGTCCAAATTCTATGCTCCTCCCTGTCCTTCTCCACCGGCTTCTAAGCCTAAAACCACTACTGATTCTTCTTCTTCTTCTCCTCCTCCAAAATCCGCTTCAAAACCAAAAACCTTACCTCCTAGCGCACCCCCTCCAGCCTCTGAACCTGACACCATCACTACTTCTAGCCCAACACCCCACGAGAAACATAATGAAACCTCTCCTGTGACTCCCTCCCCAGCCGGACCCAACCCATCACCCCCCTCAACCTCAGCACCCACGACACCACCCTCCGCTATGCAGGTAGAGAGGTCAAACTTGGCGCCAATATTTATTAGCAGAAACCAGGCCGCGAAATTCCACCAACTAATGAAACAGCTTAACAAACTCCCTCTAACTCACAAACGTCTTGCTGAGCAGAGACGTGTCTCCGGTGACATTGCCATAAAGCCGTTCTGTCTCAGTGATTACCAATTGATGGTGAAATATCTAAAAGACAACAGCGTACAGCACTATCTGATAGCACACCCCGAAGAAAGAACCGCACGTTTTGTGATTAAGGGGATGTACGCCGAGCTCACCGGAGAAGAGGTAATAGAAGACCTGGCTATGTGCGGTTTCAAGGCCACTAGGGCCGTACAGATGCGAAGCCGCAACAGAGATAGGACCCCCATGCCCATGTTCTTGATAGAATTGCAGGATACACTAGAAAATAGGAAAATTCTGGACCTCAGATATTTGGCGTACCTTAGAGTCAGGGTAGAAACTTATAGCAGTGCTCACGATGCCAGCAGCTCTGGCACGTGAAGCTAGAATGTAGGTCCCCAACCCCGATTTGCGCTAAGTGTACAGGACCCCATTACTCAGGAACATGCACAGTTCCACCTATGGAACGTATATGCGTTTTATGTGGCGCTAAGGGCCATGGAGCAACTTGGCGCGGTTGCTCCCCATATAACGCAGCATGTGGAAAATCCACGCGTGAGCAGCCTCCTAGACCCCCAAGAGGAGGAAGAACTCAAGCTCCCCCCGAGGCTGCTCCACATACAAGCTCAGAGTGGTTCACCAGGAATAGCAAAGGCCGAAAACGCGCAGCCGCCATAGAGAACCACTCTGCGGATGGGGAACCTCAGCCACGCGCTGAGGTGGAACCAATCAGGGACGAGCGACCCCCCGTAAACAACCACAAAAACAGAAAGCAGGTCCCTGAAAACAGGCTGCTGGGCCTTCCCCAGCACCAAAGTCGCTCGCCGAATCGGTAAACCCAGTAGAGGAAGCAGAAGCCTTCAGCGTGGTATCGGCACAACTCATAAGCACATTGGGTGTGCCAGTAAATAAATAATCAATGCATATAACACAAACACTACTGGTAAGGCAGAGCTCTGCGATTAGAGGTATGGCGAATAACATCACAGCACTCAACCTTAACCACGTCCTGTTACACCTGGTAGATTTGCTCGTTAAACACGTTCATTGCTAATTTAGACACATTGAGAACAATCACATGGAATTGCAAAGGCATACGCAAAAAGTTAAGCATTTAACTGATCTATTACAAACACACTCAATTCCCATAGCATTATTAACTGAAACCCATATAGATCAGAAAGACCGTCTATCCATTCCCGGACACCGTGTATACAGAAATGATAGAGATCGTAGGGGAGGGGGGACTGCGATAGCTATTCACACAAACGTAGAACACAACCAGATTAATTCCCCAATATTGACTCACGCTGAAGCAACAGCAATAAAAAATTTTATTCACAACACTGAAATCGTCATAGTGTCAGTATACAATCCCCCAGGGGAGGTAGACACAGATGACATTGACAAAATCATGCAAATAGGGCATAGAGTAATTGCAGCAGGAGATTACAATTGTAAACACCAAATTTGGAACTGCGCAGATACTAATGCACAAGGAACTAAATTACTAAACCACATAAATAACACAAATTATCTAATCACAGGCCCAGACGAGCCAACATTCGTACCACATAAGCCCAATCAAACACCAGACATTCTGGACATTGCACTATTAAATAATATCCCCTTTGACCTGGATGTAAAAGTATTGCAGGAGCTGACATCAGACCATCTACCGGTACTCTTGACAGTCAATGCTCCCTTCAGGCCAAAACCAGAACCCTTAAGACACAACTTCAATAAGGTGGACTGGGAAGAGTTCACGGTTACGGTAGATCTCTGCCTACCAGAACTCCAAATTAACAGGAACGAAGAACAGGACGAAACAATCCAAAAACTAGAACTGGTCATAAACACAACCATTAATACATGCGTACCCTTGAAAAGACAATTCACAGTTAATGTCAGATATCCCCAAGATGTAAAAGAGATGCAAAAAGCTCAAAATAAAGCCAGGCGTAAATGGCAGAGAACTAGAAATACAATACATCGAACAGAATATTATCATGCGCGCGAACTAGCAAATAACAAGGCCAGGACCTACATTAGAAATCAATGGAACGCACACTCGAAAATCTCAACCCACAACAAAACACAGTATGGCGAATTGCGAAATGCTTAACGCGCACAAGCACAAATATACCGCCACTACAAATTAATAACACCGTAGCAGAGATCCCCTAGGCTAAGGCCGAAGCGTTTGCGGTCACTTTAGAGGAGGTATTCTCTCATAATCCCGCAAACAGGCAAGACGATTTCATTCAAGAAGTCGAAGATGAAGCCCAAATCTTAGGTCAGAGAAGAACACACAACAAATTGCGAAAAACAAATGCAGGAGGAATAAGCTGGATTATAAAACACCTACCAGCAAGGAAAGCACCAGGCCCAGACAAGATACCAAATGTGGTACTAAAGAATTTACCCAAAAGGGCAGTAACATTGCTTGCCAAAATATTCAACTACACGCTCGAACACGGCAGGTTTCCAACTGCATGGAAAGAGGCAAAAATCCTACTTTTCCCAAAAGTAAACAGAACTCTAGCACTACCGATTAACTCCAGGCCGATCAGCCTATTAAATCCGATGAGCAAGGTATTAGAAAAAATGATACTGAAGCGAATACATTCACACTACACAAACAAAATATACTTATACCCGAACAGTTCGGATTTCGAGCACATCATTCCACTACACTACAACTGTTAAGAATGACGGAGCAAATCACCAAAGAGTTCAACACAAACAAATCGACAGGTGCCCTCTATTTAGATATTGAACGTGCCTTCGATAAAGTATGGCATGCAGGGCTACTCAGAAAACTGAAAGTCTACGAATTTCCTGACACTGCTATAGCCCTAAATAGGGACTACCTCTATGACCGACGATTTCACACCTCAGTAGAGGACGCAGTCTCAAGCTCCAAACAAATCCGAGCAGGAGTTCCACAAGGAAGTATAGTGGGACCAACATTGTTCAATTTATACATAAATGACATGCCAGAATTGGTAAGAACCAACAAGTACATATACGCAGATGACACTGCTATAACCACACAATCCACTCACCCACGAATTATACACTTACGCCTACAAAATGCTTTAGACTCACTTGAACCATGGTTCAAGAAGTGGAGAATTAAAGTAAACGCGAGGAAAATACAGGCTATAGTCTTCACTAAAAGAATACAGCACCGTAAAGGCAGAAACTTGCTACAACCACTTAACTACCAATGCGAAATTATCGAGTGGAAAGACCAAGTGACCTACTTAGGTCTTGTCATGGACCAAGGCCTAACCTGGAGTAGGCATATAGCTAAAGTCAGAGCCAAGGCTAATGGTCAACTAAACAGATTATATCCCATCATCAATCTCAACAGCCAATTAAAATTAAACATGGGAATTACCCTATATAAAACGCTAATAAGAACGATCATTACGTACGCATCCCCTGTATGGGGCTACGCTGCAAAAACGCACATACATAAATTACAAACACTCCAGAATAGAATAATTAGAATAATTGCCAAACAACCCCCAGTAGCGCCGGCTTATCTCCTTCATGAGGAGCTAATACTGCATTCAATTGAGCAGTTCATAAAAATCCAAAGTTACAACCTGTATAAGTGTAAAGCAAGAAACAATAATGAACTAATACAAGAACTAGGCACCTATGAAGCAGAAAATAACAAACACAAGAGACCGCTCTCTCTATTTGACAGAACCCTCGGCCTGGGGGAACCAGATTTAAATACACAAGAATATCTAGAATCGCTAGTAAGAATTCCATAATAAAATTACACATGTATGTGTCTACGACATTAGTTTGGTGGCCCTTGAAGTCCTTACTTTCTGAGTCAAGGTGGATCCGGGGATTTGAGGGACCCCCACTTTACAGCGACCTGGCAGACCACTAACGGACCTTCTCTGGTATATAGATAATAGAATGTAACTAATAAGCAATAAGAGTAAGTGTTGTATTACAGGTAAAGCAGCATTGGGCGTGGCCATCACTTGGATGGGTTACCACTAAGGCCATGAGAAACCAATGATGTCTCTTATAAGTGACTACGCCCTCTCTAGTTAAAGGGTTGAACACAACTAACTAATGACTTCGCCAGACAGGGCAGCAGTAGTTGTAAAAATATAACTAGCTTAGAATAGATACCAAAATGAAATATCTAAATGACTATGTCCTTATGTTACAGGGCTGCAGACATACAAAATACACCAACGACTTTACCCGAAAGGGCTGAAAATGTTATACTGACTACGTCCTTTTTGTTACAGGGCTGCAGATATATACACATGCAATATGTACTTATTCCTCACGACAAATCTTCCAAGGGCGCAATCAGGGTTCCGGTCATGGTTGCGTCCTGGCCCTCACTCTCTCCTGGCTATGGCCTCTGGCCAGCCATAACACCCGCTCCTTGAATCCGCAGGTGCAACAAGCAGTACTGCAGCATTCCTACACCCGAATTATCTCCAGTGGAGTGGTTTTATAGTGGGTATTGCCAGTTTAGTTTGACCCCCACACTTGGCAGAGTTATCCCCTCTGTCGCCTGTAGATTGGGGTTTTCCACTCCACTCGAAAAAAAAAGTGCAGCTTAGGACTTCGCTTCGAGATGGCAAAGAGGGAGCAACAACGCAGACCAGCAGCTCCTACAGCAGCCACCGCTTCTCCGGCATCCGCCGGTAGGAAGTGCTCGCCGGCAACTCCGCCACCTGCCGTTACACCGGCAGTCAGCGCTGCACCTTTGCCGCGCTCACCATCACCACCGCCGCCGACCGCCGCTACTTCACCGGCAGCCAACACTACATCGCCGCCACCGCTGAGCCCCACGCCACCGCCACCCCCGTACAGTGCCGGGGTTAGGGAGGTCCCTCGGGATCTCTCCACCCGGCACCTCCTCGCCGCTGCACAATCTAGATGGCTTTCATGTTCGAGGGCCACTAGAATTATCTATGACCGGGGCCCGACACCACTAGTAAGGGTGGAGCTACAGGACTGATCAGACCTGGATGCCGCCTTGGCGTCAGGATTGCCCTTATCATGGCGGTTTCTGCACGTTGAGGCAAGCAGACAGGAAAGACATCGGCCCTGCCGTCGCTGCTGTGCCTACGGGCACAGCCAAGAAGAATGCTCTTCACCGCGGAAGTGCCACTACTGTGGCACCAACGCATTCACTTCGGAGTGCACTGGGCACGACCTCCGCCGCCGTCGCCGGTTCTGTGCCACCTGTGGTGGTACGGGACATTTCAACGGGCAGGCCCAGTGCCCCATCTACCCAAAGAGCAGGCACTCATCGCCTAAACCAGCCCGGACACCAGCATCTACACACCCATCTCAGCAGACTGAACAACCAACACCAACCAACCTGCAGAAGGAAATCCAGGGCCTAAGTGAGGCCAGTCATGACCTCCACGCGGAGGTCCTGATTCTTACGGCTAAGCTGATGGCCTTGGAGGACAGGCTTCAGGAACAGGACAGCACCACTTCACATCCAGAACTTCACCAAGCAATAGCAACAGCAGTCACCGACATCCGACTCATCTTCAGGGAGGAGGTGAGAGCTCTACTGGAGAAGTCGGCACCTCAAACTTCCAAGTTCAGCATCCAAGGTAGACACCAAGGGCTTAGGCTTGAAAACGTCCCAGGATACGACGACTGGCTCAACAGAGTCAACCAGCACTAACTCCATCCTTCACCCTAGAATTCCTTCATTCCTCTCCCCGAATACTCCGCGGTGGCAATCTGGGCCTTGGTCAAGTCCGTCTCCCAGTCCTCATTTCACCCCTCTGACGGCACCCTGCAGTCAGTTAAATTATCGCCTTAAATCCGAGGGTGCAATCATGCGGTACCGCCCCTCCTTTCTTCCTTCTAATACCGGTGGAGGGGTTTTTTAGTCGGTATGCCCACATGGGAGACCCCGACACTCCGGGCTTGCCCGGGTTAGTCCATAAGGTGGATTTTCCCCTCCACTCGAAATTAAAAAAAAAAAGGTGCAGCTTTCGGCGAAACGTCGGTTATACCAACCACTGGACCACGGCCTACAAGCCCAGCAAACTTAGATAGTAAGATTGATAACGCCGGCCGTGAAAGCCTAAGCCTCTACATAATACAGATTCAGCTAATATATTATCTCTGATGA
The DNA here is from genome assembly GCA_030762935.1 of Hymenopus coronatus. Lineage (NCBI taxonomy): Eukaryota > Metazoa > Arthropoda > Insecta > Mantodea > Hymenopodidae > Hymenopus > Hymenopus coronatus. Next base: position 198,966,978 of record CM060900.1, on the reverse strand, counting down.
GCTTCATAGAGCCACATATGCAGGGACACGCTCTACCGGAGATAAATCAACCCGTATATACGAGTACTGCCTAATTGTAACGTTGTCCTGTGGTCGGAGCATACGACCAAATTCTTATTCTGGTTGAGCAGCAGTTAAAGTTCTGATTATTGTGGTCTAATTTCGCCTATGTTTCACTGTAGGATAGCCACTGTCTATATTAAGGGATAAGTTCTAAATTGAAAGAGGTTTGCGCATAGAGGGCCGTACTGGGCCGGGTAATTAATTAATTTAGTTATTTATTCGTTCGCTGTCAGACTAACACTTTTTTTTTTCAGGAACGCGATCATCTGCTTACGCAGTGTCCATCTGGCAGTGAGGACAATTCCTGTTCCATCTCCACCGGAGAGGACTCGTTTCCAATAGAAAATTTCGGTTCGAGAACCTCGATCCGATTGGATGTAGTGATCTCCGAAGATGATGATTACCGATCTGTGTTCCCCCCAAAAGATTCCTCAGAAGAGTATCTACGTGGAGAGTGACTTGGACTTTTCCTTCCCTTAGATGTTTTAGGTACAGCCTTTATATTAGCTTTCAGGAAGTCAGTTCTGGCATTGGTCGACCAGAAATTCATCGCTGGTAAAGAATATCCTACGGTGTGCCCGCGATATGGCCTGAGGTCGACGGCTTAAGTGACAACTTTGCCGGACTACTTTTTACATTGACAGATTTGGTAGATGCTTATGCCGATGTAGACGTAGATTTTGGAGGCTTGGCTAGTTTTCTGGCTTTGAGTATCTTTTCTGCAATGGTGGCACCGTTTGTATCGTTTACCGACTCGTGGCGGGATTAGCTGTAACCTAGCTAAAAGTATCAGCCTTCGGAACAGAGCGTTGATGGATAAGGAGGAGCTTCTGAGAAGGACCTTCACTCTCACCTGCATCTCCTTGATAGCTCTTTCCTCTGCAAAACAGAAGCATTCTTCGGAATTAGATGGAAGTTCACCGCTGCAGTTAACGCAAGATAGAGTTGACTAATAGATGTTTCGTACGTAACGTTTCCACAATTGACACACTTAGACTGGTCAGTGCAAAATTCACTTGTGTGGCTAAAGCTCTGACACCATGAACATCTGAAGGGGTTCGGATTATACGGCATAATCTCAAAGGCTTCATACCGTTCTTTAATTCTTTGAGGGAGATCTACGCGATGGAACCTAAGGAAAAGCGTAGGGTAGGCATGATTTCACCATTCACTTTCCGTTAATCCTATAAACAGATATAGCGTCTTGTTCCGACATATTCCCTTGAATCTCTTCATTGGATGAACCGTCCAATTCGCAGGTGGTTACAAAGACGTGCGAGAAGTTCGACGTATTACGCACCTCGACCTTTATCGGGTAGCTGTTTAACATAGCTGCTCTCAGTAGCTTCACTGTGTGGAATGCTGAAGTTGCCCCTGTTAGGAGCGTACCATTGCTTGCTTTTGTGCAAGATTGCGCTTGGATAGAAAAAGGTATAACCGACGTAAATTTTCTTCCTTCCTCTGTTCTTGTTCTCACCAAGCAGTGAGGACCGGTAGACTCGACAACTGTCTTTCAATACACATTAGGCCTGTTTATTTTTTATTTTTATATTTTTGCAATGGAAAAGAATATAAAAGTTCATCCCTCAGTGAGGGAACAACCCTTTATGGTTTCAGGACTACACAGACAATATAGCGGGTTCGCCGTCCCACTCAACCTGGAGATCGATGAAATACCGTATCGGTTGGTTAGGGATGTGTTAGTCTATAACCTCCCGTTTAGGTGAAGCAGGAACCAACGTGGTGCATTAAGGTTTCGCACACTTCTTGGTCATTGAAGAACAGAAGGCCCAGGATCAGATACGCAGCACTCTTCCAACCATTTACCCCCTTCCACCGAAAAGGGTCAGCACACACGACCTACACGTGGGTAGTATTTTTGACTGATTCCCTTGCCACTATGAAGAACCCATTCAGAGGAAGTCAGGGTTGGTTCGGGTTCGCTAAACCCGTACCTACCATAGTAGGTTACTGAGGGGAAACTTAAACGAAAAGTGGTAAGTACAGCAGTATATGTACTTAAAACCAGGAAAATAAATAAGAAGTCCTTTGGAAGTGGTGTATATGTTGAAGCAGATTACATGTTGCTTTGATTACCTATTGCACCAGAATGGATATTAAGTAATTTGTTCATAGGTCTGTAGAAAGTGGGACTTACTTCCTAACCAGAATAAATAATTATTTTAATTTACACTTAACCAAAAACGTTATATTCCTTATTAGATAATTGTGCCAGTAAAAGTAAAAGGAAACTATAAGGGTGGCTAGATTGCTAGTATAACTTAATTTTAAAATGTGTTCTGCTCCAAATAGAAATAATGTTTGGGGAATCGTTAAACAACAACGAATGCAGTTTAATATAATGCATAGAAGTTAGTTGAGGCAGTCTCAGAACAGATACCTTGCAGTACCAATACAGAAAAGTCAGCCCTAACAGCGTACACATGGAACACTATCACTCATAGAGCAGCGGTAAGGAGACTTTGTATACGCAGCGTAAGAAACATGAGGGATTAGATGTAAGGCAAAGTTACGGGGAGGATTTGGATTTGAATCTGCCCTTAATAAAAGGAGATGATGATGACAATGACGATGATGATCATAACGACGACAACGACAATAATAATAATAATAATAATAATAATAATAATAATAATAATAATAATAATAATAATAATAATAACAATAATAATGTAACTCTGCAAATAGTTTTATGGTGCACATAGTTTTATGGCGGGTCAGCTGTTTTTTAAAGCTATTGTTTACTGTGTAATTATGGGTAAATTTAGGAACAGAGGGTTAGGAAAACTAAGCATGGTGAAAAATCACATGTAATAACTTAAACAACCAGTTGTTTAGTATCTTCACACCAGCAAACATGTAATAAGTACACCCAACCTTTAAAACCTGTAATACAAAGCTAACATTAACAGCAGTGCTTCTAAATAAATAATTTTGAAGTAATAGTTGATTGTTGTCGTCCATTGTTACACCTACGTTAGTGGACAGATATGCCGTGGGGGAGTTCTTTTGACATCCAAACTGCGATTGTCACACCTGTAGGAGCGGACAAGTGTGCTGTCAGCAGGTTCATTCATATCGAAGCCAAGAATTGTTACACCTGAGTAGGTTTGTGACACCATCGGCAGTTTAAACCTATTACTACTACTACTACTACTACTACTACTACTACTACTACTACTACTACTACTACTACTACTACTACTAGTACTACTACTACTAATACTACCACTACTACTACTACTACTACTACTACTACTACTACTACTACTACTACTACTACTACTACTACTGTTTCATGTGGTTTCCTTCCACCTCATCGATAGATATAAAAAGGTGAACGAGCCCTGCAAAGAGTTAAATTTTTAACAGGGAATGCATAGCGTGCAACAGTTGAGTGCATTTTTTTTTACGGAAAGTTCGGACTATGCAGTGGTAGCCGCCGCAAAAAAAGGCCGAAAGGGAAATAAACGGAAGAACTGTAGCTAAAGGATCGAAGAAAGACATTTGTTAGAAAGCAGATTTTCATTTGTAATCAGTGGACGAATTAAAGTGTTGTTTGTTAGAATAATTACACCGTTTTAATTCCATAAGTATCAGGTGCGGGAATTATTGTCACTATGTAGGAGATGATGAACATTTTACCGCGGGAGTAAAGAACATAAAAACAGGAATGGAAGAAATGAATGTGTAATTGAAATCCAGAAAGGAAAAAATGGAGAAAAGATGCCGCGATGATGGAATCCTAAATGGAGAAGATGAGAACCGAGATAACGACTGTGAATAGCATTACGGAGAAGATGAAGCAAAAAAATGGAATCCAAAATGGAACGAAACAATGAAACGGGAAATTGAGAACCTGAAGAAGGTATCGAAAATAACGACGAACTTCTGGACGGCGTGCAAATGGAAGTGGAATATCTTGGGGTAAAGGGGGAACAATGGAAGATCATGACCAACGACTTAATGTCCTGGAAGGAAGCACCAAAGAAATGAACACGATGATGGAAAGGATGATCGACGGTAGGCTCAAAGACTTGCGGTACGAGACGACAGGACGCAAAAAAACATCTGCAAGCGTCAAGCTACAAAAGCTCGATAAAAACATTCACCTTCAAAGTCTTCTGCCGACAGCTCGGCGCCCTCACCACAAATAATCAATGTTTGCCAGAAGAGGAAGCCGCACAAATGACAGCAAACTGCCAAGGACGGGTGGCAAACATACTGAATCCGATTCCAATGTCAGTGATGTTCGGAGAGATCTGGGAGGCTCTCGAGAACCGCTTTGGGAACCATCGCTTGTTTGCAGCCCATCGTAGTCACCTTAAATCGAGGCTGCAACAGCAAGGACAGGTGATGCAGGGGTTCACCCGGCAAATGAAGAGTTGGTGAGCAAAGCCCTACTGAAACTAACACCTAGTTACGTGTCCCAGGAAGCCGCCTACTCCTTTGTCGACAGGGTACGTGACGCCGAGATACGACAGCACCTTATGCTCGCCGGCTACAGGAACGTTGGCGAGGAGCTAACGGCAGTATTAAGGATGGAGACGGCCAAGACAACAACTGCATCGACTTTGAAGTCGAGGAATATTCTCTACGACGGGGACTGAGATACAATCCAAAAATGACTTCTCAGTGAAGTGCACTGGGTCACCTTGTGAAAGACTGTCCATACCAAGGCACCAATCCGGCAGAAAACAAGTAAGGACCGGTGTGGCGAGGGGTCCAGTATGACTTATACACATTACTCGTGGGTGCGATTAGTTTTCGGCACTTTAGCTTCCACATCTATCAGGTGTGGCCTCAAGTAAGCGACCGCCGAAATGACACAGACAGCTATACCGCACTCTTTCTCCTCAACCTTGGTGCAGTAGCCGCACCCTCTGGAGAGAGTGGTTTGAACATGGCATCCCATTGAAGTGCCTCTTTGCTTTCCGATGTTATAATGTGCAGTTGTACTCTTGGAGTCTCTGGGCACAACGACCTGCCTGGGACTCCATATTTCTGAATCTCAACAGCCATGTGAGGGAGGAGTGATCAGTTCTCAGGTGGAATAGTTGACCGTACTAGTGGAGGTGCTTCAGCCATGAACTCTCATCGGAAAACGCAAACTTTTTTTTTCTGCCTTGAAGAGCGTCTTTCTGTAGTAGGAAATTTCCTGCCTCTGTTCATCCGGAACCTAGGTTAGAATACCTCCAATGCCAATTTCGCTGGCCTGGCCCCAGTGTCCATAATAAAGAGACTATCATGTTGTGGAAATTCTAATATAGGTACACTGAGAAGTGCTGACTTTAACGACAAGAATGCATTCTAACACGCTCCTGACCACATGTAAGACCGGTGCTCTTCCGATGTCCACGATGTCGTAGAAGCTTCTGACGAGCCGGCAGCAGAAGCTGCATAGGCCCAGGAAACTTCGCAGCCTTCGTTTGTTTTTCGGGAAATGCCAACCTCTCACTGCTCGAGCTTTATCCAAGTTCGTGGCCAGTCCAGATGGTTGGACTATGTGGCTCAAGAAGTTCACCTCCTTGAAAAAGAGTTGACGCTTCTTTGCATTACCTTAACCCATTAATAATGATTGTCCACGTATGAGAACAGTTTAGCAAATAAAATAATTATAAACAACATATAGACCTGTTTAGAAATATAATATAAAAAGCCTTATTGTACTTCTATAATTGTATATAATTTTTCTTTCAAAAAATTTTCAACAATAATATCCTGTACTTGGCTACAAAGGAAATCCGTATTTATACTCAGATGCAGCAGTGCAATAAAAATAAAATAATCAGTTCAATGGTTGTGAAATTTAAATTACACCCATATGCTCTTTTTAACAAAAGTTAAAAGAAAGGGATTAAACCTTATATTCAAGCATTTGTTTACGATTTTATATGGAAAAAGATGATAAAATTGATATCTTCGAATGGTAAACACTGGCCTAATGTGTATATTTGCACTCGAATTATATCTCATAAGTTTAATGTTTATCAAAAACGTTTTATCATTCTCTCATTGTTATGTGTATCAGTGTTACAGTTATTGTTGAGAAATTAGTTCCAACTGTCGCCAGTCAGATGTAAGTGAGATTTCAAGAGGGAAGCTTCAAGAACCCAGTTTCTCTAAGGTAAGACCAATTTTTACACACGTTTTATTAATGTTATATCATTTTTATTCTGTAAAGAATGAAAACTATAGCTAAACTTATTGAATAAGGTCTTGTATATGACGCAAATGTAACATACTTTGGAATAATTTCAGACCCCACATCATTATGCCAAGAAGGAATCAGTTTGGGATTGAACTTCGAATGTTATATGAGGCTTCTACTTACTTACAGCAGATATTAGATGATCCCGGCAAGTGTGTTGAAGATGCAGATCTTATTGTCCTTCCACCTGATGACGTAGATGGATTAACTTATGAAGATAACTTTGACGACAACCTAATTAAAGCTTAAGTTATTGATGTACCTGGCAGGTTATAATTACAATATAATTTGAGAAGTGAGTGTGGCATTAAAACCTTCACTCCAAAACCAGAAAGTGCCTTATATAATGAGGTACATGAAAGTGGGGTGTAACCCACATGGAGGAAGATGGATCTAGAATATTCACATACACTGGCTAATGATTCCTTGACATCTGAAGATAAAGCAAAATTACTGCTTGAATTTAGAAACCAGGCTCCTTTTAAAGTTTTCGAGAAAAAATTGTCTTACGACATTGTAACACATGTAATGAAAGAAAGTGTTATGTGTGCAACTACAGCGAATAGTCAAATAGACTTTGTATTAAGCAATGAATATCAGAAGGGCTTTCTTGGCCTAATAATGCATTCAGTTTACAACAAATTCCACAACAGACTTATATTGGTCGTCTTCTGAGGACGTTGGCGTAAAGTTGATTCAAGAAGCTATGCCTAGAAATCGCTTCAGGAAAATAAAATGAATGCTACATTTATATGATAATACAGACTTAAAGGTTCTAGAGAATAAGGCTGACAAATGCTTCAAAATCCGCTCAGTAATGGCAATGATAAACAAAAGCTTTCAAAGTTTTGGACACTTTGAGCAGGATATCTGTAGATGAGATGATATGGTGGATACTGTGGACTTAAAAAATCATCAAAGGAAAACCAATAAGGTTCGGGTTCAGACTAAGAGCCTTGTGTGGGGTTTCAGGGCACTGTTGTAAGTTTTACCCGTATACTGGTAAAGCACAATATGATTATTCTGAGGAAAAAGGAAAGTCTAGGGACAAGGGTAGTTGCAAACCTACTTTCCGTAGTCCCTGTTCCATTGAAACATGCTGGGTGTTTTGATAACTTTTTTACAAGTTATCTCCACTTAGTTGAGTTCAAGAATATGTGATTTCGTGCTACAGGCACAGTCAGAGAAAACCGTACAAGAAGGTGCCCTCTGCTCAATAGTAAAGAAATGAAGAAGGAAGAAAGAAGGAGGAACATACGGTTTCCGTTTTGACAGGGAAAATGAAATTTTGGTTTTGAAATGGAATGATAGCAGTGCTGGAATAGTGACCAGCAATTATGACTATGTTGTTTCCATAAATAATATAAGTCGCCACGGTAGGAAAGAAGGTAAGAGAATTCTAGTTCCACAATTGCATGTAATAAAGAACTATAACACTGACATGGGAAGATTTGACAAGCATGGCTGCTTAGTGTCTAAATACATTTCCATATGAGAAAATAAATGGTATTGGTCATTATTTACAAGAATGCTCAACATGAGCATTGTGAGCTCCTGGATAATTTATAAGCTGGTAAATTCTAAGGATAGAACACCAATGACACTCCTGGATTATAGAAGCCAAACCTGCATTTATTACCTCAAAAGAGGATATCCAGGACTAGTGCAAAGAAGAAGGATAAGAAAACCAGTAGTTATAGTCACAGATGTTCGTTATGACAATAAAAGCCACACCAAAAACAAACGAGACAAATAAAGACGATGTCACATGGAAAACCCACAAAGAAAAGCCAGGCTCATTTTGTAAAAAACATAATATTATACTGTGTATTAGAATTTTGGACCATATCACACAAAGTAAAATACAATGCATAATTTACATTTATATTAGATTGTTATAAAATAATGTAGATGATATTTGTGACTCAGAAAGCTATTTTCTTTTATCCACAAAAACATGCACAAGGTAAAATATATAAAATATAATGTAAAGTTTATATTAGTATTTACATTACATTATTGTAAAATGGTGTTTATATTAATTGTGACTCATAAAAATATGTTGTTTTTGTCGTGTAATTTTGTATATCACTAATAGCCAGTGTCCTCATTTCAGGCCAGTGTTTTAACTCCCCAATGTTGTCAAATAAAATAAATAATATTTCTGATTCATTAAACGTATATAGGACATAATATTCAAATTGCAATTTTTTCATTAAAAATAATTTTGGCGTTAATGGGTTGAGTTAGCTGCTCGCAACCTCTGCACCACTTTGCTTCAGTTCTCGAGATGGTCTTCTAATCTGTCGCCCACGACGATGGCATCATTCAGATGAAGCGGTCAGGCGTCGTAAGTCAACCCTCTCATCATTGATCCATGACACGCTGGTAGTTGGTTGGCATATTGCAGGGGCCAAAGCGCATAAACTTAAACTGTCAAAGCCCTTGGCCAATCGAAAATAGTGTATTCCCTTTGTCACTGAAATCTAAGTCCAATATTCAGCGTCTTGATTTCAAGTCCAAAGTCAATTTTTGCTGGACATGGTCAAGTAAGTTCAGGATGTCGTCAATCCAGGGTAAACAGAAACAATCCTTTCTGGCGATGAGACTAAACTTTCCCTAATCAATGCAGAAGTTCAGCTATCCGTTCTTCTTTCTCTTCTTAATCACCGATGCTACAGGGATTCTTCAATGATTCCCCTAGATTTCATATGCTGCAGCATGTCCCGTAAATCTGGTTGTCTTGCCAGAGGAACAAGTCTTGATGATTGCGGTGTCAATGTTATGGTGTACTCCATCAGTGAGGCCTTAATCAGCGTATTCTTCTCTGAAGACACACTGGTAACGTCTAAGTAGACGCGGACGCTCTCTCGTTGTGAAGCGGTCAGATGGTCGACCACCTTTTTCAGAAAGTGTTTCAGCCAGGGCCCACGGTCCTGGAGGTCGGATCAGTTACACGGCAATATATTCGCTAGTTGCTCGCAATTTCCTAACTCTGTCGCGGTCTAAACGTCCTGGTCGGCGTGCAGTGGTTTCAGAAGTCCCACGGACACTTCCACTTATAAGGCAACAATGACCGGGCAACGCATAATCTGTTGAATTGTGTTTGCCGTCCCATACAAAAACTCCTTGACCGTTACCCGTCCAGGTGCACCTTCAACACCACCTTGCCTTTTGCGGGCACAATTATATCGTCCTTCAGGATCACCCATAAGATCCCTGGATGTTCGTGGAGGCTCCGATTAGCACCTCGTGTCGACGAGTCAAAAGTTTTTCCGGCCGACGTCGACTGTCACCTTGTAGCGTTTGAGTGTATACATACCCCGAATGACGTCCTCAATTACCCTTGCAAAGAACACCCACAAACTCATTCCGTCCCAGTGTCATCTCCAGGAGGGTATCCTCCAGAGATAAGATGTCGCCCGACACTGTCCTAATTGGTAGTGCCGCTTGGTTGTTCGTGTCGATAAATTCTTCGCATTTCTGATTGCAGTTACGACAGCACTGTGCCTACTTGTATCTGGCATAGCCTTCCTTGTTACCAGCCGTCTGCAATATGGCTGTCGTCTGCTCTTCGGTCCAAGACATGTAGCGGCGCTCGAGAGGATGGTGAATTAGGCCCCGACTTGCCCCTCGCCACACCGGTCCTTACTTGTTTTCTGCCGGATTGGTGGCTTGGTATGGACAGTCTTTCACAAGGTGACCCAGTGCACTTCACTGAGAAGTCACTTTTGGATTGTATCTCTGTCCCCGTCGTAGCGAATATTCCTCGACTTCAAAGTCGATGCAGTTGTTGTCTTGGCCGTCTCCATCCGTAACTAGATGTTAGTTTCAGTAGGGCTTTGCTCACCAGCTCTTCAATTGCCGGGTGAACCCCTGCATCACCTGTCCTTGCTGTTGCAGCCTCGATTTAAGCTGACTACGATGGGCTGCAAACAAGCGATGGTTCCCAAAGCGGTTCTCGAGAGCCTCCCAGATCTCTCCGAACATCACTGACATTGGAATCGGATTCAGTATGTTTGCCGCTCGTCCTTGGCAGTTTGCTGTCATTTGTGCGGCTTCCTCTTCTGGCAAACATTGATTATGGGTGGTGAGGGCGCCGAGCTGTCAGCAGAAGACTTTGAAGGTGAATGTTTTTATCGAGCTTGTGTAGCTTGACGCTTGCAGATGTTTTTTCGCGTCTTGTCGTCTCGTACCACAAGTCTTTGAGCCTACCGTCGATCATCTTTTCCATCATCGTGTTCATTTCTTTGGTGCTTCCTTCCAGGACATTAAGTCGTTGGTCATGATCTTCCATTGTTCCCCCTTTACCCCAAGATATTCCACTTCTATTTTCACGCCGTCCAGAAGTTCGTCGTTATTTTCGATACCTTCTTCAGGTTCTCAATTTCCCGTTTCATTGTTTCGTTCCATCTTGTCCATTTTGGATTCCATTTTTTTTTTTTTTTTTTTTGCTTCAACTTCTCCGTAATGCTATTCACAGTCGTTATCTCGGTTCTCATCTTCTCCATTTAGGATTCCATCATCGCGGCATCTTTTCTCCATTTTTTCCTTTCTGGATTTCAATTACACATTCATTTCTTCCATTCCTGTTTTTATGTGCTTTACTCCCACTGTAAAATGTTCATCATCTCCTACATATATGGTACATTGATGACCGGACATTTTTCGCATACGCTGGCAAAGAAACTGGATTCTTATTTTTACCAATTATTCAAAATTAGTTTTCATGTGAACGGAAACCCCACGCGGGTTATAGTTCGCAAATTCCTTCCGATGTTCACCATACGTGACCTGAATATTTCTAGGAGTGGCAAGTTCATCTGTTTTATTTACCCACTCCCATAATGTATTATTGCCACGGTTACAGCACCTCCGGGAGGAAGCCCTTATTGCCGGGAACGTTACGCAGGAGCCTTTGCTGCGTGCTCTCGCTGTTTTAAGAACGGTTCCGGCGATATATGAGACGCCGGTACGACTGGTCTATTTAATGGACGGGGATTCTTGATTTCTCGATCAAAATTTCAATATCGATATGCACTTTTCGTAAGGAGGTACAGAATCGCCAACGCTTCTGGCTATCGTTCGTAGACGAGTTACACCTGAGGCTTGGACTGCCTGAGCCACATCTATTTACGGATGGCTGGAAAACGTAGACTGCAGTTTGTGCTGCTTTTTATGATTGGGTCACTGGCACAACTCTGACTTGGACAGTTTATCCATAGATGATCATTCATACACCTGTAACCATACGCTGTTCGTTTTCGGGTCTCTTGTTTAGTACTATTGACGGACAATCCTTATGGAAATACTTTTCGGATACTTAACAGCAAATCTATACCATTCTATTGAAAAACGTTCTTCGCACTTTCTTGGCATCGGCCGTTGTGTATCTGAACTGGGTACCCAGACATGTTAGCCTGCGTGGGAATGACATCACGGACGCCGCGTTCAAGCTACTATTGAATGTGTATTGGCGGAATTTTTGGTACCACCACATGATATGCTATCCTCAGTCACTGGAACACTTGATGCTCCAAATGCCGCGGGGAAATTCTGCATTCGTTCGTGACGTCGCGACCTCGGTTATCGCTAAAAAATCTTCAGACTTATTTTCGTCTACTTTGTAATACTGCACGGACACCGGAATATTTATTTCGCATTCTTAAACGTGCAACTAATCTTTGCGATTGTGGATTGCATGGCGTCCCACATCATTTATTGTTTGCGTGTCCCCGTTACTAGGTTTCTACTACTGCATTGCTTGATCCTTTGTATCGTTTTCTACCTTCTGGCCTGCTGCATCTTATGGTATTATTATTACCGCTCTCTTACCGTGTGTGTAAAACTTTATATAGATTTAACGTTAAAACCAAAATTAATATTTAATTCCTATTTAATCCTGCTCCTACACTTTTACATCGTATCTTTTGTCTAGTCTTTTTTCTGGACCGAGTAGCCGAACTTTACAGTTGGCAGCAGCGTCGATAAAGAAACCCGGCTGAAGAATAAGTTTTGACTTATTAGCAATTTGGCGACCCTGAAACTGTCTTTCTGCAATTGTGGAAGTTTAGGGAAGGTGTGATTATCGTCTGGGTGAAGAAAATGGTATGTATCAATTACTCATGTAGAATGCGAAAATGTTTGTAATAATACTTTATTAGGTAAATTACCTCCCTACTTCACAGACAACTAATTATACCCATAATACTTGTTGTGGAAATAATTCCACGTGGTGGCTGTCGCTTACATTATTGGAGGTTAACGTTAAATCTTTTCTTGTAATCAAAGTAGTATAATTCTGGAGCTGATGGTACAAAGCGAAGGGCATGGCATAGTGCATGGAACCTTTTTGCTTACGTTCAAATAAAACACTAAATGAAGGTTGAAGTCGAGTACTTTGGAAAAAATTAAGCATAATGGTGCATCATGTGGCGTTCTTAAGAAAAGTATATTATTGGGAAGTGCATTGGTTAACAGTCAAGAAATGGCTAATCATTGCGGCAGGCGCTAAGTGAATTGTTATTAGTATACAATGGTTCCACCACTTGGCATTACTTCTATACGCGGGTACTTTTGTTATTTCGTCATTAGAGCCGTATTGTAATTACTTACTGGTCTGTTATAAACATTTAGGGCCCTAAGCCGCAATGCGTAGCCGAGGGATATTTTTATAAGTTGAGTGTAGCAGTTGCGGCCGAAGGCGACAGGGTGTAGACGATGAATCTGTGAAGCAAAAACCCCAATGTTCCCAAGAAGAAGACAAAATTTTGGCAATCTGGCTACTTTCACATCTGAACAACTTAGCGCGTGTGTGCGTGCCGCGCACATGACAGTATATGGGTGGTGGAACCGTCGTATAGCTTTACCAATGAATTGACTAATTCAGAAGAATGCGTTAAACAAGTGCCTGTTGGGGAAACGAGCTAAAATGTGCATAAACATACTATAGTACATTGAAATTCCTATAGTGACTCCCATAATGATTCGGTTCTGTCGAATTATTTCTGTGCTTATTTTCTCGTACATTTAAACAATATTTTCTAGTAATTTATTTTTTGAAAATAACTTATTTCTAGTTATCGATCGACATAGGATAATTTGCCCGCGTTATAAGATGGGAAAGATAACTTTTATTTACATCCAGACCAACAGAGGTCACCGGCCATAATCATTCGGTTTCAACCCCTTTCCACTTGCTTTTACCTTAGTTATGCAAAAACAGTATTCTGAAAGTCACTCAGCCGCGTGGTAGTGTGTTGTTCGAGTTGAATACAAACTCAAAATCAAATGGGTCGAAGAGCACCTAACACCACTTTCGAAGTAACGCAGTTTTGCATATTTCATCATGCCAAAGGCCGTAAATATACAGAAATTGCTAATCTATTACAAATCCCCAAGAATACTATTGGCAACATCATTAGGAGGTACAAAAATGAAGACAGGGTGGAATTTGTACCACCACCAGGTCGGCCAAAATAAATAACAAGCAAAGAAGAAAATGGTATAGTTAGAAAAATAAAGATAAATCCAAAAGTAACTGCCCCACAGATTACCTCACAGGTGAACGAGCAGTAGAAAAAGCAGATCTGTCCACAAACAATTAGGACACTAAAACAGAAGCATTTAATGGAAGAGTAGCCAGGAAGAAACCATACGTCAGCGAAGTTAATAGGAAAAAGAGACTAAACTTTGCTAAACAGTACATTGAAGAGGACAAAAACCAGTGGAATGATGTTATTTTTGCCGATGAGAGTCCCTATAAACTTTTTGGGTGAGATGGAAGGACTATGGTGTGGCGAAGACCTAATCAAGAGCTATGAAAAATAAACCTACAACCAACTGTGAAGCTTGGTGGAGGTGATGTGATGGTTTGGGGTGTATTTCTGCTAGTGGACCTGGAAAGTTGGTGTTTATTGAAGGTGTTCTGAACAAGCATAAGTATTTACAGTTACTTGAAGACAATTTCCGGAAAAATACTGAGAGGTTAGGGATATTGGAAACATTCAAGTTTTACCAGGATAACGATCCCAAACACACGGCCTATAAAGTGCGTTCCTGGCTGCTGTTCAATTGTCCCAAGGTAACTCAAACCCTGGCGCAGTCACCAGATTTAAATCCCATAGAAAATTTGTGGGACAAACTAGACCGTAGGATAAGAACTTCTCCAATTACCTCAGCTGAGGAACTAAAGAGAAGACTGGTGGGAAAATGTAAAAATTTTGGTTCCGACTACACTCAGAAGATAGTGTCCAGTATGCCAAACCATCTGAATGCAGTTTTGTGTCAAAAGGGGCTTCCAAATAAATACCGATGGATACAAAGTGCAGTACTAAAGTGAAAACCGAATGTTTGAGCTCATGTTTTACATGTTTTTTTTCGGTAAAGGTTTTAAGTTATTTATACTATTTATTATAATACAGACAAAAAAAAGTCAATGTTAGTTTGATATGGAATATATGTCCTGGAACGTTAAAGGGTGTAATTATTTTGTTTATTATGAACAAGCTTGTGAACAAATTAAATGTAATGACACGTCAGTGGTTTCAAATATCACAAAACCGAATGTTTATGGGAGTGTGGATTGTATGCAGAAACAAATTAAGAGGAATAATACTGGGAAGTAAAACTTAAAAGTTTGAGGCTAAGCATTATTAATGTAATGTGTATCCATGAAATGAACGGTAAAGCAATCAGGATGTGAAATTTCATAAGAAATATCCCAAATTAGTCCATATAAATGGTATTTTGCAATTCGAGCGATATTCTTGAAAATCTTGCTGAAAATCACCTTTTTGGAAGATATTGAGCTTTAAAGCAAGTTCAGTATTAATTGGAGTTTGTTTTTGAGGTATTCTGTTCTCTTTCATATAAATTATGGCTGGCATTCAGCAAATACATTCTACTAAAGTTGATATATGTCAGACCTGCGAGAATTAATAAACTTGCAGAATTGTCTTTGGGGTAATTTCTGGTATTTGTCGCGCCTTTTAGCGAAAATTAAAGCGAGGGTTATAAACTTTATGTGACAGTGCATAGCATCGATTAAGATGCACTTAACATAATAAGGGAATTTTTTTTTCTTCATTATTTCATGCTACGTTTTCACACTATTTGATTCTCATTAACATGTTGCACCACCAAACGGGAAGAAAAAAATTGACTGCCTTAGTTATGCTGTTAAGTTAGGTTAAATAGCTCTGTTGTATACAATGCATAAAAACGTTCGAGTTGAATCATGTTTAAATTTATCCTAGCTTTAAGTGTGGTTGGTGCAGTGTTTGCATAAGTGTTGCAGTTGTAGCCTCTTTGTTGAATGATGATAAAGCGTATTTGAGGAATTTGCCGATGTCAAGCTCCAGCCATGCACATGACTAATACAGGAGAACCTCCCTATTTTTTAATGTACCTTAGGTTGTGTGCAGTAGCTTTCTTATTCTTGGGTGGGGGATACAGATAAATTGTGTAAGTGCCAAATGTTATCCAGAAAGCTGTAAATAGATCACTGAGAGTTTCTACTCACTCAATGATAAAAAAGCTGATCAAAAGTTTCCAATTTAGGAACTTATGTGCCATTTGAGTTTCACAGAAAACTGTATTACTGCCATGCTAGGTGTCAAATGGTATAAGTGCCATGAGAGATGGTATAAACGAAATGCACTCTCTTCCACTTTCAGCATCTTATGGTACTACACTCATTTACATTAAGATGCACATGTTGTGTCAAAGACTATTGTAAAGCTTGTGATTAATATTTCTCGTCTATAAAAGGAAGCATAATTATAAGATAACCATATCCATATGTGATCTGGATTTGGTAGATTTTGTATTCTATAATTAGAATTGCTTTGTAGTCACTTACTGGCTGTAATGAACTTTTATAGCCCTAAGCTGCAAAGTGTGGCCTAAGTTGGAGGGCTCTAATAAATGAAGCATAGTTGAGAAATTAAATTGAGTGTTATGTATGGACACTAACTGCTGTGTCCATTCTAAATTGGACATGAAAGACCAGAGGTCTTTTTTAACAGGCTTGTGGTTCTTTTAATTGCTGTGATATGGCACCAACAGCTTTACTTCCCTTCTGAAGGAAGCTATGCTAAAAATGTTTATGCCAGAGAATATCCATCTCCTTCCACTGGGTTTGACCTGCAATCTTGGGAACCAGAGGCTAGCATGTTACCCCTAGACCACTGAGGATGATGCATAGCTGGAGGATTTTTTTTAAAGATATATATATATATTCAAATCCGGATTGTCTGTGGACGTTTGACCAAAGATAATTTTTGCAGTGATTGTATAAGAATGCTGCAGCTTTTTGCATTGCTGTGTTTCCCCAATATTTTACAGACTCTAACCTTTTTGAATGTTAACTTTCCATTTAATATTGATGAATGATTGCTTAATGTTGATCCCATTTGTATAAGCTGCATTTATTTGAATCCTTGAAAGGGTGCTGATCTTTAGATTTTAAGTAAGCTTTTATAGCTAGATCAAAAAAAGATCAGATTTCAAATGAAGTATTAAAGCATGAAGATCTCTCAATGTCTTGTAATTTCTCTGGTAGCATAGCTTTGCATATCCTCTACTTGCTAATTTTCTGGCTCCTAAAGTTCCTGATTTACTCATCACAGAATCTGAATTTCTACAGTAATGGTAAAACAAGAAAAACTGTAAACTCTAAAATGATAATTGCCAATTTGATTCATATTCCCAAGTACAAAAAACCTCTGCTTCATGTGATTAGAATCATAACTCAAGGGGCTGTTACATCAATTACTGCAGGCAAAGACTTGAGTTACATCTCATACCATCAATTGGGCTACCTAGAAATTAACAGATGATGTATTATTGGTGATGCCACATATATGACTTAAAACAAAAATATTTTTTGGTGTTGCATGGCACTTATCATTTACCATAATCACTCCTGAAATATTAATTCCATTTTGCTTTGATGGTCTCCCCTTTATGTTTTCACTCATGTTGATGAGTGTCAATGTTTCACATGTCAATTACTTGAGGAATTTGGTAAGCAGTATATACAATGTAATCTTAAAGTCAAATTACCTACCTGCCCTTTTTTTTAGCCACTAGTCAAAGCATTGCTGATGAAAATGTTGCTAAATGCTGTGGTTAATGGGGTTTGCTTGTTATAAATCCCTTGCTAATGTTTTTATAATAAAGTGCTATCACTGATGCATGTGTTATGAATATATTGATCCCAAGTTACTACCATAAATGGGAGTTGATCCAACTCAACTGCTGTATAATTTCTTAACTTTCCGGCTGGTGCCAATTATACTATTGCTTGAGCAGGTACGCATTGTAAAGTCTACAACATAGACATTTGTAAGAAATAACTAAACATTTCTGAAGTTGTTGCACAATTTATTGAAGGAAACTGTTACATTGTTGTGAAATCCTACACCAACAATTTTATTTTAACTCTTGAGGGCACTATTTTGTCTTAACATTCTGATAAATGATAACTTTCATCAAAAGTTTTAAGAGTTTGTCAATAAAGTCAAGGTTAATTATTTTCAGATTATTTTATCACTGATTTTATCACACTTTGGTCCTGGAAGAAATATCACGATATCCTTTTGCTTGTTTTTGAAGTTTCAGAGCATTAACTTTTATATTACTGTATATTTTTGTATTTTTTTATCAACTGCTTCAGCAATGACCATTTAAACCCTGCATGGCCTGGGAAAGGATATCCAATAAACAGTGCAAGGTACTTAAATTGTAAAGTGGGTTAAAAGTGCTTCATAAATACACATTTGTATCTTCTGTATTCATTAAGTTACTTTAATGAAACAAAGGTGGATTAAAGCTCATCCAAGGCAGTATGCATCTACCGTGTCAAAAAGATAGACTCTATGAACAAAACAATTTTACAATTTTGTTTCTTTGTAGCAAAAGTCATTGTTTGTTGAATGCATGTAGTTTGTGAGTCAGCTTGTTTTATGTGCATACAAACAATAAGCAGGTACATATAGCTCCTAAGCAAAGTGTTCTCTGGCTCAAGGTTTTATGACTCGCTTTATGCTACCATGCAATGATGTGTGTGTTGTGAACCAGCCAGGCTGCAAACAAAGCTAACCTGTCTGTCAGCATTTGTATGTTTGCATTAGAATATTTCACAACTGAAGTTTATGGTAGACCTGCAGCTGCTGTTTTCAGTGATTAAGACACTCAGGGTTCAGAGTGATTTCTTTTAGCTATTGTGAGTTAACCAAAAAGCACACAAATTAGCTCATATAGTACGTGTACAAGCTTCTGAAAATACGGAGGGCTTTTTGTTGTATGACAGCAATTTGTTTATTGATTGCAAGTTTTCAGATTTTGAGGGAGTTATTGGGGATATGGGTAATTACAAGGAAGAAATTGACCCTCTTCCTTCGGGTGTTGTGATGAATCAACATTGTGCAGTGATCAAAGTAACTCCAACACAAATAGACATATATGGAGGAGCCCAGCCTCTACTGTACAGATGTCAGCCAACCAATTGACTTTTCTTACTCTTTTTATTGCTGACAGCATGTCTCATTGTTATGGAAACAAATGTACGTGCCAGTAAGGTGAAGGAAGAGCTGACCTCTAAAGGTGATTTACAGCATAAGAGCAGAAATTCAGAAGTGGACAGAAGTAGCACTGAATAGGATTTACAAGCATAATTGGTCTAATTATGCTCATGGGTATTTTTTATAAACCTAGATGACACAAGTACTGGTCTAGCTACTCATTTTTGGGGGGGGGGATGCATGTCAAAAAGCAGGTTGACTTCAATTTTGGAGTTATACATACACTTCACCAGTGCAGAAAATGTAAACAATATATTACATAAAATCAGGCTGGTTTTCAAAATTCAAAGAGAATTGCATCACTGTTGATGAAAGCTTGATACTTTGGAAGGGCTACTTAGGTTAGAAGCAATACATTAAAACAAATAGGGTCACATAAAGTGTTTTGATCTTAGGGAAAGTAAAACAGGGTATCTTTTTAACAGCTGCATATACACTGATAATACTGGAGATAAAGATTTGAGGTTATCTGGATCCATAGTAATGAGCCTGATGAAACCTTGACTTGATCAGGGTAGGACTGTATATTTAGATAATTGGTACAGCGCCCCTAAATTATGCATGCAATTGGAACAAAACATTCAAACATATTGGTTTGCCAAAGGATGTGAATACAAAGGATCTAAGGAGAGGAGAAATGCAGGTGCTTCATCTTCCGCCTTTGACTTGCTTGGCAAGACAGGAAGGTAGTTTGGCAATATCCAATTGCAATTCTTATGATTTTCAGGATTGACACTGGAAAGCTATACTTCTGTACCAAAATGTCAATTTTCAAGCCTGGTGTTATCCAAGAATAAATATGCATATGGGTAGTGTGGATCTAGTAAATCAGGTATTGCAAGCATATCCCTCTTTACAAAAATCAGTTAAATGATATAAAAATATTTTTGCTGAACATAACCATAAACAATTGTTTGTTAATTTGGAGAGCTCTAAATCCATGCAAAACAATGACCTACCTGGACTTTCACATTTCAACAACTCATAGCATAATTGAGCACTATTAATATTCAGAGGCCTCTTCAATCCACAACCCCTGCACCCCTCAGACTTGAAGAAACACACTCCTAAAAGGCTGCCACCCAAAACAAAAATGTTGTGTCCATTTCAAAAGTGTCTAGTGTGCTGCAAAGAGAGAGTTTGGAGGGATACTAGTATGATATACTGTGAATGTAGAGATGTGCCCTTGTGTATTTGTACATGGATTTGAGGTATACCATTCATGAAGAAATCTTTAAAGGTAAGCCTTGATCTCTCATAGAATTCATTTAAATTTATTATAAAAGAGGAAAATTAAAATAATTAAGGTCAAATGATCATTAAATGCAGTATACACAGGACATTTGTTGATGTCCATATCACTTCTGCATTTTAGAGAAGTCCATATCCCCAAAAGAGTTAAAAAAAGAACTGCATGTCACCTAGCAGATTGAGATCTTCGTCATCCATCTTTTTCTGTTCAAATTCACGATTGTGTTTTCTGATTCATCTTTTTCTGTTCAAATTCATGATTATGTTTTCTGATTCAGTTCTCATTTGCTTTTCTCCAGCTCCATAAAATCTGCAAGGGTTTCATATAACTTCAAATGTTTTGCTAATCTTCTCATTTGATAATCCCTCTGAGCTGAAAACAATCTACACTCTTACCATAACTAACTAAAGTTACAATTCAGGAATGTTGCTATTCTGAAAAGAATGTATTTTACTGGGTATTACACTTTGTAGTTGTTGATTCTAGAACCAGGCAAGTATCCATCACAGAAGCAAGCTTTCATTGTACTTTTTACATGACTCAAATCACTGTTAGTTTGAAAGTACAAAACTAAGGGACATTTAAAATAAAGAAATAATAGTTATCACATTGTTGAGCAAGCATCAGTAATGAAATACATAGCACTGGGTATGCAATAGCTCAAGTTTAACACTTTAATAAAGCATAAATGATGCTGGTATTGTACTCTTTACTATAGTGCACCTTTCGTAAAGTTAAATGTACATTACTTGCCCACTACCCAATGCTTCATGTGGAATCTTTCAATCCAGTAGTTGTGCCAAAGGTAACATGTTTCATTTTGGCAGAAAAAAAAAAAAACATGGTAGTGTTGGACCATAATATGAACAGTTGGTTCCTTCCTGGAGCTCCACTAATGATCTTAGCAGTTGTGCTCTCTAGCTTATCCCTCTGATTCCATAGAGCTCTTGTAATGCTTATTGCAATTACACAAGGAGTGGAACAAATAAGTAAACATATAAGTAGTTAGTGTTTTGCATCATACTGCTTACCTATAGGTGTACAGAGCAGAAAAGAATCTGCATAGGTGTGCTCATAAGTACGGAGATTGGTATTTCCCTACTATGCATTTTGTTCCTATGCTAGGTGCTCATACATGAAAAGTGAGCACGTTTCAGCTACAGTGGTGACTGGTGGTCAACATGGAGTGAGAGGCAAGAGTGGTGGAGCTTGATAGACTGCCACTCATCAGTGGTAGCTTACTCTCTTAACATTGTTTTGTAATTTGTAAACCCTGAATGCCCAAAAGAAAATAATTTATTTTTTACTAAATATTTCTTTACAACTGAGATCTTTGTCCCACGTAATTCTAAGACATACTTTTATTTTAGCAGTGCTGGTTAGAAGTTCTAGATTATAACATATTAAAACATAGCGCAAAGACTTGTTTAAGGCATTGAGGATCAAGTAGGTTTAGTAAAATGCCACACTGCATTTAATCATTTCACTCCTTATTGTGGTCAGCTTCATTTTCTTGGGTGTGGCATTAAAACTGAAATTGCAGGAATGAAGATGCTTACTTCAATAAATTAGTAATGATTTAGGGCTAACCTAAAAACTTAATAAATTGTAGTGGTATTACTGTTCAATTGTTAATTCTGATATTGTCTGTGCAAGAAGACGAGCAGTGTAAATGTGATGTGCAGTAGCCTGATCTGATTGCTGCAGTTGGCTGGCAGCCGATATCTTTGTGCATTTAGATACCCATGGCTATCGCTTCCAGTCTCTACCTCTTTCCCCCACTCCCTGTACTGCGAAACTTGACTGCCCGTGTGTATTTGCAGGGATAATACATATACAAATTATGTTTGTATTTTTCTGGAAAAGGTACATTTTGGAGCTATAAGCTGGTTTGCATGTGCTGTAACTCAGATTTAGAATAAGCTGCAGTGACACAAAGGAGTATTCCATTTTCTTGGTGTAAGCCGAGCTTAGCCTTGAGTTGTTGGCATTTGTATGAACTGAAGTTACTCTAATTACATGCATTGTAAGCCCTAGCATCTGGTAGCTTCCAAAACTCTTATGTCAGATGTAGCTATAATCATTTTAGCTACACAGACTCTTGGGTTACTTAAAGGCAAGACAAGACTCCTTGGTTTCACTACAGCTCAACACTTGAGGCTGAACTCCTGAGGCTAGCAACAATCTTGTAGACTATTTCACATGTGTAACAAATTAGTATTTAACCATATAACAGAGCTTTTCCCAACTAGTTACATTGATAAAAGCATCATTAGCATAAAAAAAAACTTACCAGTAACACCATTTTTCATTAATTTTTGAGTCACCCAGCTTTGGTATAATTACCAATTAAACTGTAAAAAATATAATAAAGACAAGTATTGTGGAACAACACAATTTGATCATGGTTGTGATGTTAACTGTGAACCCTACAAAGAAAATCCATCATTTTTATTAAAATTAAAAATAAAGGCACTAAGAGCTTTAATTAGTACAGTTCACTTGATATGAGAGCTTCTTAGTATTTTTAAACATATTAGTAATTAAATAATACATTCTGCCAATTGGAGTTGCGATTATGTGTGGAAAATGTGGGGATACTCCGTGTGAACAAGGAAGTGCATGCAAGACCTTATTTCCAGAATGTTTAGTGCAAGATAAAGTAATACAATACATGTGTGATAAACTGTTAATAATTATTTTGAATATTTTACCATTGGAATTATTAGCAATATTATTACACAGTTTTTCATCCTTCTCCGTTTGATTTTAATAAATGTATAGGTTAACGTGCAGTTTTTTGGCTTTGTTCCATATTTACTTTTGGTTAGTTTATGGTTTTGCCAGTAGTGGATGCTTTGTGGCTATCATAATTTGTGATTTTTTCTTGAAGAGGCACCAACATTTGAGCAAAACAGACCCTGTTGTAGAAGTTACTCTAGAATCAGTGTGAGGCATGTGAAGATCATCAGGCTATAATGATACTCTTTGAAACCATAGTCTTGTGGTTCAAATGTTTAACTGAAGTTTAGGTTATAGTTAGAGGCTGAACTGGTTTAAAATAATGAGTATGTTATTAGCAACCAGTCTTTCACCATATCGAGCATCAATATTCTTGTGGGTTGCATTAACATGGTTACTCAACACATGCTCAGTGTGGTTACTCAACACATGCTCAGTGTCAACAAAGTGGAGCAATTTTTTAATATCACAATTATCTTGCTGCATTAGAAAGTGCATAAAATGGGCAGGGGGATGTATTAAATATTCACCTCTCTCAGAGCCACTAGTGCATTTTCATTTTTGAAGTTGCTTTTTCTTTTTTTAGCACATTAAGGTAAATGTGGAGCTAAAACCTAATTATTTTTTTTTATTTTATTTTTATTACAATCCAAGTATGTGGCAAATATAATCCCATCATTTATCAAATAGTATTTTGGAATCTTGTATATAGGTATCTTTATGCAAATTAGGAGTGGGGTAGAAAGTAGTTTGTTGCATTTGTAAGCATTACATTGTGGTAATTTTAGAGTTTACATTGTTTTGTCTTGTTTAAGAGCATTTCTTTGACCATCTACTGCAAAAATTCAGATTGTCAGATTAGCAAACCAAAATCTTCAGGAGCCAGGAAATTAACAAGTAAAAGGATATGCAATGCTGTGATACCAGAGGAATTGCAAAATGATTACAAAGCACTAGTTAACCAATAATGGTTATAGAAGTAATGAATACAAAGTAGTTATCTCTAATGTTTACAGAGTCTGGGTGACATCATTCGCTATATGTGTATTGTTATTGCTTACCTGGAACTGCATATTTTTCCTGTTACACAATACATATTAATCTCAGCAAGAGATAATTGTTGATATAATATACCATCTGGTGAGATAAGTTCCTACTAGCTATCTGCTTTGCTACATCCTAGTATATGAACTGAGATTATCCTCATCTTATGTAGTGATGTTAGACAATGTGTATTTTGACATGGTCTCTCTTATCTGGTATCATTACTAAAGCCCGAATTTTATATAATTACATGTTCTGTTCTTGTATCTGTAGTTAATAGAAAGGCTTGAATGTCAGTGAATTCCACTGAAAGGATTATATTCCAAAATTTTAAATTAACATTGACATATTTTGAGGCATATTAAATACTTCATGGCATATTACATAATTTTTACATGTTTTAATGTAATTGCAGATTAATACATTTTCATCAATCTCATATATTTTCTTTACAAAGCAAGAACGGAAAATAGTTCTAAGTTTTATTATTTTGCTTCTCATAATTGTCCTTAGTTCCATAGATTTCCATTACATTCAAAGCTAGATTGCACAGATTCTATGAGGAGAACAATGTCTCATTTTAAATGATTATTACCTTTCTTGTTCTCAAATGCTTGAGATTTTGTAACAGTCAGTTGCCTTTAAGTTACCAATGGCACCAGTTGTGTCTTTGTTGTCATCAAAGCTGAAAAACTGAATTTCTATTGGCAGTGGTTTAACTATTGGTGGTTAAATAGTTTTCTGTCAAACTTGTGATAAACATATAGGGTGTATGATGAACTCTCAAACTGAACATTTATGAAGCAATTAATGTTTTAAGAATAAACAAAACAGGTTTTCTTTAAAAAAAATGCGTAACACTTACACACAATCTAATAGTGAATTTTAGAAAGAATTGTGCAATCTATTGTTTGCAGGGAACATACCTGGTACAAACTTCAGGTACCTAAATTATACTTATCTTAAAGAAATACTATACTGCAACATTGCTGACTAGTCCCCTCTCATGAAGAATTACTTGGATTCTTATTATGTTGACATATCAGAAAAAAAAAATCAGGTTTGAAATACATAAATTACCTGTATGCTGTTTTGCTGATGAAAGAATGGATTGCTGTAGGCTATTTCATTGCTAATCTAAATGTGGGCAAGTTGGATTCTTGAGACTGCATCTCAACCCTACTTAACTTATTTTAAACTTTCAGAGGCAGCACACCATTAAGAAATTGCTAGGTTGACTTACACTATGGCCAAACGGCGTAAAAGAAAAGATTCCTATTGATGTACTTAGATGCAGCTCCATACATGTTGAAAGTGGGGAAATTGCTTAATGTGTTTTATCCAAATTTAGTGTATGTTACATGTATGGCTCATGCATTGCAAGTACCAGTGTTTTATCCAAACTTAGTGCATGTTACATGTATGGCTCGTGCATTTCAAGTACCAGATATAAATTCCTGGAAGAAAATACACTGATGTCAGCAACAAAGATACATTTGCAGCCAAGGGAAATAGCACATAAGGCTTACGTATACATATCTTGGACATTAAAGAAAAAGAATACAAAGGAATACATTTCAGTGTTTGTGCACAACATCCACTGTATGTGTTTGTAGGGGTGTACAAGCAAGTGAGGATTGATCCTGCCATAGTAGATAATCAGTGTCAACACCACGAGAAAAGCTTCTTTTTAGATTGTATCAAATGACAGTCTGTATAGACATCTGTCCTATAGAAACATAGTTACAGCTAATCATTACTGGTAACCATTATTGTATTGTAGCATTAGAACAAAAAGAAAAGAATTTCTTTATACTTCACTTAAATTGTCTCCTCCACTTCCCAAAGAACAATTTTTCTGTTGGGAATCTTTCACTCTCCTTTTTTAATTAAATTTGTTAATAGCTCCAATGAGCAAATTCTGTTACTCTGAGAGATACAGTGGAGAGAAGTTTTCGGTAATGTTGCCGTTTAAGGGTCAGTTGGCCGCGCAATGCTGCAAAACAATACCAACTTTAGAAATTGAAAACCCGCTGTAGAACTGAGCTCACAGTGCCAAAGGAAAACAACCCGTTAACAGCCGCAAGATGGCAGTAGTAGCACGGTTATATGTTGCTAAATGGCGCGTATATGACGTAGCCGAAGGGCGTGGCAATTCTAGCAGACGATGGCATCTATCATACACCATTAACGCTACTTTTGCAGATGTTGATTATTTGAGCTTATGTGGTACTTGAGCTAGATAAAGGAGATTTCATCAAGACATAAAGATAACCCCATCTATGTCACACTGCAATTGCAGCGCTCTTGGTACGTTTGATCAAGTAATATTTTGGGTTAAATGGAGAAATTTAATACACAAAGCTACTGTTAAACTGATTTAAAGTTATCGATTGCTTTGTTTCTTTTTAATGAAAACAGGAGCATTAGTAGTAAATAAAAATTATTATATATTATTGTTAGTGGTGGAGTTGGTGGTAGTATGATGATTGTTATTATTAGTTGTAAGAATAACTGTCAACCCAACCAGATCTACTTGCACTTTATTTATGTCATTGGAGCCTTAAAAAGGCTATTTTGTCATTGAAGAAAATATGAAAGAGGTGGAGAACAGTAGGAGATATTCAGAAGAACAGTATATGCGCTCCCTGACGCATGTAATTGCATATTTCAGCATTTCTGCACCTTCATATGAATGCACTGGCTCATTGTATATTTCTGGGTTTCCCCACCTTGCTATGGCTACTCTTCCAAAGGCATATACTGTTAATTGCAAATTTCATGCTATCCACACTACCCTATGACTGCGCTGCCTTCCATCCTTTTTGCAATACAAACTATATATGATCCATTACGCTGAGCATTGCACCTTTCAGATGCAAAGGTTGGCTGCCTGACATTACGCAGCCAACTGACCTGCCGTTTAAGGATCAGTTGGCTGCACAATGCTGCAAAACCATACCAACTTTAGAAATTGAAAAGCCGCTGTAGAACTAAGCGCATAGTACCCGGTTAGCCGCCGCAAGGTGGCACTAGTAGCATGGTTATATGTTGCTAAATGGTGTGTATATGACGTAGCCGAATGGCATGGCAATGCTAGCGGACGATGGCATCTATGATACACTATTACCCCTACGTATTGCAGATGTTGGCTATTCGAGGTTATGTGGTACATGAGCTTGCTAAAGGCGATTACATCAAAACAAAGATAACCCCATCTATGTCACACTGCAATTGCGGTACTCTTAATAAGTTTGATCAAGTAATATTTTGGGTTAAATGGAGAAATGTAATACACAGAGCTGCTGTTAAATAAGAAATTATCGATTGCTTTGTATCTTTTTTTAACGAAAACAGAAGCATTAGTATTAAATAAAAATTATTATTAATATTAATATTATAATTAGTATTGTTATTAATATCACTATTATTGGTGGTGGTGTTGCTAGTATGATTATGATGATTAGCATTATAATTATTATTAGTTGTAAGAATAACTGTCAGCCCAACCAGATCTACTTCCTCTTTGGTTATGTCATTGGTGGCCTTAAAAAAGGCTGTTTTGTCATTGAAGAAGACATGAAAGAGATGGAGAACAGTAGGAGATATTCAGAAGAACAGTATATGCGCTCCCTGACGCATATAATTGCATATTTCAGCGTTGCCTCATTGTATATTTCTGGGTTTCCCTGCCTTGCTATGGTTACACTTTCTAAGGCATATACTGTTAATTGCAAATTTAATGCTTTCCACACTACCCTACGACTGCGCTGCCTTCCCTCCTTTTCGCAACACCAACTATATATGCTCCATAACGCCAAGTACACTTCATACTAATACAGGAAACTACCTCAATTTAGCATGGGAATGGCTGGCAACATGCGATGGTGCTACCATCTAGTCTAGCAGTCTGAAGTACACACGTCAGCTGATCTAAATCAATGGAAATGATGCTGTTACACACATCAAGATTTCTATTAAATTCGGAATAAATACACCAATTTATGCATTTTCCTTTCAATGTAGGTCACATTCAAGGAGCAAGCTTTAGTATAGTTCAAGTGTGGGTTGAATTAACCTTTACAGGCCAGAGGATAAAATTGTTTATTTAGCCTTAAGTTAGACACACATTACCGGGAAGAATATGAATGGTAATAGTTTATATTTGCTCTGAAGTTAATTTTTTAATTAGTTATATGTTTTTGGTGTTTCCGAATGAAATTTAATTCTAACACAATTGTTTTGTAATGAAAATACGAATAACTGGAACTCCCAAGGCGTATTTTAGAGAGAAGACGATTTCCACCCAGAGAATCTGTCAAAGCTTAGAAACCCGGTTTGTATGTGCACACCATTCAAATCACGCTTAAACCTATTGGATTAACATTATTTTACTCCTCAGTAGAATAAAGTTTGTAAATTAAATGATGATAGGTTTTCAGCCTATAGTCATTTTGGAATGTGACACTGACAGTGGAAGAGAGAGCGAGAGAGAAAGTTGTAATTTGCATTTTATAGTTCCCTCTAAGCTAAAACAAACATTGCAATCAAACACATATTTTGACTATACTCAAAAATTTAATGGAAAAAACAGCTGCAATTCTCCATATAGTAGGTACTTCAATAGTTTCAATTGGAAAGTTATCTTAAAGATGCACCATGCTGTAGAATGTTCAAGTGTCTCAAACACTATTTGGGTTTGTGGTGCATAACTTTTTTTTCCGTTTTATGAATGATGGTTTGCAACTGCTTGAGATAGTAATATTTACGGAAACATTTTTTAAAGAATCTGATGATAATTCAAATGACTTTCTTTACCTATTATGCAACAACTATTTTTACAAAATAATCTTCTATCCTATTGGCGTAAACATTAGGAAAACTTGTTTTATTACATGCTTTCTTGTGGATACATGGGAATGCACTAAGTTAAAGTGAGACAGATCTTCTCAAGCTGATTGCTATGTTTTGCGGTTGAAATTCTGCATATTTGCACGACCAAGATGGGAGAAAAACAAATCTGATGTGTTCCATTCACATGACTTTCTTTAGCTGTTCTACAAACTTTCAGTACAAAATATTATTCTTCTATGCCATGCTAATCGAGATAAACAATAGCAGAAATGATCTTATTAATTTGGTTCCTTGTAAGCAAAAGGGAAATATATCAGACTAAAGCGAGTCAAATCTTTTAAAAGCTATTGCTATATGAAATAATTAATACTCAGTTCTCTCTTGCATTCCGGGTCGTAAAACAAAAGAGATGAAATGAAAGTTGATTTCCTGCTTGAGAAAATGTTAAGTGCCTAGTTTAAAATTGAAAACAACAATAACGAATATCTGGGAAACAGTTAACTCTTACAAAAATAAGTACAAGACATATTGCGTTTTAATGTGATCTGCTTTTTTTGTGTAGTAAGTTTTTGTCTGTCTCACAGTCTATTTTATTCTTCAGAGGCTATTCCCAAAAAGTTAAATATAATACACTTTTTTTGTCATGAAAATGTCTTATAATTATGGCATTTTATTCTAAATTGTCAGCCATTTTTGAA
Source organism: Hymenopus coronatus (assembly GCA_030762935.1). Taxonomy (NCBI): domain Eukaryota; kingdom Metazoa; phylum Arthropoda; class Insecta; order Mantodea; family Hymenopodidae; genus Hymenopus; species Hymenopus coronatus. Next base: position 198,937,506 of record CM060900.1, on the reverse strand, counting down.
AAAATTAAAATTTTCAAAAAGTGTTTCATGTAAATGGTAGTTGAGGGTGGGGAAATTTTCATAAAAGTCTTTATGCGACATCCTTGGAAGATACTGAACTTAAATACCAAGTTTGGTATTAAACCAATTTTTTTGTTTTTGAGCCATGCTGACCAGACATACATTTGTCTAAAAATGCTTTTTTGGATTCAAGATGTCTCAAAACATGAATTACTGGTGAAATCTTGGTATCAAGTTTTTGGGTGGAATACAATACCTTTTCTATCTACTATGTACTAGGGAAAGTAAAAATGGATATTGATTTTAAAAAAGAAAAAAATACAATTTCTCATTTGAGAAAAGCATAGGATGGAAAATTTAAATCCATAACAAAGAATATCTCAGCAATGGTTAACTACATAAAAAATCAATAAATTGTGTGCTTTAACAAGATGTACAATTTTTTGTGTGGTAATACTTGGTCTATTGCTTAGAGATTACCAGCTATGTAAAAGTCATCCAAACGAAGAGGACTACAGAGGCTATTTTCAGATACATATTTCATTTGTTATGAGAATATCTCTAATATAGATGGTATGATTCAAAATCGCTAAAAGGCAAATTTGAGAAAATTGAAAAATCTTACATCTAGAAGGCAGTTTGGAGTGGGGGAGATTTTGTTCAAAATCTTAAATGCCAAATAATCAATTCAAAATATTTAAATAAATTAAAACAATAATTTAAGCTATATTAAATATAATTTTTAACAACTTTTTGTTTTATTTAAGCTGTTTACAGAGACCTTTTTCTATAAATACTTTTATTTATAGGTTCTCAAAACAAAGTATTTTAGTTGAAATCTTTGTATACAATTTCAGGGTGGAATGCAATATTTTCTTCTCTACCTACTATATACATTGTACATAACAGAGAAAGTAAAAACTAGGGTGGATTATTTAATAAAGGTGTAAAGCACAATTTTTTATTTATTTTTTTTTTTTTTGCCATAAATAACAGATACTATGTTTCACGTGTTCTAATATTTTACACATTACAAGTTAGAAGGAATGCTCTTTTTTGTTTCATTTGTAAAGTCTGCTTTGGCTTCTATGATATCAGGGGCTTTGACTTGTGAAACAACTTATCTGATCACACTCACTCTCGCATACAGACTTTCAGACTCTGTGGGGATAGGGAATAATTCTGGTTAAAGAAAAATTCACCACCCCAACCGGGTAACGAACCTGGGAACTCTGGGTGAGAAGTCAGCTTGCTGACCACTCAACCACAGAGGCAGTATACAAAGAATTGTTTCCCTGCATAGAGTACATTGTGACAATCAAGAAAAGGACCAAAATAACTAATGTATCTCTAAGTGTGTTCTCTCTGTCCTAAAAAAATGTGTTTCATTCACATGACTTTCTCTACATCTCTGTAACAAACTGTAGTTAAAAAGCTTATTCTTCTATCCACATCATGCTAATCGAGATAAACATTAGCAGAATTAGTCTTACTACGAGCTTTCTTGTACGTAGAAAGTAAATAAGAAAATGTACAGGCTAAAGCGATAGTCTCCTACTTTACAAGTCAGTCTCTATGTGAAACAATTGAAATTCCAATCTCTTTGCTTGCCAGGAGTAAACAAACGAGAAGAAAGATGTCTTCCTGCTTGAGAAAAGTTTAAGCGGCTTAAAATTTAAACCAATAATCTGGAATATCTCGAAAACGGTTAAGTATATGACATAAACTGTGTGTTTATTTAACGAGGTCTATGTTTTTTGTGTAGTGAGTTTTTGTATATCCGTTATGGTTTGCCAATTATAGAAGTCATCCAGAATGAAGAGGTTTACAGAGGCTATTCCCAGAAAATTAAAGATATACATGTTGTTTTTGTCATAAAAATATCTTAAGCATAAGGTATTTTAATCAAAATTATTAGAACATTTTTGAGAACTCGAAATTTTCAAAAACTTTTCCATGTAAAGGGTAGTTGGGGATGGAGGGATTTTCTTGAAAATCTTCGGCTCACATCCTTGGAAGATACTTAATACCAAGCTTGGTATTTAACCGACTTCGTTTTTGGGCCCTGCTGCCCAAAGACACACACATGGACCTTTTCCTAAAAAAAATTGACTCAGGGGACCTCAAAACATATTTCAGGTGAAATCTTGGTATGGAATTTTTGGGTGCAATACAATACCTTCTCTATAAACTATGTACATAGTATGTGTAGAGAAAGTAAAAAGTAATTCAAATTACTCCAGGAATGGATTGTTGGAGAATAGAAGTTAAATAAGCAAACCCTTGTGGGCTGAAAGATTGAAGAATTCTATGCATAACTTACCAGATATTGGATTTCAGTTGAAAATTTAAAGTTTTATTTACTTTGCTGTTCATTATATTCAGCACCAGCATTTAACCCAATAGGTTTTCAAGTAAAAAAAAAAAAAGATTTTTGTCCCCAGGTGACTGTGGCACCCAAATAAAATTCTCTGGCAGAGAAGTAGAATACACATTGAATATGCAAAAATAATTAAACATAAAACCTCAATAATAGTTAATACAAGATTTTACTTGATATTGCTGATATGTAATAAAAATTGAGAAGTAACATTCTCTGAGCATAACTATCTTTACTCCTTCCTGAAAAAAGTGGATTTATGGATTACTCACAATATGTTTGTATATGATTTTTCATATTTAGATTGAAAGAAAATTGAAAATGTCATTTTGCAGACGTTTTACAATTGTCATTGTAAAATGACTTAGCCTTGAGATAAGGAATTACTAATGCTAACACCAAGTAATATATGCTGCTAAAAATATAATTTTCTTTAAAACTTCATTTTTACTGATAGTAAATAATGTTAAAGGTTAAATGGAGCTGTCACTGGAGTTTAAAAAGCTAATTACATTGGGTAAGCCAGATAGTTCAAAACAAAGAAATCCTCTTTTAGGGAAGGATAGAGGTTAAAACAAGGAGGAAGGGATCAATTGCAAATTATGAAAGTTCATCAAGGCTTATAAATAAGGTAACCATTTTATAAAATAGATATGGAGCAATGTAGAACAGCACCAAAAGTAGACTATTTAATAATGTTATTTTTCTCTGAGTGCAATGACATGCTGATCAGCTAATGAAATAAATATGAGAACATTTTTGAGAATAACAATGATAGTCATGATGCAGCAAAATATATATATATATATACACCCATTGACCAAATTATAAAATAATAGACAAAGTTCAAAAATTAAATTTCCCAGAATTATGAGGACAGATTGTTACCTTATTTGCAATGACAGATGCTATAATCTTATGATAGGAAGTAAAGGTGAGAGCATAAAACAAAATATTCTGATTGTTGTCAGGAACATTTTAATGTGAATTTATTTTGTATTCCCATTACAAAACTGCTCAAAGAATTAAAATAATATTAAAAAATTTGAAGGTAATATTTGAGGAATAAAGAAGTATTCATTTATTACTAATTTTAACAGGTACAGGATTTTATGTTCTACACATAATTATTGTTAACTAAATTGCTTATTACATGTTTATACTGAATATTACTTCACATCTAATTACCATTTTGGTTTTGAGACAACAGCTCCTCAGTTCAAAAATTAATAAACATAGTGGAACTTACATTTTTTTTTTTTTTTTTTTTTTTTTTATAACAGTTTTATCTTTCGCTAATATTTAAGATTTGAATTTACCTCATGACTTCCACAAGGTAATGGAAGGAACACCACACACCGTGGCTGAAAGCGGATCTTTTGTGCTTACCAACCCCAGGAAGAATGATTGGATGAGGTGAAGGAGGTTACAGATTGCAGGCATACAGATTACAGAGACACACAGAGATCCCTAACAACTCAGCTTGAAGACCTGATAACACCAGGTCTGTTCTGAGAAGACTTCCTTCTGACAGAATGGGAACGTTGCTCAAAGAAGGCTAACATATGTCAGGACAGAGAAGAGCACCTTTCCACTGCCCCAACATCGAGTGACACTGCACAGCCCTGAAACATGAAAGGGGAAGCAAAATTATAGAAAATGAGGGAAAGGAAGTCACAGTACAAGAAACAAACCCAACATTCACCTGCTGACCAGGGAAAAACCCATGGTGAGACTTTTACATCTCTGCAAAAAATTATTGTTAAAAAGCTTATGCTTCTATTTACTTCATTCTAATCGATAAAAAATTAGCAGAAATAGTCTTATTACTTGCTTCCTTGTAAGTAGAAACAAAATAAGGGAGTACCATAGGTTAAAGTGATAATCAAAAGCTGGTTGCTATGTGACTGCAGTTCCTTTGTATGGACAGGAGTTGACAAATTCTGATGAGAAAAATGTGTTTTTTAAAGCTGAAACCAATAACAAAGAATATAAAAACAACCAATTCCATGAAAAAAATGTATATGACATAAATTGTGAGTGTTAATGTGCTCTACATTTTTTGTGGGTAGGTTTTTGTCCATCTCTTAGGATTTAGCAGTTATGAAAAGTTGCATAAAATTCATCCAGAATAAGTCTTCAGAGGATATTCACAGGAAATTCAAAATTTACATATTATTTGCCTTGTAAATACCTTTCATATACAATGTTTTAACCAAAATCGTTAGAGCCATTTTTGAGAAAATCAAAATGTTCGAAAAAAGTTCCACATAAAGGAAGGTGGGGGGGGGGGGTTCTTGAAAAATCTTTGAGTCACATCCTTGAAATATACCAAACTTAAATACCAAGTTTGGTACTTAACGTTCTTTTTATTTTTGAGCTATGCTGTCCATAAACACACACACACACACACCCACCTTTTTCCAAAAATGCTTTTTTTTTTTTTTTTTTTTTTTAGATTCAGGGGGGCCTAAAACATATTTCCAGTGAAATCTTGATATTGAATTTTTGGGTACATTACAATACCTTCTCTATACACTATGTACATAGTACAGGTAGAGAAAGTAAAAATACATTTCAGCAAGTTTGTGAAACTATACAGAAAACTTTTAAACACAAAACAACAAAAGAAACTAAAATAACATTTTAACAAGAGTGGTGGCAATCCCCACTTTATTGTACAGCTGTGAAACTTGGGTTCCAACAAGAAAACAAAAAGTTAGAATTCAGACATTGGAGATGAAGTTTCATAGGAAAGCAAAGGGTAGCACCAAACTCTATAGAATTGAAAGGCAAGAAATAAGACAGGATCTAAAAGTAGAATCTTTATGTATCAAAGTAATCAAACAAAAACAACATGGATTGAGCACATGAATAGAATTAGTGAAGAGAAATCCCCACCACTAGTGAGAAAATACCAAGCAAGAGGACGAGATGTTGGACGTCCTCAAAAGCATTGGGCTGATGTTTCCTAAAGCTTGAAAGGATAATTGCCTAATCCATGTAGTGTTGAGGCTTACAAATGGTTTAAAAAAGTTGACCCATATACATAATCCCCCAATTAATGTTTTTTCTTGCTATGCCACTGCTTTGAGGATTGGAGTCTTGTGGTATTTATGTTTCAGCTATTGGAAAGAGGAAGAGGAAAAAAATCAGGTTTTCTGACAAGAAAAGTTCATTCAAAAGTAGGTAGCATACTTTCTGTATTCAAGAAAAACATTATTGTGCATGTACAAATTTTGGGATCAAAAGGTAATTATTTACAAGTTAGGCTGCTAACTCTCTCCGCTGCGACTTATGCAGTTTTGCACTCTAACGGGACCGGTGTGGTTAGAGGGGGATTATGGGTGGAAGATGATTATAAAACTAATGTTGCTATTATCCCTTTACATCTATCACCCCTTTCTCTTCTCTGTATTTCCTTTCTTTTATTTTCGTTCTTATTCTGTATACTATCCTGATTTTCATATACCCCAGCACTCAATTTCACAAATTACCTTTAGTTGACGGAGACTCGATCCAGGTACCTTTGGTGTTGTGGTCTATCATGCTATCCATTGTGCTGTTAGGAGTTGGAAATATTGATAATGAAGTACTACAATAGAAAATTAGAAACATAAACTTATATACACACTAACCTAAATGGATTGGAACCTAACCTCCGCTAAATTTGAAACCCACAGGCTTTGAAATTGGAATGCTTAGGGTATTATGTTTATTAGTGTCTAACTTAATTATTGAGCTTTACCGATAAAAAAAAAATTGATAAAAACGTAACAGGTATAAACCAAACTATCAGGCAAACCATAATTTGTTTATTTCTAGAGCGGCCAAAGTTCTCTATAATAACCGATCAGAATAATACAGTGTACCCTATGATTTCATTACTATTGTACTTTTAGCGCTAACAGAATAATAAAATAAATTCCAAACAGCAATGCCTGATCGTAATATTTGTGCTGCATTTGGGATAAATGGAAAGAACTCTGGAATAAGTAGTCGAGCCACGTATGATAAAACAATCATTTTTATTATACCTTGTACTTGCTTCAGGATTTTTGATCTGTCTTCTGGTTTGTCATCTTGCCTTAACCGGTTACATGGACTTTGCCTAGTAGGTGCCTCCACTTCATTGGGTGGAGACAAAGAGAGAAGGAACCACATTTTTCTTTAACCTATAAAGTATACAAATTATTAAAGAAATTATAATCAGGCACAATAGCATAGCAATATTATAAGTGTTTCTAACATAGTAAAGGTTAATTTCACAGTATGTCACTATGATATCCATTTGTGTAGGTAGGCAATTCGGTCGGTATTCGTTAATCTTTAATCACAGCAGTAGAAGTATTTATTATTATTATACAAATTGAGAGGAAACTTAAGTTAATATTTCCTTTAGTTACCAGTTTTGGAAGTGTGAGGGGGTTAATACACATGAACATGTGATCCGGATTTGGTTTATTCTGCTATTACAGTCGCCTTGTAGTTACTGGCCTATTCTCAAAACTTAAAATCCGGATCGCTTTTGGCGTTTCACCTTCAGAGCCAACTTAACCTAACATTGCCGCATTTAGTTACCAGTTTATATTCATGTATATTACCATTTCAAATTTCAAAATATATATTGATTGCATAAATGAAATCGGCAGATAGGGTATATAAATTGCAGAAGGCGACAGGTTAAAATTCTCTTGGTAGCAGATGGCAGAATTAGTTGAGTCATATCGCAGAATTACCATATATTTAACTTATTTCAAGGAGAAACGTTATAAATGAATTTAACATCCTGTAGCTTTACCAAGAATTTTACTTCCCTGAGTAGTACGGTTTGGATTTCGGAAATCTAAAATCTTTAAATGCTTAGCGCAGGTCCTGTGAGAGCTGTTTAACTTAGTCGGTCCATTCATTTTAAAAACCTGGTCCAAGTCGGCTCTTCAGCACTTTCTTACCCATTCAGCACAGCTGCAAATTGAATGAAAAATAAGCCGCAACCAATGCCAATTAGCCACAACCATTACACATTACGTACCTAATATTGTTCCAAGAATATTTGTGATTGTGTAGTTTGGAGTATTTTCTGAATATGCCTTTATATTTATAACTTTAACGAAATCTATCCTCGTGGATAATCAGTGATCTTGTGCATCTAAACAGTACTTACATGGCTTTATCTCGAGGAAATCTGAAGAAAGAGATGGCACATTTTGTCAGGTATAGTTATGGCAATAAAATAGTGCACACACTTTCCCGCCCTAGTAGGTTCGCATTGCCTAAAATTATAAAAACTAAATCAACACCTCTTACACCATACTGCTTATACAGCTCCCAAATATAGTCCAGACCTACACTAGGATCGCTGGTGTTCCTTGTCGCCGCTCTTTTGGCGGACTTTCCTGTATTAATATTCAAAGGTATTTGATAACGCTAAACCTTGCACCTTTCATATGCAAAGGTTGGCTGCCTGACATTATGCGGCCAACTGACCCTTAAACGGCAACATTACCAGCTTTTTTTTTTCCCCCAAACTAGAACATTTGAAGGCAACTGTCATAGTTGGGTCTGAATATCAAGCGTTTATCTGTTCTACTTTGGTAATATGTTTCCAATTCTTTACACTACAGCACATCCTGTAAAGTAAGAGGAAGCAAATAAGTTGAGCTTCTTTAAGCATGTTTCAATAATTAAATTAAAATTGGCATGTCAAATGAAGATCTAGGAAATTAGTTGGGTTTAATTTATATACAATTTTTGTAAACAAAAATTCAGTAGAGAGTTTCTGCCAGAAATACCGTGTGGGTGTATGTAGTATGCATGTGCATGCGCATGCTTGCAGGTGCATGTTGAGAAAGGGAACAGGCATTACTAAAAATGGAAAGTTGGTGGTTTGATATCTATCTAATATGCAACAATATGGTTTTCAAGTAAAACCCCCACTCCTAAGTGCCCTTTACATGGAATTAAAGTCTTGTCAAAAATCAGTTGTCTCTCTGATTGCATCGAAAAGTATTCAAAGTTCAGGCCAGCATGTAGCATCTACATGTGACCAACAATGTGCCCTTTGTATCTGTAGTGAAATATTAATGTGGGTAATTCTGCAGATGTTTTTCTTAATCAAAATGAAGTAGATAAAAAATAGTTCTCATCAGAATAGTTTGTATAACCACTAATAAATGATGGAGAATAAGAGAAAGTCCTGCAACACAAGCTTTTACTTATATCGAAACATTAGAATATCCTGTTAGGAACAAATTTGGTAAATTTCTTTGACATAAACATAACATCACTCAGGCAACGCATGTTACCACTGTAAGTTCATAACAGATTTTAGGAGGCCCTCTCTTCCCCTCCCTTGCATAAAACTTCTCTACATCTTGGTGCGGAAGTTCTTCCTTTCGCCGAGAAGGCGAAATTTTTAGGGTTGATTTTTGACCACTGGTCTTCTCATATTTCCTACCTAAAGGCAAAATATGACCGTTCTCTTAATATTTTGCCCTTTTAAGTGGCACATCCTGGGGGACTACTCTTCTACGGCTGTATCGGGCTCTCGTTCGGTCAAAACTCGACTTCGGTTGTATTGTGTATTCTTCGGCCTGCCCGTCAATTTTAGCTCACCTCAATGCTTCTCATCACCGTGGCATCCGTATAAGTATTGGCGCCTTTCCCATGAGCCCAGTTCTTAGCCTTTTTGCAGAAGCTGCCGAACCTCCGCTGTCTTATCGACGTGATGCCCTTTGCAGTTATGCCTGTAGCCTTCTTACTTTACCCGGACAGCCGTCTTTTACCTGTTTCTTTTAATGAATCTTTGAACCGCCTTTACTCAAGTATCTCCCTGGCCTTACTCCCGCCTCGTGTTCGCTTTCAGCTGTTCTTTCGGCTATTGGACATCACTTTACCACCACTCTATTCTAGAGGGGAGACTTTTTCCCCCGTGGCTCTACCCTGAGATTCTTGTTGAACAAGGACTGCTGTCCATGCCGAAGTCAACCACTTCCCATTTGGCTGTTCATTCCACTTTCTTAGCCCTCAAAGAGCAGTTTCTTGGTTGTAATTTTTTCTATACTGATAGTTCGAAGGACGCTACGGGAGTAGGATGTGCTTTTATTCATGACCGACAGAGTTTTAGATCTCGACTTTTAGCGCAGTGCGCGATTTTTACAGCAGAGCGTTGGTCTTTTCCAGGCTCTTTTATATATTCAGCGACAGGCTTTTAGTGAGTGGGTTGTGTGCTCAGATTCCTTCAGTGTTTTGCAGAGCCTATGAGATTGCTCTACAGCCCCCATCCCCTTGTACAACGTGTCCAGGATTGTCTCCATTCGCTTGCCGAATCCGGCTTTAGCGTAACTTTTATATCGGTTCTGGACACGTCTGCATAGGCGTCTTGCTTGTTCCTTGCTGCCGCTTAGCTTGTCTCTCGTATTCTTTAGATCAGCTGAATGCATAGCTGGCACGAGAGAGAGTGACCAATGAGTGCACGGGAGGCTCGATACTTGCAAGACTCATAAGTCTTTGTTATGAGCAAGACTGTGGTGTAATGCTTGCATGAGTCCTGTAAGTTATATTATTTCATCTGTTTAAATGATTTAAGATTTAAATAGCTACCAGGATAAGGATGATATTTAAATAACCCACACTAAGGAAGGGGTAAAAACTAAGAATGGTGTCACAGAATCTGCACATATGTGTACATGGTTTACATCTTTATTACAAATAAGTGTGTATAGGTATAGATTTTATTACTCATAAGACAATTATTTTGCAAGAAGTTATTTTGTCTTCAGTTGTAATCTGAACATCATTATACATAACACAAAGTATAGGTGGCTCATTAAAGATTAATATTGCTGATTCAAACCGTTGACTGGAGCGCGTTTGGATAAATGTGAGTCACCTTGTGTTATTACTAGGGTTCGGATTATTAGCTTTTTATAAATTCAGTTTTAGCCTTTTATCATCTTCTATTAACCTCTTTAGCTTTTCAAACAATTTTCCTAGCTTTGAGGGGGGGGCTTTAAACAATTTTCCTACCTATTTAAGGAAGCTGATGACAAACGCCTTTTATTAACATGTGCTGTATTGTAAGACAATTTATTACTTAGTATGTTCATGCTTGAACATTTTAATTAAAAATTTAACATGTATTTTTAATATATAGCACTCATTTAAAACAAACTTCACATACAGTAGTTTTCTTGTTCACTACTAGCCACATTTGCAAATTTTCGTTGTTTTTTTAATATATTCCTATAGGCAGAACAATATTTTTCAACGTTGCAAGATGATGCTGGCATATATTTCATACATGCAATTTCTATACTAAGATAAAAATTGTGATAAATTCTTTCCTTGGCTAACCCACGTGTACACTCAAAACAAACCTAAGCTAATTGTTAATGTAATTCATATGAATTGAGGAAAAAATTGACACATTTTCTACTGAGATTAAACAAAAAACAAAGAAAAATTAAAAAATAATACCTAAGTTTAGCTAGTTTTAAGACTTACTGCCCCATTTAGCTCTTTTTTTGTGTAAAGGATGAATAAGATTCACCATTAGCATCCAAAGATCTTGAAACATAAAAGTACATACTTTTAACCTTCTAACTTATAAGTGTAAAATAGGTTAAAACCTAAAAATCTGGGCCCTCGTTATTATGTAACCAGATTATATGTGAACCTACTGCGTATGTAGTTACGAAAATACTAGAGTTGCCTTGCTCGTGAGCACTAGTTCTCGATACACGAGATTTTTGTTGCCACACTCAAGAAGTGGCATGGCTTACGAGCGAGAGTGACATGGGTTTGACCGCCTCTACTTTACAGTCTCTAATGACAATTAGACTTAATGGGTCGCCATTGAATTTGTGGGACGCCTTTGCCGTCATAGATAGGTGGGTCACCTCTAGACATCATTCGGCACTCACTAAATGAAAGGAGGGAGAGGAGTACCACTTCAAAATTTTTCTTTAAGGTAAGCTTACTTTTGTTCAGTAGCGGTCCATGATTACATTTTAGGTAAAGTAGTTCCTGTATAGAGGTAACAAGTAATAAACCCAGGTCCAGAATTTGCATAGTTACAGTTAACTAATTCACCTCACTTTCTTTTCTTTTGGCATATTAACATTTACTTTTCTTTTAAAATGGCAATGTAAAAATATTTCCCCCCCCCCCCCCCCACCAACTTTTAACAATTTTGTACCCCGGGCTGGGCTGGGCTGGGCTGAAGAGAAATGTTTTTTATTTCTTCATGTTTTGAGGTTTGTTAGTGTCATTACTGTAAATCAATTTACATATAAGCTTGTAAAATAAATATATATAGTGAGTGTAAAAGTGTTTGCACACATAAGATATTACATTAAAACACTTGGAGGAACAAGAATGGGATGTTGGGCAAATATGTAAATAACTAAATCATATTCAGTATACGTAATATGTATATTGTATTTGGTGACATTTTATATCACAAAATATATAAATTAATTTTCTCTTAATATAAACAAATATTGTTTCTAACAAAAAGTGATCATACACCTACAATTTTAGTAACATTTTTTATAAATATATGCTTCAATATTTGGTGTGCTTCCCTTTTGCTTTTATATCTGCCTCCAGTTTTTGTGGCATTGTTTTCACTAGCTCTCTAGTTATCTTTTGGTTAGTTAAATCTCTTTCTGTTTGAAGTGCCTCTTTTTAGGCTTCTTTACTGGAAAAGGTGTGATTTCTGATTTTCTGCTCCAAAATGGATTACAGGTGCTCTATAAGGTTGAGCTCTGGTGATTGGGCAGTGTATGAAGTTGCTGTGGTGAGTTGTAAAACAGCCACAAGCAAGTTTTTCCAGCTGTATGTTTGGGATCATTATCCTGCTGAAAAATAAACTTGTTTACAAGACTTATTTTCTGAATATTAGCATAAAGATTTTGCTTTAAAATGCTCATATACACTTCATGATCCATCATTCCCTTGATAAAATGCAGTTGACCCACACTCAAAGCACTCATACACCATAGACCATCACTGTGTCACCTCTGTGTTTTACTGTGGGGACTAGTTGTTTTGGTTCCATCTTCGAATTCTTCTGCACCAGACCATATCTCTTCCATCGAAATAAACAATTTTAAACTTTCTTTCGTTGGAAAAAAATCACCATTTTCTAGAAGTCCGGTGCTTTATTTAGGTGCTCTTTTGTGAAGCTTATCCTGAATTAAGAGGACTTATGGGCTATAACCAGAAAACTCAATATATACATATAATTTGGCTTAAAAATACTACAAATATGTGGTATTTTATTCAAAATCATAAGAGCCATTTTTAAGAAAATATAAATTTTACAAGATGGGTTGCTTGTAAAGGATAGTTGGAGTGAGTAAATTTCCTTGAAAATCTTTGTGTTACATCCTTGGTAGATACAGAACATAAGTATCAAATTTGAGTTATGCGTTCAGACATGCACAATTGTTTCAGATTTTTTTTAGTCAAGGGACCTTGAAACATTTTGAGTGAAATCATACAGTCAAAGTTTTGGATCAAATGCAATACTTTCCCTACTTACTATACTAATACAGAAAGTAATAGAACAAAATACTAAACTCACTAAATTATTTTAAATGTAAGTACCACAGTTAAAGTTTTATACTTTATTTAGAACCTTTGGCTAAATTTGCAAATTGAATATTCAGGGCACTCCAAAACCCTATTATTATGATAACTAGATATTGCTTTCATACTGAGTTCTTTGTCACCGTCCATCAGCACTAATGATTAATTAATGCATGAAAACACTGCAAGAGTCAGTTGAAACAAATCCCCAGTGCCAATAAAGTATATAGAAAATTCTACTGAACTTGATATCTTTCAACAAAGGTAGTGTCCAAAAATGACATGTATGGTGACATTTAGGCAGAGTATCAAGGAACTACCAAAAGACTAGATACAATAGGTAAATTTGGCCTTTTAAAATATATAACACTTCGGAATGATGGTCCTGAATATATTCATGGTTTTATCATTTTTTTAAAATTTGTGTGTCTAGAAGTTACGTTAATACTAACTTGAATGAACAAGCATTTTAAGTTTACTACAACATAAATGTCATTAAAATTAACTTTTTTTAGTCACATGGTTGAGGTTATATTAGTCACTAGTGTGAGACTGAAGTGCATATGAGTTGAATATCTGTCCTATGCTGCTTTCTTGAATGAAACTCTTGAAGGTCTGTGCAATGCAAGCTTTGTAATATGTTACTTGGAGAATTACTGGATTTCAAGTGTGAGTAAAATGGCTTCCTCAAACAGAGCAGAACATGCTTTGGGTAATAATTTATTAGAGCTTTTTAACAAATTTGATCGGAAGTTTTGTATTTAAGTGATGGTGAAAAAATCAGGATAATGCTGATCCTGTTTATGGAATTGCAGCTCTAGGATATACTGACAGTGAAAATGAAGAAAATTATCTCATTCAGCAAGATGTCAATAAAGAGAAGATGCACTGACCCTTTGTTCCAGTGGCACCAGGTTGCCTTCAGCCAATATTAGCACCAATTCAGGTATTCTGGCAAACAAAAACAATGACTGCACTATATTAGATATTTTCCAAATCTTTCGATTTCACAGCATGCAGCTTATAACAGATGAAACCAATAAACACTACCTGATCTAATGTCAGAAACTACGACCATCCCAAAGCTCTTGTTTGCAAACTGGAAGTAATACTACCCTAGAGGAGTTCTACATATTTTTGAAAACACTATGCTCTTATCAGAGTGAACAAGAATGCAATAAATGAGTACTGGTCCAAGGATCCCCTTATTACCATATATCAGTTCTCCGAATATTTCCAGGGAGATTAATGCATTTACTGCTCTACTTTTGAGATTACTGCATTTCAATAACAATGAGATTTAAGTACTTGGGGAAAGGCTACATAAATTGAAATCAATAATTGAACATCCGAGGGAAGCCTTCAGAGAAGTATTTTATCCTTTTCTAGATCTTATATAGATGAGGTGCATGCTTTTCAAAGGCTGACTGCAGGTTTTACAGTATGTAGCATTTAAGAGACATAGATTTGCGGTAAAGATGTTTTTGTGCTCTGATTTTGAAACAAGATAATTCTTGATTTCATTATATTTACAGGGGGCAAACATAATGTTTTTCATGGGCATACATTTGGTATTTCAGGAACAATAATACAAACACTAATACAAGGATACCTATTCAAAGGTCACACTTATATGGCTAGGTAATTGATATTCCAGTCCTCTACTGTACAATTGGCTACAGTGAGAAAAAACAGAGGAAATACCAAAAATAACGAGAAATTGAAAAAGGGAGAAATAGACTTGAGACATGTTTGTACTTAAATGGGTGTACAGATGTGAGGCCTCTGACAAAACTACACATAAATTTAATGAAAGAACCAGGGAAACTTCATAGGAGAACACAAAACACAGATAATGATGCCAGACTGTTTCTTGGATTATGTAAAATATATGGATGCTATAGAGAGGTCAGATATGATGGTTAATTCTGTTGAATGTCTTAGAAAGGCATTAAAATGGCATAGAAAATTCTTCTTTCATCTCTTAGATCTCTGCTAAACTCTAAAACCATATACAGAACAAAAATGGGAAGGAATACTACCCTAGCTGATTTTCAGCTCTCTTATAAAAGAAAATTTAGTATCACACTCTCAAAGTAACAAAAGTAGGATGATCAATATCCGGTGACCAGTCCCTTAGACTCATTGAAAGAACTTCCTTTAACTGTTCCACTAACTGGGAGGGGGGGGGGGAAACCAACAAAGCATGCTAGGATGTTTTGTGTGTTAGAATACAAATTTTGGGACAAAAAAAAAAAGATAATAGGATTATATGTGCAAAATAGAATGAGTTTTTCATTGTTAAGTGTTGTAATATATATTTGAGGTAATTCAACTTAACATGGAGGGGTTAGCAAGTTAAAAACATTTTAGAAGTGAAAGGGTTATTTAATGCTATTGATGCCTCAAAACAGATACACATCACTGTGAAGGAGTAATATTACGATACATATATAACAAACTTTTGTAGAATAACAGGGACACCTATATTTCAGGCTAAACAAATGCAGAGAGATACAGGAATGTCATACACTATTTTTGAACAGCTGGCCAATGTTAAACGTCAGTCTGGAATTTTTGAGGAAGACAGTGGTGCCACGCTTACTGCTGATGAACTGTTAATTCCGGAATTTATGAAGCTAGGGTAGTTGGCAGGCATAGGAATTCTTGAGTCATTTTCTTCAATTTAACATCTCTGAAACCAAAGACTGCAAAACAAAAGAGGCCTAGGTTCACTGATAAGCAGGTAAAACTAGTTTGAGTTTAGTCTTAAAATACCAAAATACTTTATGGGGTATGGAGGGGTGGTGTGTTATCTTTTGCTGCCCAGTGACAGTTGAATCTTCGGGCCCTCCACCCTAGCTTTAATGCTTAAAAATTCCTTTGTCTTGTAATTAGTATAAGGTTGTGACTTTCTTAATTCCTGATTTAAGTAAATGGAATTTGTTTTTCATAACTGGCATAAAGCCTGGTATGGACATATACATTTATGAAATATTTAGTAATATGTGAAAGTGTAAATAGCATACTATTTTAAATTTTAGAGAATTTTTTACTTTCTGTACATACACTATGTACATAATGAATAGAGAAAGTATTGTATTGTACCCAAAGATATGATACTGAGATTTAACCAGAAACATATGTTCTGGGACCCCCTGAAACCAAAACAAAAAACATTTTTAGAAACGTGTGTGTGGGGGGGGGGGACAGTTTAGTTCAAAAACAAAAGGTTTAAGTACCAAACTTTATATTCAAGTTCAGTATCTTCTAAGGATGCGACATAAAGACTTTCAAGAACATCCCCCTTCCCCAGCCACCTTTTATGTGGAAAAGGTTTTGCAAATTTTGATTTTCACAAAAATGGCCAAGTTTGATTAAAATATCTTTATATTTTAAGACATTTACATGGTAAATAAAATGTATATCTTGAATTTTCTGGGAGCAGCCTTTGAAGAGCTCTTTATTTTGGATGAATTTTTTTTTTACTTTTACATAACTGATAAAGCATAAGAGAAAAACTTTCTACACAAAAAATACAGATATCCTTAAAACACCTATACCTGCCCTTTTAATTTCCGATTTGATGGTGGATTTGGGAATTTTATTGTAAATTGTTCTCTTGTACAGGCTTCTTTAGCCAATCTGTCAGCTAATTCATTACCCATGATGCCAACATGCGCCTTCACCTAACTGAAGTGAATCGTCCAGTAACATCGTTGTAGCACCATACCAGCAGTATGAATATTATTTACTAATGTATTGCGTTTCTTGTTTTCTTTTAATAGAGTTGTATTGCGTTTCTTGTTTTCTTTTAATAGAGTGTGATTCTACTGTCGGTGTATACGGCTGCAATTCTTTCTTCTTTCGATAGTTCTTCCATTGTTTGAAGTGCTTTCCAGATAGCTACTGTTCAGCGTGGTTGTTAGTACATTTTGAGTATAATCTATGTTTTAATTGACGAATGAGAGTTCCGCGTTGAAATATTGCTGCTGCTGCTCCTACTTTTTCTTCTGATTTGCTCCCGTCTGTAAATATTTCTATTGATATGTTAAATTTTCCTGATTTTCTTGAATAGTTATATTATCTGCAGGGTGACTCCAGTTTTTTGGATCTATGGGCAAATCATAATTTGTTTCTGCATGTATTGATCTATATAGTTCTACTTTGCCATATGTCGTAATGTCAATAGGTTGAATGTCTGCTGTAATACAAGAAGTATCAAATGATATTGTTCTTGTCATTTTAATATTTAATATCCGTTGTACTCTTTGAAATTTTTTAACATTTTTGGAATGTCTTAATACTTCATGCCATATTGGTGCTCCATAAGTTAAGAGAGGTTCTGTCGCTCCTTAATAAGTAGTATATAGCACTTTCTTTCCTAGACCCCAGTTTAGTTTTGCTGATTAAGAGAGTATATGGGTTAAGTCTATTGCTTTATCATGTACATGATCTACATGTTTGTTGTATTTGAACTTTTTGTCTAAATAAATTCCAAGATATTTTAGTTCTTCTACTTGTTCTATTGGCTTGTTGTTTACATATATATTTGTGTTCTCATGTCTTTTTTTTCTGTCTGGTAGCTACTAATACTTTTGACTTTGTCTCGTTGACTATAATTTTGTTATCTTGAGCCCAACGTTCAATTTTATTTACATTTTGGTTCGCATAATTTTCAACCTCCAATATAGTTCTCCCTCTAGTCATATCAAGTAAATCATCAGCAAATGCGAATATTTTGTGTATATTCCAATTGGAGAAGAGGATTGTACAAGATATTCCAAAAATCAGGACCACAGCACAAACCCTGTGGGCACCCTTTTTCCATTGCTTTTTCATCTCTGTAATTATTTATGCTTAAAGTTGCTCACCTGTCTTTAAAGTAGCTCGGGGTTAATGCTTAGAGGTTTCTGGGACATCTAACTTTCCTTAGGTTGTCTAAAATCCCCGGCCACCATGCTGCATCAAAAGCGCCCTGCACATCCAAACTAATTAAAGCTATGTAATTATTTTTCTGTATGTTTTGTAATACATATTAACTGCCATTACTGCATTTATTGTGCGGAGTGAATCCATATTGACGAGGACTGAATAGTTCTTTTGATTGCATATAATGCGTTATTCTATCTATCATTAATCTCTCCAGAATTTTGCTGCCTGTGTTAATTAAACTGATGGGCCGGTGTTTTGAAGTGTCTTTACTGTCTTGTTTCCCAGGTTTAATTATTGCGATTATTGAAGATCGCTTCCATATTTTTGGAAAGTGTCCTTTTTTAAAACAGCTATTGTACAGTGCAGTGGTAAATTGGGGGAATTTTTGAAAAACTCTCAAGATAACATCACTGGATAGGCCATCCTCTCCTGGTGTTTTCTAAAGGTTAAAGTGATGAATTACTCTTCTGATTTGCTCCTGTGTGAAATCCACGTCGTTAGGAGTATCCAGATATTCTGTAATTCTTCTTATTTGTTTATGGTGATCATTATCATTGTGCTTTACATCTTCTGGAACAAAATAATGCATCATGTGATTTAGTGCATCTTCTGTGTCTTAAAAAAAAAAAGCACTAAGAAGACACTGCCTAAATATTGATTACTAATATGAACAAATATGGCCTAAAAGTTTATCAAATTAATTTACAACATTCTAGAACAGCCACCAGTAACATAGTGCAACTAATAAATGAATCCATACTTGTCGTAACTTGCATACAAGAACCACACATAATTAATAACAAAATAGCGGGAATTCCTAAATCAATGAAAACATATGCGTACGGCAATAAAAAGAAAAGAGCAGCCATAATGATCAATAACAATAAGCTTGATGCCACACTAATAACACAGTGTTTAGATGAAGACTGTGTGTTAATTGAAATTAATTATAACAGGAAGACATTTTTCATTTTAAGCATGTATTTTGATTATGTAAAAAATATTGAAACATACCAAAAGGTATGGTATAATAATTTCAGCTGATACTAATGCAAGAAACAGATTATGGTTTGATAAAATAAACAACGAACGCGGTAGAACACTGGAAGAATTTATCACATCTACGGCTTTGCATATAATTAACGAGAATATAGCAGTACCAATTTTTGAAATGGCATGACCTAAAAGCTGCATTAATTTAACAGTCGCTAATAATCAATTGTAGAGTGGAAGAGAGCTGCTCAGACCACAAAATATTATCATTTAAGATTGTCAGCATGACTCAAAACAACATAAAATCTTTCACAGGCATAAAATACTAGAAGAAAATTTCTGCGCTGCATTCAACAGTAATAAATATAAAGGGAATCTAGATGAAGAACTTGGAATAAAAACTGAAAACTATACTGTTACAGAACATCTAGTTCAACAATATCGTGATGGAATAGGAATAATTGAGGCATGCAATGGAGCATTTCGTTTACATAGAAGATCCAAGAAAATCAAAGGAGATTCAGTACCATGGTGGACCATCAAATTAACAGTAATGAGAAAGAGAATAAATGCATTACGATGGCGCTATCACAGAACTTTTAATAATGAAATATTAAGAGAACAGCAAAAATGACTTTACATGGAAGCTAATCGAGACTACCAAAAATTAATAAGAGAGAGAAAATTAAAATCCTGGAAGAGTGATTGTAGGGTCACGAACGAAACTAACCCATGGCATTTAGTGTACAAGATAGCTGCATGCAAAATAAAAGAAAGAAGCGTACTCACCACAATCAAGAAAAAGAAAAGAAGAAGCTTATTAACAAATTGTTACACAGATGTAGAGAAAGTCATGTGAATGGAACACATCAGATTTATTTATTTATTTATTTATTTTTTGAGTTGACCACTTCTGAGATGTTTGTAGAGTTATTAGTATGTTTTAAAATAATTATTTGTCAACTTCTGGCCATACTAAGAAATGCATTTCAATCATATAGCAAAGTTGTTTAAATCTGGTGCAAAATTGTTCTTCACAGAAAGGGTTAAGATTTGTTTCACTTATAAGAAAAAAAATTATTGCTATACGATAGTTACACCACTTGGCATTACTTCAATATGTGGGTGTCTTTGTTATGTTAGAACCATTTTGTGGTTACTTAACTGGTCTTATAAAAGTTTAGGACCCTAAGTCACAAAGCTTAGCCCAAAGTGGAGGACCCTAAGCTGCAAAGCGTAGCTGAGGGATGTTATAAGTATAGAAGTGTGGCACTTTCAAATATGGATCACGAGTGGAAATCACTTAATAAACTCCTTAAGATCCTTGTGCGAGTGTGTTCGTGTGTGTGCTGCAACCATTGTGTAGCTTTATCAAAAAGTTTCCTCTGCCAGTGCAGAGGTGTTAAAGAGAATGGTAGAGGAACAGCCCATAGCTTAGAAATGTTTCCATTCTATCAATATATTTCTGTTACCAAGTGAAGGGCTGTATTGATAAAACAGCCCATATATTATTTTTAATAAAGCAAATTTCATACAGTGGTAATTATCGTGGTGTTTACTAATAAACTTTTTTCACCACAACTCTGATTTGTCTTTAATTTGTATATATTATGAAACAGTGATTTATGTATTTTTAAATTTACAGACTTGCAAACGAAGAAATAGTGGCCGATCCAAACATGGTCGTGGTCATGTTAATCCTGTTCGTTGCACAAATTGTGCTAGGTGTGTTCCTAAAGACAAAGCAATCAAGAAATTTGTCATCCGTAATATTGTGGAAGCTGCAGCTGTAAGGGATATCACAGAAGCTAGTGTGTATACATGTGAGTACCAAATAAAAGTTGTGGCTCCCTCTCAGGTTCACTAATAATAACAATAATTATTCTGTGGTGTGTGACAGAATTTATTTGTATTTAAATTTTTGTGTGATTTGTGGAAGATGCTGCCAAGTGTATCCACTAGTTAAAGGAGTGTCTCAAAACTTTGAATCCCACTTCAATGCACAGAAGTTTGAATAAAATAATGAAAAGACAAACTAGTCTTCATTAGTCTAAGGACTTCTTTTAATTGAGAAAAGGCTAGCTACATTATTAAAGGTAAAGTTATTATGTTGGAAGGATGCCATAGCTCTTAAAGGTAATTCACACAACAAAGTAAACTGACCATTAATATAGTCAGTATCAAAGTGTTCTCATATTTGCTAAACATGTGGGACAGAGCTTTAAAATGAGAGGGGGGAAACATTATAAGCACTATACGAACGTGAAGTTGAACCAATTAGAGATATGCAACTTCTATAGCAATTGTGTGTGCCACTGCTACATTATTAATATATAGCATGTGCCTGGCATGTATTGGCAGTAACACAAGCTTTTATCTCCTATTATGACATTATTGATAAATAAAACTTTTCTGTAATTCCTGCTATTCTCCTGCATTCTTGCATCTATTTAAAAACTTCTTGTGTAATGGGAATGTTTTTGAATCATCCTATCTGTGGTTATTACCTTGTAGGCTAATGTTTTGAAAAGGAGAACAGGGGGCCCCTTATTTTGATCTTTAAGCTATGTAAGCCTCAGAACTCTAGGATACCAGGTTAAGGTAGGGAGGGAAAAGTATGATGATAAAACAAGAAAGTTGGCTATTGTCAAGATAAATTCTTGAAAAGATGTGGAAAGGTTGTAAACGATTCACGAATTTAAATACTTTATAGCTAGAAGCTATGTGTGCACATATTTATTCTCCCAATTAGAAGAGAAAATCCAACATGCTTTAAAGGAAACCAAGCTTTTTAGAGGTACACAGTTTTCACTAGAAAGAAGTCAATCACAGAAACTTGACATTGACCATCATGTTAGCAGTAGCAGTAACACCAATTGTGAAGTGAGTGATTCAGATTTTGGAATCATTTTCCCATTAGAGTAAGTCTGGATATTTCACGGATGAATCTCTTTTGTTAATATACTACTTTAGGTTGATATGTGCATGCAGAAGCCTCATTTTGCTATTGTCTGAATACATTGGAAGTTGTGTATTACCAATAAAACTATTTCTCCACAATAGTTACTTCACTAATAAGCACAAAGTGACCCGCTGTAGGAACCTAAACCAAGTATGTATTGCTGATAAGTGAGTGTCACCTCCCCCTCTTCCTGAGATGTGAATTGTTTTTTGAAAATCTACAGATAATAAATATTTATTATGATTGTAATCACAAAAGAATATTACATCACTTTCGGAAAGGTAAATCAAGTACATTAACTATGAAGCCTGGGACTTTACTTACCTTTTAGTGCTGTGAGTCAATCTAAACATATTACTAAAGTTGCCTGTAGAGAAACAGCAGCCTGCCACTTTACCAGTGTAAAGTGCCAACAGTTTTTAGGCAGAAAAAGAGTAATGAATTGAATTTTTACACAGTCCTTTCAAAGTTTTACCTTCCTGGCTTACTTGTGTACAAATTGTCTGGCCAACTGGGCTCTGATGTGCTGCTCAGTTTATCAGCCACCCTGGCCCTGGCTGAGCAGCTCATTGCCACCTTTACTCCCAATTTTAGAGGAACATTTTTCATCACCTGAGGCACAATATTTGTCACTTTTATTGCTTCAGTTCATGATTTCCAAAAATATATACTCCTTGTACTATGTTCTTGTTATTTTGGAACAAAAACAGCTATAGCTTATGACATGCCAAGTACAAGTAACGTAGGTAAACAGAAAGTTGTGAAGATCTGGAAATGCAAAGAAAGATAGGAAAAACGGAACAGTGGTGAATTGTATACTTCTAAAAATTGTGAAGAGATCAAGGGTAAGCATTTCATTAAAGTAAACAAATGCTGTTTAGAGAACTGCTGCAAAGAAATATCTGCAGATACTCAGTGACATGTTTTTAAACAATTTTGAGGCATAGGTGTGAAAGCACAAGAATATAAGAATTTGATGTCATGTATACAGAAAACAAGTTTAAAGATGATGTCTGTGCAGGTATATAAGACACGTTTAAATACATGGAAGTATGCATTGAATTGGGTAATGGCCAGAGACTAGTACAAGTCAATCATGGCTATTAAATGTTTAGCAGATATCAGCAAAACGATTACACACAGTTGAAATTTGCATTCTCTCAGGAAAATCCCTTGATATGAAGGGTACACCTAAAAACCACCGTCTTATAATAAAATCTAACATTTTGGATCTAGCAAAGGAGTATTTGAATGCTATCCCACAGAAACAATCTCACTATTGCCATTCAAAGTCAAGTCTTAAGTAGTTTGAAAATCCAAGTTTGGCTGTAAAGGCCTTATTTGTCATGTTTCAAGAATTTTACAAAAGTAGAACAGGAGAAGAGCTTAAAATCACCTATAAAATATATCATACATTTTTTATGGAATGCTGTGAATTTTCTTTTTTGCACACCCAAACTGAGGTCTCTGATTATTGCACCAAATGCCAATTGGTACTGAAAATAAATGAAAATGATGCTCGTAAAGCCGATTTCATGTTACATAAAAGGAGAGTTGAAGCACTTAAAAAGGAAGCTATAGCAAAAAGCATGAAAGAAGGTTCTGACACAATCTGTGTAGAATTCAATTGTGCACAGAACCTGCCACTTCCGAAACTGAACTGTACATCTCAATTTTATAAACAACTCCTGTGGTTCTTTGTTTTCAACATCCATGTTCATTGCAATAATTCACCTAGCTACATGTACTGCCGTTTAGCAACTGAAGGGAAAAAGAACCCAGACTCAGTCATTTCTGTTGTATATGAAACACAAGTTGACATAATGGAAACTGGTGTAGTAAAATTTATTGTTATGCTCTCTGATGCTGCAGGTGGCCAGAAAAAGTACTTCAAATTTATGCAGTTTTTCTCATAGTTTGTTAAAGTACAGAATGTGAAAATGTTGCATATATTTCCAATAAGAGAATACGGCTATCAGTGTGACAGAAACTTTAGATTATATATAATCCAACTGAAAAAAATGGATAAAATACAAACAGCAATGGAGTATTTAGGGGTCATTGTCCTTTGTTGTCAAAATCCACAACCTTTTAAGGACCTGTGGGACAAAAAATTTTGAAAGAATGGTCTCAAGTTCTTCTACCACTTTTCCTTATGAAACGAACAGCAAAAGGAGTCCTTTCAGATCCAAACTTATTGTCAAATATCCTAAAATTCGTCAAGAGTTGTCACAGTTTCTAAAACCTACTCATCTTTATCCAGTTTTATTCCATTCAATTTTTGGAAATCATGAACTGAAGCAAGAAAAGTGACAAATATTGTGCCTCAGGTGATGAAAAATGTTCCTCTAAAATTGGCTAAACCTCATTCCATACCTGGATGAAACTGCACATACCTGGTTTGATTTGATCCTACTTGATACCTCTGTGACAGTTATGTTCAATGATTCAGTGTGATGATGAGGACAAGGAGGAGATAGAAGAGGAGGTGGACGCAGATAAAGACTGATTAGTGGCATTGCATCATTGTAAAATAAATTGTTTTACTTTTTTCTGATAAATTATGATAATAGTATTTGTCCTAATAATGTTGTAGACAAACTTCTTTTTATAACAATTAAACATTAATAATAAACTTAAATCCTTCGGCTTAGAAAGCATTGCTGTAACATTTGGGAAGTAGAATAGAGAATTGATAACGAAACGTGCATTATAAATTAATTCATCGGGAAAAGGGTGTATGCATGACTTAACATACGAGGGCCATTCAGAAAGTAGCCTCCGGTTGATTGCAAGAAATTCACCAAGTTAAATAAAAATATTTTAATATATACATCTTACAACTACATCTTTGCACTATTTTTCTACATAGTTTCCATAACGATTGAGGCACTTATCGTATCTGTTCACAAGCTTTGAAATTCCTTCTGCATAAAAATCACCCGCTTGTGCCTGGAGCCAGCCTGTGACCGCATCTTTGAGCTCTTCGTCGTCATCAAACCGCTGGGACCCGAGCCATTTCTTCATATGCATGAAGAGGTGATAATCGCTTGGCGCCAGATCTGGGCTGTAAGGTGATGGTTGACAACGTCCCACTTGAAGGACTCAAGAAGGGCTGTTGTTCTGCGAGCAGAGTGAGGACGGGCGTTATCGTGCAAAAAAACGATACCGGAAGTCAGCATACCACGGCGTTTGTTCTGTAAAGCCCGTCGTAATTGTTTTAGTGTTTCACAGTACACGTCTTGATTAATGGTCGTCCCACGTTCCATGAATTCAACCAGCAACACCCCTTTTGCATCCCAAAACACCGTTGCCATCAATTTTCGGGCAGAAAAATCTTGCCGGGCTTTTATTGGTTTGGTAGGCGAATTTGAATGTGCCCACATCTTTGATTGTTCTTTTGCCTCAGGGTTCACGTACTTAATCCAGGTTTCATCCCCGGTCACGATTCTGTTTAACAATGGTTCACCTTCGGCCTCATAACGTGACAGAAAGTCTAATGCAGAGGCCATTCTTTGAGTTTTGTGGTGGTCGGTAAGAATTTTGGGCACCCATCGTGCACAGAACTTACGGTAACCCAATCTTGCTGTCACTATAGAGTCTTAGAAATCTGTGGAAAATCAGTAGACAACTCCGACATTGTGAAACGTCGGTTTTCACGAACTTTTGCATCAACTGTCTGAACGAGTTCGTCCGTGACCAATGATGGTCTACCACTCCTCTCTTCATCATGAACATTTTCTCGTCCACTTTTAAATAAACATACCCATTCACGGACCACTCCTTCACTCATAACTCTTGGTCCGTACACGGCACAAAGCTCACGATGAATAGCTGCTGCAGAATATCCTTTGGCTGTAAAAAACCTTATAACAGCACGCACTTCACATTTGGCAGGGTTTTCTATTGCAGTACACATTTCAAACGGCCACAAACACTAAACTAGCGCAGGTACGACTTTCACTCGACCACGGCTTGATGCCGACTGACCTGCTGAGTGCATGAATGCACAGATGGCGTCGCTACTCCCCCCACTACCCGCACTGTGACCAATCGGAGGCTACTTTCTGAACGGCCCTCGTATATACTTAAGTTAGTATTGTATACTTTCAGAATGACGCTTCTAACCATAACCTGCATTGTTAAGATACTGTTCCTTAAACATTAATTCTTGTAAGTTGTCTATGGGTTTTATTCTGAAAGCTAAAAGTACTTAAACTTTTTCATTTGATTTTACTCAAAACAGCATTTTTATTATATGCTCTTATTCCCGTGAACTCAATTTATAAACTAGGGCTTCTCTGTTTAATTTTATGAGACACCAAGAGCAGAAAATATTAGTCTTAAAATGCGTTTCAATTTCGTATGAACAAAAATTTCCCCTGTTGTGAGATGTGCCATATGCATTTCATATAACCTGATAACCACAGATGCATAGTCATTGTATGTGTGGGGAAAGCCTATTGTAACATTTGTGATTGCAGCACATTACACTTTTAATCATGTTTCATGGATGTTTTAAAAACCATTTAATCTAATTATCAGAAAATTAGAAAATGGAATTCTAATATAATGGCCAGAATTAAACAAAATTTAAGAAAAACTCTTATAATGAATGAATATTTATTTTTCAACACAAAAGTTACATAATTGGATTACATAATATGTTGGAAATGACTTTATCTGTGATTATAATGCTTAAATTTAGTTTCAACTTATATACAAACATTTTTAATACTGTATTGCTATAACTTATTGCTACAGTTTCAATTATTTTGTAATTTTAAATTTCTTTAATTCTTAGGAATATAAAACACCAGGTTATCTGTGTAACAGGATTATATTATATCCCTCATTCAAAACTTTAAAATTTCATTCAAAATTACCTCAATTGTTTCCTTTAATATTACCTAAATTCCATAGCCATTTTAGTCGCATTTTACCCATATCTTACGCAGTTTTTAATATAAACATTTTCCTCTGATCTTAAGTTTAAAATTGTTATATCTCTTATTTCATTTGGTAAATTCTCCCACTTTCACAAAAAGCACTCATTCCTCCTGCATTTCAGTTTGTTTGCATCCTATGTAGAATACAATGCCATGTGTTATCTGCCTCTTAACATTTGACATTTTCCCTTAGTATACACATTCCTTATCCCACTTAAATAAGTTACCATGCCAACCCTTCCATTCCTGCTTTTCAATATATTTTTCTCTTCCCTAGTCCATTTTCAATTATCTGTATAGTTTCAGGGATCTTTTGTTATTAAAAGTAGCCATAATTCCTGTTTTTCTATGTCTATTCTGGTTATTACCTCTTTCCACCATCCTTTTTTCATTTTATCTATCAGACCACATTGCTCCTAAACCAACTTCCTCTAGGATAATTTGAATTTTATGTCCATTACTCTTCCTACTTCTCACTTGGCATTAACATACACTGTTTAATAGTACCCTTTCCACCACCTTACTTTTGTAGCCTAATCTTCCTAATTCCATTAGAGCAACTTCATTTGGCAAAGATTTAGGTAATCTTAGTGTAAGTTTACAAAATAGTCTGCTTATCACATTTGTCGTTTTCCAGTTCTCATCCAGTCCCCAGATTTCTAATATTCTATTCCTATAACTTCAATATTCAATACTCAGTACTCTTTCCACCACCTTACTTTTGAAACCTAATTTTCCTAATTCCATTAGAGCAACTTCATTTGGCAAAGATTTAGGTAATCTTAGTGTAAGTTTACAAAATAGACCGCTTATCACATTTGTTGTTTTCCAGTTCTCATCCAGTTCCCAGATTTCTACTCCATGCATCATTTTGCTCTCTACTACTGAACCATACACTCTTTCCAACTCTTTTACTTGCATATTTGATAGTTTATTTATACAAGGCCTAATCACATTTATTGCAATTTTGCCTTTGTTAGTGCCTTTTCTGATTACTCCATTTTCCATTACTTGGCAGTCCTAGATAATCAATTTTCCTAACAATTTCAATTCCTGAACTTTCTCACCACCACTTGTTTATTTTATCTGTATCCTTTCTTTACTACCATAATATTAGATTTTGTTTTATTTGAGTCCCCAGTCTATACAGAAAATACCTATTACTTGAATACTTACACTTGTTATAGCACCTGTCACTAAATCATCTGCAAAAAGCAAATCTGACATTTCTCTATTGTTTATGGCCAATAAATGAATACTATTTTGCTTATTTCCTCTTTCATCTAGGATATAATCAGTAAATAAATGAAACAGCACTGGACTCAGTTTTGTCTAAGACCTACATTATTTGCTATTTTATCTGTTAACCTCCCCCTTTCAAATTTTGTGCAAAATTCGTTTCTCCTGTACATATTTTAAATCACCTTTATGAATTATTGTGTTACTCCGTTATTCCTTAACTTGATCCAGAGTGCTTCTATGGAGATAGTATCAAAAGCATTTTCTGGGTCCAGAAACAACAGGAATATCCTATCTCTTTTATTTCTGAGATGTGTATGTATGAACATATTAACTTTTCCTTTGTCTTTTCTAAAGCCTGACTGAAATATTGAAAGTTTTCCTTCTTTCTCCATCAAATCTTGCTAGTCTTTTAACTAGCACCCCAGTAAATACTTTCCCTATTACTGAAAGCAAATTCGTTATTTTGTAATTTGCTAGGTTCTTCGTCCCCTTTGCCTTTGTATATTGAAACTATTATTCCTACGCTGTAATGTTAGGGTATATTAGCTTCTTCAATAATTTTGTTCAGTATCTGGACTAATATTTTTAATCTTCCTTGATCCGCTGCCCATGCTTTGTAAAGTTCCCACCATCTATTCTGCATGCCTTACTATATTTTAAGTTTTTAATTTGTTACTGTATTTCATTTAATGTGAATTTGCTAACAAATCGATTTTCCATGGGTTGCTGTTCATCAAATTATCATGATTGAAGTTTTTAACTCCCAAAATACCCTAAAAAAAATTGGACCATGTTGGTGATGACATCTCCTTCCCCATTCCCTCCCTTCATTTGTATATTTTGCTTACCCTTGCCCAGATTGTTATTTTTCTTTGCGGCCTCATTAAACTTCTGGTTAAGCTACCCCTCCCCCACTCCTTTTTTATATCCAATAAACTTCTGTATCCCCATGTTTCAGTACAATACTTATCCCTATCTAATTTATCTACTGTTTGTCTCCAATGCAGTAACTCACTCCATACCCTCCTGTGCCTTCGCTGCATTCATTGTCCTACCAGCTATCGTTTCTTTCAAATATCCTCTCAATTTTCATTTTATTTCCCAATCTTAACAACTTCCTCAAGGCTTAACATACTTTCCTCTATTTTTTAGCTTCTAATAACCTCGAAAAATTATTTTACTCTGTTTACTTTCTTGTTTTAGTTTCACATAAAGCAACTCCGTTTATAGAGACCTCATTTAATACGTAACTAATCTGTCTCACTGCTGTTGTCTTCTAGTAATAAAGCTTTATTTTTAAGGAAAGGGATTACTCATACATATTGTATCAATTATTCAAAATCAACTATATATGTATCAAAATCTGACTGGTACAGAATATAATCTATGACACTGTCCATGTTCGCTTGCAAAAGGAAATTCTTCACATTCATCTTGCCTTTAACGTCATTACATATCAAAGGATTATTCTTTTTACAAAACTTTTACCCCTCATTATTGTAGATTTTATCATTGCTACAGTGCTTTTCTGTGTTTATCTCAGCTGAGTGAAAGCCATTCAAATCAACTCTAATTTGTTGTCCTATTCTTGCGTTAAATTCACCCACTAACAAAACCTCTGCCCCTATCTTAGATTGTAATGAAAATCATGATATGAAAATCAGAATAAAACAAAGAGCAGATGCTTTAGAAAGGGCAACAAGCTTATATATCCAAAAGAATGGAAAAGAAAGCCTTTAAACCTGATGGAAATAAATCTTATGAAAAGTGAGAGCTAATAATAAAATTTAAAGTGGAATATTTCATGTATATATTACTGATTCAGTTACTTCTATATAGAAATGCTTCTATAAAAGTTCTGCTGTATTAAGGAGTGCGAAAACCTAATTTTATTGTAGCATAGGTACAAAGTAGGAGTGTTATATATCTTAAACGAGATGCCATAAAATAAGGATCACATATATTAATTTGTAACTGTATCAATGAAAATAGTAATTTAATAATACTCTTAATAATGTAATTGAAATAATTCAAAGGCTGGTGTTTATTAAAATGTCTGTTTTTATTCTAAAAATGTATTCATATAATCATGTTGTAAGTCTGTTTTCATTCTTGCTATTTGATCATTTTTTGTCCATATGAAAACACCTCAATGAACAAAGCTCACTTTAAGGGGCTGTGTACAAATTGAGTCACTTTTCCCTGATATACCTGCATCCTGTCCATCATCCTTCAGCCATTTTTCTCTGTCTTGCACCATAGTAATTTCATGATCATTCTGGAGATGTGGGCTGTATTAAGCATAACCATACAATAAACAAATGTTCTTTGTAGCTAACCTTACTTTTTATTATAGTATTGGAAAGACCTGTTTTGGATAGCGAAAATATGTTTGTATTATAAAACATTCATTTACGGGCTACATTATGTATAGGACTTATATGTTATCCATAACTTATATCCCTAACATTATTTATTGTTGCTTATAACGGGTCATCAAGAACTTCCTCTGCACCTTGCTACTGGCCACGGCTCGATAAAAGGTTGGCATCCTTAGATGTATTGCATTTGATTCCGACAGGATGTTATGATTATCAGCATTATCAGTGGCTGCGAGCGCATGAGTTGTTTATTGTACTGGTTAGTATGGTCTACTATGCTGTGAGTTTTGACATGTGCCTGAAGCGAAATCAATATATTCTACAGAGGCACATGTGTTTCTAGTGGAAAACTTTTTAATGAACATGAAAATTATACTGAGAAAGTGAAACAAAATTTCATTGTCAGGTTCCGTAACTCGAAACTACCGCACCGAGATACTGTGCGTGATTTAATTAATTTGGGAGTCAGGTTCCGTGCATGATTCTGTTAGAAGGGAAGACCCAGTGTGCTAACAGAAGAAAAACTATCGGATATATTGGATAGAATGCTTAAAAGTCCACAGAAATCAGTAAATAAATTAGCCCAACAATGTGATATTTCTTACGGTTCTGCACACAAAACAGTCAAAAAAGAACTAGGTTTGTATAATAATAATACCTTTATTGTCAATAGACTGCAATACAGTTTCTGACATTGTCACAAATTCATATTTACAATTATGTATTTACAATTTTTACATTCGTCCAGAGTAGTCTACATTTAAAATATGTTAATTAACAAATATTACAAAGATGGACAACCTGCATAGTTACAAATTTTACTAAAACTACATATCAGTTGTATATACACAGAGGGACATTATTATAGTTCATTGATACTATACAATGTCTTTGTTATCAAATACTTCTTCAGAGCACTCTCAAATTGTTTCCCTTTAGAACATTTTAAATATGCAGGTAGTTTTGCATGAAGCAATAAACCCATGACATTTGGATCCTTTTTTGAGATATTTTTGTTAAACCCCTGCCGAAAATAATCATCATTGTGTCGGGTGTAATGACTATGGATATTACTATTTTTTAGGTTTTGTTTCTGAACTGCATAGCTTACAACTTTAAAGACATACAAAGAATACAACGTTAATATCTGCTTATCTTTAAATATTCCCCTACATGATTCACGAGAGCTCATATTGAAAATCAATCTGACTGCCCGTTTTTGTAATCTAAATAACCTTTCCATATGGGTAGCAGCAGCACAACCCCAAATTTCTATCGTATACAATAAATATGGGTATATAACTCCATAATAAATCATTTTGAGCCCCTTCTCATCTAGGATATTTTTAAAATGACGTAGCAGATACACA
This sequence comes from Hymenopus coronatus, assembly GCA_030762935.1. NCBI lineage: Eukaryota > Metazoa > Arthropoda > Insecta > Mantodea > Hymenopodidae > Hymenopus > Hymenopus coronatus. The sequence goes on along the minus strand of CM060900.1, from coordinate 198,905,698 downwards.
GATTTACTAATTTTGTCACAAATATAATTTATATGTCCAGCTCATGTTAATTTTCTATCAAGAATGATTCCTAGAAATTTATGTTCGCTTACATCATGAATATTGCTATCATTTACCGGTAAAGAGAAGTTCGTGGTGTTTCTGTTACTCTGTGAGAAATGAATTAAGGTTGTTTTTGTCATGTTGCATGCAAGTTGATTTTGTTTAAAGTAGTTAATAACAACTGAGTCAATGGAATGCAGTAAGCTCTCCTTTAATATATCTACATTTGCCCCTTGACATACAGCAGTAGTATCATCTGCATAAGCTATTATATTTGTATTTTTTGAGATTGGTATGTCATTTACATATAAAATAAATAATAGTGGTCCCAACACTGATCCTTGTGGTACGCCATACATAACACGTTTAAATTTTGATTGCACTTTTCTTACTGATTTGCCCTGTTTATCGTACAATAGTGTTGATTGTCTTCTGTCAACCAAATATGATCTGATCAAATCTCTCGCCAAGCCTCTTACTCCATATGCCTCCAGTTTTTGTAATAGTATCGCATGATCAACGCAATCGAAGGCTTTTGAAAGATCAAAGAATAAGGACCCTACTTTATCATTTTTTTCAAGGTTTTCAATGACTAAATGTATAAATTCACTAATTGCAGTAGCTGTTGATCGACCTTTCCTAAATCCATGCTGAAAATTTACAATAATATTGTTTTTGTCTAAGAAATCTAATAACCGGCCTAATAAAAGCCTTTCAAAGAGCTTGGCTATTTCTGATGTTAGGCTAATTGGTCTGTAGTTATTTATGTCATTCTCATTTCCTTTTTTTATGTATTGGGCGTACTAGGCTCTGTTTCAGACACTCTGCAAATTTACCACATAAAATAGAGAAGTTTATTAGATGTTCGAGGGGACTGGCCAGAATATATTTACAATGTTTTAAGAGAATCACACTGATTTCATCCCATCCACTTGTGGCTTTTTTTGGTAGTTTAGTTATTGTATTTAGAATCTCTGTTGTAGATACTGGATAAATAAAAAATGATGACTTTACAGTGTTTTTAAAGGACTGCTGTGTATTCCTGCCAGCAGAATTCTCTCCTACACTAAGGAAATAATTGTTTATTAAATTACATACAAGGTTTGGTTCTTTTACAGTTTCATCATCAATACTGAGTTCTAAATTTTTGTGTGCTTTTGTTTCCGATCTAGCGACATTTACAAAGCCCCATGTAGTTTTACTAATATTCCCTGATTTACTTAACTTTTCTTTATAGTCATTAACTTTTAAATCTTCCAAGCTTTTGAGATATTTCTTTTTTATGATATTGTACTTTGATTTATAAGTAACACTACCACTAGATTTATGCAATTCATACAAATGTTTCATTTCATTTTTTAGTTTTATTATTTCTGTGGTAAGTTTAACATGGCCATAACTATTCTTATATACCTTTTTGGTTTTCATAGGACAGCATGCATTAAAGTGAGTGCTAAATACATTATAAAACTGGTTCCATTTTTCATCTACAGTTTTGGCATTATATACTATGTCCCAATTTTCGTCTGTTAAGGATTCTATCAAATGACCAATACATTTTTCATTCAGATCACGAAAAGTTTTGATTTCATAATTGCTTTCTTTACTGTAATTTAAGCCCTTAAATTTCACATACTGAGCATAATGGTCAGAAATGTGAGTATTTATATTGTATGCTTTTACTACCTCAAAATTCAGGTTTGTGGCAATATGATCAATAACAGATGATGAATGTGTTACCCTTGTAGGCTCGTGTATCAAATCCCTTATTCCATAAGTGTTAAATAACTCGTAAAGTTTCTTATAGTCCCCTTTTGTATGGTCTAGATTTATGTTAAAATCACCCATCAAGATTACCTGATTATATTTAGTGCAAACTTGAGCTAGAAATTCATCAAGATAATCAACAAAGTGCTCCGAAGGAGTACTTGGTGATCTGTATATCCCCAGTAATGAAATAGATTTCTGTTTTATATTAATTTTTGCAGCTGCCACTTCAAAATGCATTTCCAACTGATATGTATTTACAACAAACTCTGATATATCTATTTCATTTGTGGCCCCTCCACCCTTATAAGTAGTTCTAGCAAAACTACTAACAATTTTGTAACCATTTATTTTACATAAATTGATCTGCTCTTTGTTTAACCCATGCTCTGTTACAACAGCTAGTTCTGGCTTTACTTCATTTAGCAGCTGTTTTATTACTTAAATATTGTATGTTCAAATGAAATACTTGGAGAGTGTTTGCATCATACTGGTTTACAACCTTATGTATTGTACGTTCACCATCATTGTTGCTATTAAAAAGATTAATATAATTTTTATTCACTATATTTGTAACTTGTTTAAAATTTATTTCCCCAACTAATTTATGAGTATCTAATGACCCTATTTCCACATGATTTATTTGTTTCTCATGATCAGTGGAGTAATTACAATGTTTATTACCTGTAACAAGTGAAACAGCATCCACCTCCTTACTTACTAGTTTTCCTTTATCACGGAATATATTGCATTATTCAATAAGTTACCAAAGTTAAATGTTCCCTTCCTGTTTAAATGCACTCCGTCCTTAGCAAAATCACTATTATATACCCAGTAATTTCCGTCAACCATTAGGCAGTTTTTCACAGCACACATCCAGTCTAGTTCTTGGTTAATTTTCATGATCCTCTTTGTGTTCACGTCACGTCTTCTAAGTACACCGCTGATTATAATTTTCGCGTCAGGCACTTGAGTTCTGATGCTACTTACAAGATCTAAAGTTTCCCCCATTATATATTCTGCTCTTATCCCCGGTCTTATATCATTCGTTCCTGCATGTATCAGGACTGTTTCAGGACTTTCGTCCTTCAAATTCATTTTTTCCACTTTTTCTCGTAGCTCAGCCAGTTTTATGCCTGGGTAGCATCGCACTTGATAGCCTTTTTCCCTACATGCCTCACCTGAAAATTTGAGAATCGAATCCCCTATGACTAGCACTTTCTTTTTACTTATAGTGTCATCCAAATTTTGCACATTCACATTAATCTCCTCTTCAACATTGGTTTCTTCTATTTTATCCAGCACTTCAAATCTGTTGTGATCCGCGAGGTTTTCTTTGTTTTGTTCCTTTGATAAACGACTCACCGCCATTTTTGAATGCTTCCTTGTAACCGTCGCAAAAGTTGGTTTATTACAGTCACAGTCAATCTTCTTTTTCAGTTCTTCATTCTCCTCTTTCAGTGAATCTATTTCCTTTTGAGCTTTCAGTAGATCTCTATGTAGAATATTTATTACCATATGAAGCGACGCTATTGTTTCCGCATCACGTGCCGGGTGCGAAGTGGACGGTTGCATTTGCGTATTTTCAGGACTAAAATTTTTATCACTTGCGTCTTGGATTGCATTGCCTTCATTTGCACTTGTTGATATCACGTTTCCTGACTTATAAAACACTTCTAAATGGGTTTCACTGTCCTTACCGTTTGTATTTGAGCGTAAATTTTGACTGCTGGAACGCGTTATAACACCGCCGGTCGCCATGCTGTATCCATATAATGTATCAGTCGTCCACGAATTAAAACCCACAGATCACTGGAAAAGAGTTCAGTATTGTGAATGATTTCAGAGGTTTATTTTGCACCATGGAATTGACAAGTTAGATACAAAAATTTGTACTGATGAAGCTTGGTTCCACTTATCAGGATGCGTAAATTAACAAAATACGTATGGTCTACTGAAAATCCTAATGCAATTCAGGAAACCCTGTTACATTCAGAGAAAATTGGTGTATGGTGTGTGATCTCTCGCTCTTGAATTATTGGGCAAATTTTTTTCCATAACTCAATTCAAATGTTTAGTGCTCGGATATTCTTTTTCCATTTAAGAGCTAAATGAAGCTGAAGTGAATGGTGCATTTTTTCAACAAGATAACGCCACTTCTCATACATCACATAAATCCATGGGACTGTTAATGGAATTTTTTGGGGAAAGACTAATTTCTAAAGGTCTGTAGCCTCCATGGTCTCCTGATATTACCCCTCCAGATTATTTTCTTGTGGAGCCGCTAAAGCTTCGGTCTATAAGGACAATCCAAAAACAATTGAGCTGAAAACGGCAATAGAATATTACATAACATCTGTAACAAAGGAGACATTAATTACAGTGTTCGAAAATAAATTAAAACGAGTGAA